>JAJJMB010014260.1:4363157-4594577 GCA_023531105.1 Papaver atlanticum | reverse complement strand
AACATTGTTTCCTAGGATGAAATCTTCACTCATACCCATACATAATCACAATAGCATTCATATGATCATGTCGATGTCTTATATACAAAGTTTAATGGTTAAGCAATAAACCTCGTATTGTATTCCTTAATACTATGTCTAACTAGAGTATCATACACAGCTTCGCAGTTATGTTTTCAATATGCACGACTTGAAAGATACGTTAGGGAGTGAAACAGTTCAAGTCAAATATTACTAACCTCAAGAGGAAGGATAATGTTGTCATTGTAGCTCCATACTTCTTCACATTCTTCAAGTCTTCATGTAATACTTGTAAGACTCATATCCTAACACTTTCAAGCTAACCTATACGAAGTTGACTCTAGTATATAATCAAGCGACTCTTTAAATGAGTTTTGATTCACTAAAATATGACAACCAAACTTGACATACCAACGCTTGGTGGGTTCAACCGAGCTATGCTCTAACAGAATTCCTAAAGAGAATCGGTGTTCTGCTAGGAGTTTTATAAGTGCTTGAATACAGCTGAAGCAGGTATTACATCTAGTCCGAATAGGTAGTAGGAAATTGGTGTAACAGCTTATAATCAGTGTGTGTTTATTCTGGACTAGGTCCTGGGGTTTTTCTGCATTTGCGGTTTCCTCGTTAACAAAATTTCTGGTGTCTGTGTTATTTTTTTCCCACATTATATTGTTAATCTATATAAATGAAATATCACAGGTTGTGGGTTAATCAATCATCATTGATAAATCCGACCTTGTTTGTTGGATAGGATTTTGATTGATCTTGGATATTGGTCTTTGGTACCGTCCAAGTATTTCTCACATCAATCAGGCTCATAGATTTCAATCTGTTTGATTTGCTGATTGATTTGAGAAAAAGAGATAAACTCTTTAGTATTATTCTTTGATTGAGTTTTTACTCTAGGAGTATTATTAAGGTTTAATCCATACAGATTTCCAAATGAAATATTGGGTGTGGTGTAGTACCCCCGCTTTTTCAGTTTTCACCCTAGAAAATCGATGTGCGGGACTAGGCTCATTTTGTACAGTTTCTAACTTATTTTGAAGGCTAAGAATAATTTTTTGAATATCACCAAATTCCATTTTATTCCACTGAGAAAGAGCATTCCTAGCATTTTTTTTGTTTATATTTGAATTTATAAGCAGGACTACCAGTAACATGCACATTCCAAGCATTTTCCATTTGTTGGCTAAAAGAATCATGCTGCATCAAGTACCAAAAAACTTAAAGGGTCTCCATAGTTTCCTAGGTATATGATCAGAAATCAATAAGATATGACAATGGTCAAAAGCAATGTGATTTAGATGAATGATTTTAGCCTGAGAAAATTCCAGTGACCAATTATTATTGCCTAAGGTTATATCCAATCTAGATTTTCTAGTACCAGTACCATAACTATTGCTAGTCCAAGTATACCATCATAACCCAAGTCCATAAGACCAGAACTACTAACAATATTTTGTACCTAAGTATCTGAGCTGTTGTTGTTTTTGTCAAAGTGAAAATTAAGATCTCCTATCACTATCCATGGCAGGAAAACCTCTTCACTAAGACTATGTAGAAAAGTCCATTGTCTCTTTTGAGTCTCATTATAGGTGGAACCATACATGAAAGACACTAAGACTTCAGATTTACTTGGATCTAGCTTAATAAGAGCATGAATGATGTTATCAGCAGCACACACTATATCACATGATATGCCATCTTTCCACATTAAGATAAGACCACCTGCTCTACCAGCTCTGTCAATACAATCATAGTTATGATAATGAACTGACTGAGTTAGAGATATCATTCTAGGAGTATCTACTTTAGTTTCACGTAGAAAAACAAAATCAGGACTCTGGGATTTAACTAAGTTTTGAAATTGTTGAAAGGTGAAACTATATGCAATGCCCTGGACATTCCAAGATAAAAACTTCATGTTTAAACCAGAATGAGAACTTAAGTAAGGAAAAGAATGAGAAGAACCAATAATTTTAGAAAAAAAACACTGTAATTTAATGGATATAAGAGTAATGTTTACCTGAGTCTCCGATCCTGTGCTAGTAACTTGGTTATCTCCAGTTGTGACCATGTGAGTACTTTGGATGACAGTGTTGTTATCTGACTTGTTGCAAACTAGTGGATTTCCATCATTGTTTGTGTCCTCAGTTAGATCATTATCAACTCTGTTTCTTTTTCCAAGTCTACTGTCTTCTAGTTCTTCGGCTATAAGCTTGAAAAGGAAATCTATATTAACTGCAACTCCATATTTGGGTGGAACAAACACTGTAGTTTTAATAAATTTATTTTGATTCTTCTTAGGTGTAGGAGCAGCATTTGAGGTGACAGTTGAGATGTTCCTTCTAATATGATTATCTTTACCAAAGAAATATGGCTTTTCATGAGCTTTAGCCAAGTAATTTGTTGCATCTTTACAGGCTCCTTTGGAATGATTAATGACATAGCACTCATTGCAAATGCCACTAGGTTGTCTTTCATAGAAGAATTTTTTCCATTTAGTAACTCCAGCATTAGTAATAGTTTTAACACCTCTCCTCAATGGCATGAATAAGTCCACATTAACACATACTTTGACAGGATCACTTCCAACAGGAATTCCATCTTTTGGCTCAATACCAACAACTTTTCCCATTACCTCTCCCATTTTTGTAACTGAGCTAACATTCATGTGCTCTGGTAATAGGTACTTCAGTTGAATCCAGAAATGCTGAAAACCCCAGTGTTTTTCAGTATAGATCATATCAGGTATATAGTCATGTACCACCAGTAAGTGCTTGTTGATGCTCCATGGCCTTTGATCTATAACTGTGTTCTGGAAATTGTAATAGTAAATCAGGGCTGATGGGAATTACATATATGTAGTGTCGGTAAGTCATGGCTTAGTTCACGGTGGAAACTGAGTTTCCGCGCACCATTATTTTTATGTTGTTGACCTTTTATTGAAGTAAAATTTTTGCATCTTAAACCACGCGTCCCCAATCAAATCAAAATCCAAATGCACAATTCAGTTTCACGTGATTTTCCATAGGCATTGTTTACACTGAAATCTAGTTTCCGCCTCCTGTTAGCCAATGCAGTTGCCATTTTTCCATTTACATCTCTGAAATTCATCCAAGAAAGCGCTTGCGTTTTCTCTCCACAATGTGAAGAAGAGCAACTATTATGTTGTTCATTTTGCCGGTGCTCTAGTGACCACCCCTGTCAATGCTACAAGCAATGATACTAGCACTATCAACAATCCTCCCCTTGGACGATATCCTGAAGAAACCAGAGGAAATCTGCCTACCATAGTCGATCTTATGAAGGTTCAGACCGACATGGATGCAACATAGAAGGAGTTATGTACTTATCTCAAGACTCTCACGAAAAAGCTTTCGTCTGAGCAAACTCATCCCCAACGCCAATTGGAGAAAGGAAAAGCTAAGGAAACATCATCAACTACTGATCTTGAAATCTCTCCAATCCATGTCATAAATGATGATGAAGTCCGCAAGGCTGCAGATAACCCACCAGCAAAGGAACCTACAAGTTTCATCACTCGTGAAGACCTGGAGCACTTTTTGGAGGATCGAGGAAAAGAAAAGACATCATCTGTCCACCGTCACCAACCTCCATATCCTGCTGCTATACATAGAATTCCTCTTCCAAAAAGCTACACTTCTCCAACATTTATACTTTATAATGGAACATGCAATGGTCGAGAACACGTTTCTCGATTTCTGGAGTCATTGGGCGAGCATGAACACAACCATGTCGTTCGGTTGAAGAAATTTTAAAAGTCTCTGACAGGCAAAGCATACACCTGGTACACTAACATCGCACCAAGAAGTATTGCCAGTTGGGGAGAGATTATTAGCGCTTTTACAGAAAGTACTTCTTTGTTTCAGAACAAGTCACTCTCTATGATCTGGGAAGGATGTTTCAAATGAGCAATGAACATCCTAATGATTACGTGAAAAGGTTCAGAGTCCATGCTCTGGACTGTCATGATCCAAATGTCACAGAGCAGCAACTTGTAGACTTGTGCATAAATGGAATGATCCTGGTCTACAGAGCCTTACTGAAAAATCTTTGATTCCAGACTTTCTCAGAGCTTTATGAAGTGGCCAAGCGATCAGCAACTAGCGCACCCGCTTTACTGGAAAGAGAAAAGGCCACAAAAGCCGAGGAACCACGGAAACTCGAGGTAGCAGGCGCTTGATCGACAAGCAATACAACCTCTAACCTTCCACAAACGTTATTGCAGAAGGAAACAAATGAAAATCCGAGGCACAACACAACCACGCTTCGCCAGCTCCTGCGAAATCACAAAGGAAGGATAATCAAACCCGAAACGCACAAGCTCCGACCCAGCGCGCAAAACTTATCCAGCAGACCCTGCCTTCCATTTTCCCATTGAAGAGGTGATCGAACTGCTATAATTATGGATCCAGGATGGTGCAATCAAATTACCATATGTCAGGAAAGAGCCAATTCAAGAAGAAATGAAGAATCCCAGATACTATCGCCTTCATGGGTTCATCAATCATCCATCAAGTGATTGCAATGTTTTGAAGCGCATCTTCAAAGAGAAGGTTGACTCAGGAGGGCTTAACCAGAGGACTGAAGGAATATAGGAATCTTCTCCAAATCAAGAATTTTATTCTCTCAGAACAGCCTGTCAACGAAGCAGTTCAATCCTTGGTCGAACATATATGTGAATTTCTCTATCTGTCAAAGGCACAAAGGAAAGACATGTTCGCAACACTGAGTCACATCGTGTCAGGAAGTCCGGTTCGGAAATACTTTTTGAGCCTCCAGCCACAGGAAAAGAGATGTACGACTGGGGACTGCTTACCACAGTCAATCTCAAAGGAAATGAATTTGGGAAAACGTTGATCGATGCTGGCACCACTATCAACATTATTCCAATGAAAACCCTCAGAGCCGCGGGCATCACTCGAAAAGAGACTACTCATGCTCCCATCTCAATCAAAGAGCATGAAGGAACGCTCAGAGATGCTTATGGCTACATCACTCTCAAAGTGAAAATAGGTTCAACCTGGACAAAAACCAAGTTTCACATAATCAAAAAGATCCAGGATATGACATGATCCTAGGACGAGCGTGGATACACGAAAAGATGGCTACTGCTAATGGGCCTTTGGTTGCACATCTCTCCAATGAGAAAAGTTCCGATCCAGAAGATTTGACGGACGTTCCATCATCAGGTCACTTGGAGGAATTTCGAACTTTGAAGAGGTTGAAGCAAGAACCTGCAAAGGATGCATAGACATTCATAAAGAGGTTCCACACTCAGGCAAGTCTAATTCCTCCCATATCTATGTCATATATTTCCTCACATGCTATCCTAGCATGGGGACTCAATTCTGGTAGCAATTATGCTATTGCAAGACGTTATGAATGGGTGGTTGAATCAGACACCTCTCTAATCGATCATCTCACTGTGACATTCATTATGTTCAAGCACGACAAAGATTATCTAGGGTATTCCCCGTAACCTTTGCATGAGTGTACATATGTGCCACAAAATCAGAAAGCTTTGATATATACACAAGTGTGAAATCCCACCACAAAAGGAATGCGGAATTAACAGAAGATACTCGGGGCCGAGACGATCAAGCCTAAAATATTCAACGCTTGAGGGATGTGACGCTTCAACGCTCAAGCATCTAAGGTTCAAAGCATTTAGGATTTTTTTAACTTATCCGTTATTTTAAATTCCTCCAAAAATATATGCAATACTTGCATTAAGCAATTGAATCTATCAAACTAAAATAAAATCCCTACAACTGCCAATCACCTACTTCTCCAAGGCCAATCGAAAGTCAAAAACCTCTCACCTCTAAGTGTTATATTCTTCAGAAGACTTCAAATTGTACTCCCAATCAAAGAGTACAACTTCGATAATGGCGCCTCTAGCTTCAGTATAAATATCTCGACGATGACACACTGATTCAATACCAAGACGCTCAAAGTGTAACTGAACTACAATCGATAAGTCTTCACCATCTCCATGACAAGACTTCTGAAGCAGATACAACATCATTATTCCATGGATTGCACAAACTCCTTCAACATATATCTTTTTGATGAACAGATGAACACCTCTGAGATGCATTTGGGGACTTGATCTTGTTGAAAAGATCAATTCAGATCAATTTCAATAAATGTGTTCCACATAACAAGTCATTGCAACCTGATGTGATGCCATGAAACATCATCAACGGAACCTCTCTACATCATAAACCTTGCACGACTAAGGAATTTCTTTTCCTCAACGATCACACCCAGAATGAAGACTGCTGCTGCTATTTGTCGCAATAACATTGATTCCATGACAAAGCCACTTCACAGTAAAGTCATACTGTTCAGGAGAATTTGGGTTGAATTCCCAGTACACCCTCATCTTAGGGATTCTCAACCCACCAACTAGTTAGTGAATGTAAAGGCTCACTGTATGGAGGAGCAAAGACTATGTCGATAATCATGGTTCTAGCCTTTTTGGTCTCTGGAGCAACTCCGACCATAATATCGACATCAACAAGGATATCTAGAGGAACTCCATCCATGGTATCAGCATCAACAATAATTTATGGAGAAAATTCAATGGTGATCTCAGCATCAACAACAGTCTCAGGAGCAACATCCTTGTGACCGGCTTCATCAACTGTTCATTCTCTGAAGTGTTGCTAGATAGATCATACTTCTACAAGCACTAATGATTCATATCAAGATGTGTATACATGAAAACATTTTAACATGAAATTCTTCCCAAAAGCTTGCATGACGGACGGGCACAAGCCAAAGTCTTCTACAAGATGTCCTCATCACCTATATAAATGAGATACAACACACTTCAGGCCATGGGTTTACAGAAACTACCAATGGGTGAGGAATGGGACAATACTTCCTTGACAAACAATGTTCGTCTATGTATCTACTACAATATACCAAAAGGGTGCATCAATTGGACATACGAGCTGAACGATGTGGCCTTTACCGTCAGGTCTACGAAATCTGAAAATTTTGTACGGGATTACAAATTACAAATTTGCATGCTTCGTTGGCTGACTTAGACAACTTCAAATTGAGTGCTTATTTTCTCATATGATAACTCAGTCTCTTATCTTCAAAATTTGGGGTCAAGCACCGAATTACGACGTCGTATGAGATTCCTACAGCTTCCAGAGAATACAACATGCAAGAAGAAATTTCTAGAAGGGATTCATAACCTCCACAGTCGATCGGTGTCTACCAGGTATTTCCACTAAGTCCTTAATCAAGGTACCTCCAACTTCGACCACCTAGGTCTTTACTTCAAGTTTTTATACGTGGGTCCTCTGTTTAGGTCTTGCCAGAAGAAGGAAAAATGAAAAAGAGAGATTTAACAAAATACTGGGGACTGACAGTCCACTGATCATGACGATCAGTTTCACAGTCCAAGACCCGTGGTACCAGGATCTCCTGTGATAATCATTCATCATAAAAGTAATGCTACAAACGGGACATGCAACCATGGTCATTACATCACCCTCTCTTGAGAGCAACCTCAGTTATGGTCCCGTGACCAGGGTTTCAGAAAGTGATTCTTCTACGACTGACATAAACAAAAGATGGTACTGCAAGCATCAGGTTCATGTATCAATCAAGGGTTCAGATTTCAAATGAATCAATGACATTGAAATCCTTCATCAAGCATCCAAGACAATAATCAAATGGTCCAGAGACCAAATAAGACGTTCTACAACAAGTCCAGCTAAAGGCGTTTTACGCTGCCCTGTATGAAACGATGAACTGGGAGCAATTGGAAAAGGATCACTACATGGGTCATATGCCATTCTCTTCGTATGGATATTCTCTAAGATATATCCACAATTAAAGTTGATCGGATAAACGAGCTAAGAGCCGTGGGGTCAAACACTGGACATCGTCACTGCTGAAAAATCTCTGATATTCTCCTGGAACTTTTTGTTTCGTTGATTTCGACCACTAAACGGGCTCAGAACTCAAAAATCATCTTTTTAGAGATAGGAAATTTCCTGGTCATCAAAAAGTTGGGGTAGATCATCAAAAACGGACATCGTATGAAGATTCTACAGCATTTTCAACGAAGACCTAACTTATGAATTTTCTGATGACGAAGTATGACGAAATTCTTCATTCATCCACATGAATCTTCATCCATTTAACCATGACTTCATGTATCTATCAAGATGATACAATATGAAGACTTATTTGGATCCTCCACAAGTTATTTGGGATTTAGAACGACAACGAAATTAAGTCCATCGCAGAGGTAATACATATTGGTGCTTCGAAGAACAACAACTCGGTGGAATAATGATTTCCTCTTTCAAGCAGAGACTCACAAGTGCTAAACCCACCAATTTGGTCATTTCACCACCCGAATCAGCAATGCCTCATCGCTCCACGTTCGCTGGACGACGCTCTATCATACTGCCAGGATCCTCATTCAAGGTATTGCTCGTACGTGACATCGTTGAAACGAGAGTTCTGGTAACATCTTTTACACTAAGTTCAATTACTTATTTCGTTTATAGTTAGAAAAATCACTATCCAGTGCTTACTGCGGAACATGACTGTCCCTCACTAAGCAGAGGACTTAATGTTGAAGGTAGATTTTTGACAAAGGCTAAAATCGTAAATCATAATTTTGTTTATTTCTGACCTAGCTTCAGACACGTATGTGCAATTCATATTTCTGACTGGGCGCACAAACCTCATGTCACGGTCTCTGACACTGACAAAGCGTACAAATTAACCTCTCAGAGCACGTATTTAGGATTCAGATTGAGCATATAAACCTCATGTCATGATCCCTGACCGAGCATACAAACCTCATGTCATGATCTATGACTGAGCGTACAAACCTCTCAGAGCACGCATGAATATGCAATCAGTAAAGTCTCTCAACTGAGCTTTCAACATATTTCATCAACTGAGTAATTTCATTATTTACTCTTATATAGAATCAAAAATGATTGGACGGCTCCTAGACATATTGCATGCTAGTATAGAGCGTTAACGTCTTCAGGATGTCGCAATGTTCCCTGACTATATAGAATACATACGTATAGAATCTTAATAATTGGACGGCTCCTAGATGAATTAACCACCAGTATAGAGCAATAAAGTCTTCAGGATGTCGCAATGTTCCCTGACTATACAGAATAAACATTCAGAATGAGTATGACGCTTCAACTAGCTCATACCTCAATTTTCGAATAATTATAATGCTCCTAGACAGCATGCCTACTAGTATAGAGCCATCAATTAATTATTTATAGTCACAAGATTCATCGATTGAATTCTTAAAAAATATTCTACGTTCATCATAATATTTCATTACTTCGATTCATGGCTTTTCCCAGCAGAATTTCATGGGTTAGTAATAAATATTCAACGTACGGGCATCTGGGCCACCACCGAGTAAGCCCCGAGAATATGGTGCGAGTGTACTTAGCAATAATGCACGAACGAGCATTCAAAAATATGGACAATGAGGAAACCTATGCAAAATACGGAAGAAAAATAATAATAATAAAGAGGCGCCTAGGGAACCGGGCCCACCGTCCGGCCCGTCATGCCGCCGTGGCCGGTCCAACACCTCTGCCTTTTTTTCTTTCTTATTTTATTATTTTTCCTAATCTCATGAAAACTCCTTCATTCGAGCAAACTTTCTCGTTCGAGCAAAACTCTTAGTTTCTCCATATTTTCTCACACGATGAAATAATACTACCTCCGTCCCACTATTAAGTGGCCTATTTTATAACTAAAGTAGGTCACTTAATAGTGGGACGGAGGAAGTATAAAATAGGGAAGAGTGTCATGGGACCGGACCCACCGGCCGGCCGGTAATGCCGTAGCCGTGTCCGGTACCACACCTCTCTAATTCCTTATTTTTATTATTATTTCTACTCTCATCTCATGAAAACTCCCTCGTTCGAGCGAAAAACCTAATTTTTCCATATTTCTCCAATATTGCTCAAACCGCCAAAAAGTCAAATGGTCACATGACTGACTAGGCTTCTCACGGCAAATATTAAAATATCATAATTTTAATATTATTAAAATATTGGTCGCACGAGCAAAGTCCTACTAGCTCATTCAAGCAAAATTGAGAGTTTCAGTCAAGATCAAAGTCTTCTGAAAATTCGAAATATTGCTCAAACGTGCATCAGAAAATATCAAAATTCTCAGAATTGAGCCACGAGCAATATGGTGACACAGGCATGCTACCTTGACTGACCAAGGTCGGCCCTTTGGCTTGCAAGGAGCCGATCCCACACATCTTTATGATTTGACCTAATTTGTCTTCTACAGTTCATTTTTGGTGCAAACTCTTTCCAAAACACTTGGAATTTGATCAAGCGACCATCGGTTGGTCCCACGACCACCAAGGGCCGGTCCCTCCTCTCTCCATAATTAGGGTTTATTACCTAATGCTCAGACGAGCACTATTTTAATAATAATTAAACCAACATTTAATCATTCTTTCACCAACTGGTCTACAAAAGACTTTGGTATATGCTCATTCGAGCACCTGGGCGCTACATGGTCGGCCCACCATCCCATGTTGACGTTCCCTCTCTCACTCACTGATTGATTTTTCAGAAAATCATCCATTAATCAAAATTAAGGTTTCGAACCAAATGCTCTGCAAAGCATAATCCTGAACAGGTTCAAACACCAATAATTTTATGTTGATCCAGCAATCAACATTTTAATTAATTATGCTCGGTCCATCTACCATTATTTTAAATTAATATTTTATTTGGTCATGCTACCAATAATTCATTAATCGAGCAATATTTTCTCAGATTATCAATATTGATTCAACTATCAATATTTAATAATTCATCAAACGAGCAATATTTGCTCAGACTATCAATATTAAATCAACTATCAATATTTAATAATTCATCAGACGAGCAATATTTTCTCAGACTATCAATATTTAGTAATTCATCAAACGAGCAATATTTGCTCAGACTATCAATATTGATTTAACTATCAATATTTAATTATTCAAATGAGCAATATTGATTCAACTATATCAATATTTAATTATTCAAACGAGAAATATTTGCTCAAGCTAACAATATTGATTCAACTATCAATATTTAATCACTTGCTCGATCGAGCAGTATTCCTCATGTTGATTCAACTATCAACATTCGAGAATTCTACACTGTCAACCTAGTGTATTTCATTGGTTCATCAACCAATATTTGGTTCGTCAATCGACCATTATAATCTTGTCTGGTCATTTGAACAATTCATGACACGGCAGATCGAATGCTCAACAACATTTTCTATCAACATGTCCATGATCGAGCAATCTCATTAGACCGACGTTCATCTATCCAGAATATCAATGCCTCAGCTGGCGCGTACATTTCATAATTCATTAGACTCAACGTTTATACATCTGTCCCAGCAGACATACTTATTCAATGAATCACAAAGCATTCGTCAATCATGCTCGACTCAGTAATACTAAGACTCATCGTCTAGTCAAGTCAATAATTGACTAACTAAATACACGTCTGCCTTGCAGACATCACATTCATGAGATATCAATCACGTCACATGGGGGGATATTATTTAGGGTTTTGGTCTGGCGGCCTACGGAACGTGTGTACATCCACGACGAGAAATGTGAGTAAGTCGTGCAAGAGGTTGAGGAAGTTAGAAAAGTAGTGGGTGGACAATCAACCAAGTCTCCGTACGACATGGAACTAATTAAACCACAATCTCCCACTTCCCACTCTTTCACTCAAGCAACCGTCACACTTACTCGAGATCAATGTGTCTACATTCTGGCAATATAAATAAGTTTTTTGAATTCATGATGAAGAAAACAGATATACGGGAATTAACACAAGAATTCTCATCTGAACAATCACTCTCAATATAGCATAATTCAAACTTATTCGAACCCAGTAGTTCATCAATTTGCAGAAACCTACAACACATTCACAATCCTTGGATCATCATTGATCTCACACATACTTCTCAGCTTCCTTCCTACAGACCGACCCATCCTCTCTTGTGACCGAATTGACTTTGGTACGACCATTCTCTTGGTTTAGGCCGGAGTCCAACAGATTGATCTCTCGAACTCAAAGCACTCCCGTGCAGTGCTTCTGTTTGAAAAAGGTTTAAGCAATTTGCTCGGTCGAGGAGTCCCCCCCCCCCCCCCCCCCGCACGGTCGTCTCTTTACTTTCCTAAAAACTCAGCAAATCATTTTTCCCCATCAACACACATGTGTACCATGCAATAGCAAAGCCAAGGTGTACGAAAATTATGTTTTCGATATAGTTTCCACAAAATAACTTTCTTAGGTCCATTTTATTCTCAGATCAATTTCTTTTAGGATATCTGAAATAAAATATATTTGCCTGATATTTGTCCAGTTTTCGTCCCCATATAGTCAACAACATTTTGAGCAAGTAACCAACTGGCATTAGCCCAGTTGGCCAGGGGTTGGAATCCCAACCCGTAGATTTCGGGTTCAATTCCCGTGTTGATCGTGTAAAAAAAAACATTTTGAGCAAGCACTATGTTGAGCATAGGCTACGCCAAATTTAGGGTTTCTGGCTTATCCCAAGGAGGGAGAGAAATCAACCACTATGACGCTAGGCTATTTGGGGGCAGAAATCCCGTATTCGCCAAGTCAAACCAATTCGTCAAGGAAAATCAACCACTAAACCGATAGCCTATTTAGTTTGAATTGGTTTCCGGCCAGAAAAATTATGTTTATAGGAAAACACATGTTTTCTTTCTCCCTCGTCCGTTTTCTTTATCACTCAAAGAAGAGTCACATTTTTCCTTTTTGACTTTTAATCTTTAACATGTTTTAAGTGGAGTTTTCGTGTGCCACTAAAATGGTTTCTTCTCTAATCAACGGTGATTTTGTTGCATCTTTCAATTTTGATTTTTATCCTCAAACAAATCTATTAGTTTTAAAAATAAAACAAAGCAAATTCTTTGAGCTTGGAATTTCCATTAATTGAAACAACACTACATTATAAATTTACTTAAATAAAGATCAAGATAATATAAACGGGTAATAGTTAAAAATTTAATAATCGGTACAAACTATAATTTAAATTTGTAATATGAGCAACTGGATGTCGTCTACATCCATCCTTCTTGAGATATGTGGAATTTTTCAATGATCTTTTTTTTGCACCGATAGCAGATTCTAGTTGTTGGCGAAACACTATTAGATCCTTATCCATGATTTTCCTATCTTGTGCATCTCTTTGTTGATGAATTCTTTCTTGTTGTGTTTGTACGAACCTTTCAAGAATCTATGTATTGCGTTCATCATTCTCATTTTTATCTACTTGTTGAGAATAGTTGAATGGCGTTTGGTTATACAAAGAAACACAAAATATGCAAATGAAACTATAGTTGTTCGGGGTTTGAATATTTCATCCAATGACTATCAAAATAGATCCATTCGGATCCCACAGATATGATGAGTGTACGAAAACTGAGGTTCCATCCTATTGGGGAATCGAGGTTTTTACCAGTACCATTTTCACCCCACAAATATTTTTTTTGCTCATACCAAAGTTGATCACACAAATCAAATTGGTTATTCACATGCACAAACTCATTTAGACTTGAAACAAATAATATTTACCCCATAAAATCAGATTTATCATCATTATACCAAATCAAGTTACACTAACGACAAACAAATCAAAATTAAAAACTTCAATAATAATTATATTGTCGAGTTAAAAATTAATAATGGAATAAAAAAGATGAAGCAAAGACACTAGCCCATTATAGAAATTGAAACTAGATCTTCTAATCAATATACATCAGTGCCTGAATCAAAGATACTTATTATTCCGAGTTTTTCATAATTCTTTTTTTTATTTTCTGGCTAAAATGGTCGTTGAACTGGGCACATGTTACTAAGATCCATATCCATTATAGCCCTTTCTTGTTTCTTTTGCGTTTGACGATTCTTGTGTAGGTTAACTTCCACAAGGTCTATAGAGTTGGCTTGTTGAGTGCTTTATTTTTCTTCATTTCTTTGATTATATTGTGCAAATATCCCATGGGTTCTGCTTGTTCTCGATCGATATTTGGTTCATCCATCGTTGTTGAAGAGCTTTCACCACTTTTTTCTTTCCGTAGAATCCCCTCCTTGGGAAGCTGAGAAGTATGTGTGAGATCAATGACTATCAAAGGATTGTGAATGTGTTGTAGGTTTCTGCAAATTGATGAACTGCTGGGTTCGAATAAGTTTGAATTCTGCCTTGTCGTGAGTGATTGTTCAGATGAGAATTCTTGTTAATTCCCGTATATCTGTTTTTCTCCATCATGAATTCAGAAAACTTATTTATATTGCCAGAATGTAGACACATTGATCTCCAGTAAGTACCTGTGACCAGTAAGGTGAACCCTCTGGTCTTTCAATGCTCATCTTGTTTACAACCTCTTGTTCTATATGAAATCTTAACGAAATCTTAGAAAAATAGTGGTGGACTTGAAAATCAATTGTGATAATGATGGTTTTCTGGTGGTGTAGATGGTGATGGTGGAGAAGAAAAATAAGAAGACGTTTGTGATGGTGGTGGTTTTTGTGTCTGGAGAAGATGACGACCCCATCGATGATGGTGGTGGAGAAGCATTCTAGATCTGTGCTTGAGAAGAATAAGAATAAGTAATTTGGAGTATAAACCGTTAAAATGGTACAATTGTATGTTTTTCAATATGTCTATTTCATCTAGACCCATAGTTTAGCAGTCGAATGCTCCCATACTTTATGGTTTTGGGCAGATGACCCATTTTCCGAAATGAAACTCCATGCTAAGAACGACGAGTTAAACAATAAATTAATGATAAACAAAACTTTTCTAAATCCGGAAAAACATGCTTATGAGGTTCTGAGCAAATGAATTCGGTTGAGGTTTGAAGATTACGAAGCATGAGCCACATGTCTTATTTGTCTATTTCCCATTTAAATAGACTATTTTTAAGCTATTTTAATAAAGTCGGGTCTTGAACTTATACTCTCTCCGTTTCAAAAAGACAATCCGTTTTGACTTTGTCTAAATATTAAGGAGACAACAATATTTTACTTGACTACCCTTATTTACTTGCCCATTTTAATTTAATAAAAATGTTAGCACTAAAAATTACCTAAAATTGCTAGAGGTTTATAAATACGAAATATAAAAGGGAAATTAAAAGATATCGAATTTATGGAGTATAAACTTTATAAAGAATTTAATATTTGGATCCAAATATATATTTTATTAAAAGGAATAAAGGATATATTTGTTTCCTTGATTATACAAATTTCTTTAATATTTTAAATTGGATTCCGTTAAAAATGAATTTATAAAAAAAAATTTAAGGGTATATTAGAGAGTTCAATGGAAAAATATGACTATAAACAGAAGCTGGACACAATTTTGAAACAGACCAAAATGGAATAGAGGACAGTCTTTTTGAAACAGAGGGAGTAAATAGGTTGTTGCACGTTGTATGACATGAAAAATGGCTAAATGCCATCTAATATATATTTTTCCAGAATTAGTAACACATGTTGAGAACACGTGCACTGCACGGAAACTGCCAAACTCTAGAGGGATAATTTTAAGACGAATATTTACGTGCTTAAATTATTAAAAAGTTATTTAAGTTACCAAAATCTTAACTTATACAGTAAAACTTCGATAAATTAATAGTTTTGGGACCGTTAAATTCCATCAATTTAACGAAGTATTAATTTATCGATAAATTAATAACCTATTATTATATCGAAACATACCAAATTTAATTTTAAATTTCTAAAATAAGTGTGTAGTATCAAATATCTAAATATTTTATTTTCAATTATTTCATATAATTTTATGTATACAAATGCATATACTTTAATGTTAAAATAAATTTTAAAAAAAACACAATAAAATCATTTCAGAACTTCTCAAAGGAGTACAAAAATTAAAGATGAAGTCCAATGTATTATAAATGTGAAAAAAAACAAATAATTGTAGATGCCTATTTTAATAAGCACCATGATATATAATGTTATCACACTGATTATTAATTTATATATTAGTTGGGCCCTAATGGAAACTTAGATATTTGATTATCTTATAAATTAAGCGGGGTTATTAATTTAGCACATTGGCCCAAATCGGGACTGATAAAAAATACTCCCTCCGTCCCACTATTAAGTGACCTACTTTATAACTAAATAGTGGGACGGAGGTAATATTATTTTAGCGAAGTTATTAATTTATCACGGATTAATTTAACGAAGTTCTACTGTAATAACATTCCTAATAGAACCACAGATTATAATTTCGCCATATTTTCAGATTCAACTACGAGCAATGCAGTTTTAAAAAGTGTGTCAGAGCGTGGCAAAAAAAAACGTGTGTGTGGCACACCAAAATCTCGGCGGTACACGAAAAATTCGACAGCACGCCAAATTGTTAGTGTTCTAAGCTATTGTCATTAAAGAGGGGATGGTTTTTGCTAAAAATTTACCACTTGTTAAGAAATTTTGTTCTCGTATCTGATGGAACTACACTTCTCCGATATTTTTCTTGTTGAACGAAGGAAATGACTCTCTTCTTTATTTCGTTGTGTGTGTGTGGGACAAAGAGAAAGCAGAAATAAAAAAAACACGGAGAGAAATCAAAACAAAAAACCAAAACAGGAATGAGTCGTGTGCACTGTGAACAGACACGACCACATCTCATGCATATAAACTCATTCATCACGTTGGTTTTACAATTTACCGTGCAAAGTGATGTTGATTCCTCGTTATTATGTTGATCCCCAAAATTATGTCACACCTTTGTTTTTTTTTTTTGTTTTTTTTTTGAAGCATGAGATTTTATTCGATTAGGAAGAAATAATACGAGGGTACATTGTTCCCATAGAGTCTGCCATTACAATAGGACCAATACACGATGGTGTTTTGTGGTCCCAAATTATTGTAGATAGATTTCCAATTGTGATGTCGTCTGCTGCTTTGTTTGCTAGACAGTCTGCCGCTTGATTTCCTTCCCTGTAAAGATGTTTTATGGTGCAGTGTGGAATTTGGGACAATCTAAGATTAATTTCTGCTATCGTATTGATCAACTACCAAGGAGGTTCGGTTGTCAATGTTAGAAACCTTAGAAGATTTTACGAATCCATTTCGAATTGTACCTTCGGCCATTCCCGATCTGTAGCCGTTCTTGATGCTATAAGCATGGCCCAAGTTTCGGCAGTGAGGGCTGTGGTTATCCCTAATGGTTGTGCAATTGTTGAGATTGTGATAGCATCTTCGTTTCTGCAAATAATGCCTACTCCTGCCAGTCCCGGATGTCCTCTAGCTGCTCTGTCTGTGTTGATTTTGATCCAGTCCGGTTGGGGTTTGATCCATCCTACTAAGATTATGGTTGAATTGGGGATCCGATGCATAATATTTATAAACAATTGCATTCCAGGTAGCACCGGTGGGTGGTTGTGTTGAGACTAGGTATGTTCTTGTTGTAGACGGGTAGCCATTTGAAGTATGTTTGTTGGGTTCGTTTGCTTTTGGTTGTATACGACGTCGCTTCTAGCTAGCCAAAGGGACCAGAAAAGAAAGCAGAATGTGGTAGTGGTTTCGTCACGGGTTTTATCTTGCAGAAGTAGGGATATAGATGTCTGGGGGTTTATTGATGTGGGTATCCCTTTGTGGGTGCTTTGTGGTGTGGACATCCGGGAAAGTAGTAGGTTCCACGAATCCATAGCGATTGGACAATATAGAAGGATATGCGTTGCAGTTTCAGGATCAGAATTACATTGGGGGCAAAGATTCGAGTTGGTGAGGCGGATGTGATTGAGGAGTTGGAGGGTTGGTAGGCCCTCGTTTAGTGCTTTCCACAAGAAAAGTTGTACTTTTGGTGGACAGGGCAGTGCCCATAGGAAGCTGGTTAGGGTTGGGGGGGGTGGGCGGGGGGGAGGGCTGCTACAATTGGTCTAAATTTTCTGCTAGGCATTTGTATCCTGAAGCCGTCGTGTATTTTCCTGATTTTGTGAAGGTCCAAATTATTTTATCCGGCTGGTTCTCACGTGGAAGGTGAAGGCTGGTGATTCTTTGCACTGGGAGGATATTCAGTTTTTCGTGGTTCCAAGACCGGGTTGAGGAGTCAATAATATCATCTATTGATTGTATGGGGGTAGCAAAGTGTGGGTCTCTGTATTTTCGAACCGAGGGATCCAATTTTCTTGGATTGGGGTGGTTGATCTGTTTCCTATCTGGTGAAAGAGATGTTTTTTCAGGGTTGGTATGAGGGAAGCCATTTGCCTCCATAGGGGACTTATGGAAGAGGGAGGAGGAGGGATGTTTTGGATAATGGGTTGATGTTTAAGTTACTTTTCGTTGTATAACGAGGCCACTATAGAGTTCGGTTTCTCATGTATGTTCCAGATTCTCCTCATGAGGAGGGCCTTGTTATGCTCTTTACTGCTTCAAATTCCCAATCCTCCTTTGGATTTAGGTTTGATGAGTTTATCAAATCCTATTGGATGAAGTTTCCTCACTGTTGAGTCGTGTCCCCAGAAGAAGATTCTAGTTATGCGATCCATTTTTTGGTGGATATGAGCCGATAGCAGTTGTGTTTGCATAAGATGATTGGCTGTAGGTGTGAGAGAAGTTTTAATGGGAAATAATCTTCCTACCTGGTTTAGGTATTTTGTCATCCATCCTTTTGCTTTCCTAGCTGGGCGCCGAAGAAGGGGGAGAAAATATGCTGAGAGGTTCCCCCTTGTTTAAAAAGTACTCTGAGGTATGTGGGTAAGTTTGATGTTGTTGGCATGCCAAAAATTTGTTAAATTTCGTTTACCTGATGTTGTTCGAGCTTTGGGTGATGAATTATTGTTGATTTTGAAGTGTTGATATGTTGACCTGCATAGGTACTGTAAGCTCGAAGTAAGTGCTTGAGATGGTTTGTGCCCTCTGTTGTTGCTTTATATGTTATTAGCAGATCATCCGCGTACATGAGATGCAAGATTGGGTGGGGGGGGGGGGCTATTTTTGAGAGATGCGCAGTCCCTCTACCTTTTTTTTGCGTTTCTGTATTTCCCAAATTTGTTAAGAGGATTTCCGCACCGATAATAAAGATATAACAAGAGAGGGGATCACCTTGCCTGATTCCTCTAGTGGGGGTGATGTACCCGTGTGGAGTGCCGTTGATGTTGACTGAGTACGTTACTGTGGTGATGCATAGCATGATGTAGTCCACAAAGAGTTGTGGAAAACCTATTTTGGTAAAGGTTATTTTGATGAATCCCCAATCTAAAGAGTCATAAGCTTTTTGTATGTCAAGTTTATGAGGGTTTAGAAGGGTGATCTACTTTCGGGAGGGTTCTTTTGAGGGTTTAGAAGGGTGATCTACTTTCGGGAGGGTTCTTGTGAGGGTTTAGAAGGGTGATCTACTCTCGGGATATGGGTGAGGTTAGTGTGGTTCATGAGAGGGTGGATTTTAAGGGAGTTAAAAAAGCTGCGTACCATATCAATTAGTTGTGGCCGGGTTGTTTCCCGGAAAACCTTGAAGAACCTGCTAGTGTAGCCGTCTGGTCCTTGGGCACGTTCGGAGCCGATGGAAAAGAGCGCTTGTTTGATTTCCTCGGGGGTTACCTCTGATGTAAGAAGAGAACATTGTTGAGGGGTTAGTCTCGGGGTGATGTCTTCAAACAACTGGTCATCAATTCTTGTACTTGGTGCCGTATATTGATCGGTGAAGTGATCTAGCATAATTTTGATGATGTCATCTTTATCATGGAGCCAATTATTTTGTTGATCCTGAAGTTACACCTTTGTTTCTGTATGGTTCAATACATTTTAATCTTATTTACAGAAAGGATTCTCTTAAATGTAGCCCATGCTTTTATTAACCATAACCCATTTAAAATAAGTACTTTATCTAACCAAACATACCTTTAAAATCATTACACATAGCCCACAAAATTATACATAATTATTATACATAGCCCAAAATAAGATGATCATTAAACCCTAAATCAACAAAAAAAGAAGTTAATTATCTATTTTTTATAATTAAATTTATGTAAGATATTTGACATGATTAATATTTTTGAAGAATAATCAATACCCTCAATCAATTTTGGTGCAATCATGATTGAGAAAAAAAAAATCATCTTAGAGATTTTTCTTTTATTAATTGTGTTCATAGAGTTTTAGGAAAATTGTCCTAGGAAAAAAATCAAACCCCAAGTTAATTTCATTTCGATTGATGTTGTTGTGGAAATTTTTGAATGGAATAATTAGAATACACACTCCTCTTAATTTTATTATCATCATTATCATGATTAAGAAAAGAGAATATCGTTTTAGAGAGAATTAAGAATTAGGGTCTTTTTGTTTTTGGAGAAAAACAACAATTAGGGTTTACAATTGTGTGAGCATTATTAAGGGAACAATTAACTAATTTGAAATACGATGAAGTATGATTAAAATAAAAATTAGAATTTATTTTGATTTTGAATAAAAAGAAGTATTTAAGTTTAATTGTTAGTGAAAATTAAGACGTGTTTGGATTTTCATTTTAACTTCAAATATTTGGATTATGGTAAATAAATGTGTGGGCTATATTTAAGAGAAGTCTATAGAAAAATACACATGATATCTAGTATCTATGATGACTACCGTAATGGAAACTGTTTTGCCTACCTAAACCTAAAGCACCAAAATTTACTGATAACATAAGAGCATCTCCAATAGAGGGTGAAGTTTTTTATTTTTCATGACACGTAGGATTTTAGACCCCCAATTAATATAAATCCATCTCCAATGGTTGGATCCTACAAACTAGGAGGGATGGGAAAATAAATATGAAGGTGCTAAAGAAAGTCTTATTTACACCTTCACTTGCACCTCCACGTCATATTTTCCATTATTTTATTTTTTTAGAAATTAATTAAAATAAAGATAAACGGTTAAGATTTTATCATATAAAATATTTTATAGATTAAACCCTTCACTATTGGAGATGGTTTTTTAACCATGGAGTCATATATTTACTATATATATATATGTGTAAAATCTCCTAAATAAAAGTCTTAATTAGACTTTCATGTAGATTTTTTTTACACCCACCATTGGAGATGCCCTAATCGTATCAAATCCGAGAGTTTTGTTTGCTTCTTTTTTTTGGTTTGTTTGTTTGTTTTAAATGAGTTCTGATGGGCTAATTGTTTGTTTTAAATGAATTCTAATGGGCGAATGATTTTGTAGCTAGTTCGTCCCTTAGAGTGTTTCAAGAGATCAGCCTGAGCTCATTTTGCCGCGCGCATGGCAAACCCCATCACATTAAATGTGATGGACCTGATGTTAACGTATCTTTCTGCCATAGGGTCATAGATATTTCTTTTCTTTTATTTTCCTGGTTGGGACCCTTGATTAACCAGTTCCCTTGTCCATATTAGCGAAAGAATACATTATAATTTGTTGCCATTTACTAATTCAAGCATGCTTCTGAATGCAACTTTCCGTAATTCAAAAGACTCTCCTTTGAGAAACAAAAAAACAACAACATAAGATATCAACATGCAGTAAAAAAACTGTTTTTTCTTTGACATAGTTGGATAGATATATTCCCTAGATATATCACCATCATTTTTGTTCGAATTGATAATTCAACACACTGTGATTACAAGCAACATTTCCTTCCTTACCATGACAAAGTAGACCACCTTAGACAATTTGAAAAGCATTTAACATATATAATTAAGCAGAAACATCGATAGCCACATAATTCAACCTACTATGTTTGGCATATAATGCTAAGATCTACAATCAAGGATTAAAAATTTGTTTAAGAAGAGAATTATAATGCTAGCTACGTCGTCATGATAGACCATAAACTAATTAATCATCATGCTAAGGCTTACCTTTTCATAATATATAATATAAATACAACATACAGTATATAAATTTCACCTACTAAACCAGTGTTTTTCAACTGAAAGACCTCGATCTAAAAGACGATTGTGCGGAAGAGACACTGATTCTTCGAAGAATGAATGAAACTAAATCGACTAGGTTAGGTGGTTTTCTCTGAATAAACTAGCAAACAAATGATAGCTAGCTAGGTCGTAGTATCAACACTTATTCCATCTTCCTCGACAGAGTGGATATATGTCACGTTTAATTTCATTTCATACAGATACTTCTCGATTTCCCTTTATCTTTTCTGAATCACCGTATGAGTTTTTTTTTTTTTAATCTGATAAGATGCTGTTTTAGTCACACATCGATCGCTATTCTTGACTTCGACTATCATTCACATTAACGCATGTAAGTTGAACTTAGTTAATGTTATTGTCTCGCTTTCAGGTGGCATGCGTGATGCATGCATATATGTTTGGGCGATTTCAGTACAGTAGTATTTATTAAGAAATATTTGTCCAGTAATGCTGTCTTCGTCTAATCATTTGCTTAAAAGTCATCCAAACGTACATTAGTATGAAATAGCTTGAACTTCGACGATTGAATCTTAGAAAGATGTAATAACACTCTACACAGTCCAATAAAAGATGTAACTTGGAATCACTTGTGTGCTATCACTGCCTGGCACATATGGAAGGCCCGCTGTCTAAAATGTTTTCAAGATATTCCTCCATCTCCAGAAGCCACTATCATTCTCATCCATAGCCATATCAATTCTCTCGGTACCGGCCATTAGAACTACACCCATAATAGGAAACCCAGCACCGACCAACTCAACCAATCTATTGTCAAAACACCCTAGCATAAAAAATTCATGATGTGTTACAACATTTGGATTAATAACTTAGCCACTACAAGTGTCACAATTGTAATTACAGATGATGGAGGACAAATTTATGGGGAGAGGCGTTTCAACTTCGAAGTAGACTCCTTGGAGAAGAGCAACACATTGGCCGCGATCGAAGCTCTCAAATGGCAGAAACAACGGCAGAACTGAATATGCAACATACAAGTACAAGGCAAACCCCTGGTGAAGAAGCTGAATCTGAAGTGGAGGCATCCAACCAAAGCTTCAAATGATAACATGATTGATGATGCTGCGGATTTATTTACTTATTTCAGACAATTTAATTGTGTTTCCCTAAGGCCTGATTGTCAGCCAAATGTAGCTATAATCTCGGCAGCATCTCCTACAAATGATATTACTGCTAGCATTTTTAATATATGTAATCCTATAATTGGACCAAATGCTCCTCAACTCTCAAACCTGAGCAGCTAGTTCTGTGTGTGAACTGTTTTCCCAAGAAAAGGAAAAAGAATCTTAGAAAGAAAAAGAAAGTAACAATTTAACTGGATATACAGTATTTGTTATGCAATTTCAAAAGAAGCTCGTGAAAAGTTAAAAGCAAAGTAGAACGAATGATCTGGAAAGAAATACTCCCTCTGTTTCTTGAGAAATGTTATTTTCACTTTTTCAATTTGACACTTTGGAGGACCGACACGAACGATTTAGATCAGGATCACTCCCTTCCCTTAGCTGATACAGACAGACTCATTTGAGTGTATATCATGCATGTGTAAAGTCAGTGCTTACTCATCAACACTACTGCTGCCTCACATGGAATCCAGCGCATAATAGGGGCCAGCTGCGCGCGGCCTTAATAAAAAAAGAGATGCAAGTTGCCCAACACTCTGGGCAGGTTGAGAAGCTGACTTTCTTATATTTTCTCCTTTTCCTGGTTGCACCCTTTATTGGTTCATAATATTATCAAATGCTCCTCAAAAGAAAATTATGCTCTTGTCATTTTCTGATAAGAAGACTGAAGTTAAAGGTCTTTGAAGGCAGCTTTAACATACAGTGCAAAACAAGGGGTGAATCTAATAAATATATACATTCTCAAGGGAGTGTATCCCGCAAAGTTGTGGCTATAAATATAGCTCCTCATTTCATCCTCATTTCATATCGAACCAACGTATAGAGAGCTAGCTAAAGCCTTAAAGGTAGACGCAGCATCAAGATTTTTAAGAATTTTAGTGAGAGATAATTTCCAAGAGAACTTAGAAAGAGAGTGCGTAATTTTGAAACATTCTTTATATATTTCTTTTTTCATCAAAGAATTTTTTTGTTTAATTTAGTTAGAGACAATGGGAATTTTGCTAGAACAAAATGTAAGCAATTCCGCTTTGCCATTGTTATCTCTAAACCATGTATCATACCTTTGTAAGTCAGTTGCCAAGTCAGCCAAGTTTTATCAAGATGTTCTTGGATTTGTTCTCATCAGACGACCTTCTTCTTTCCAATTTGAGGGAGCATGGTAAGATTTTAACTCCATATCCCATTAATATGAAATAGCCTCAGCATTGCAATTTAGTGTACCCTAGTTTTGGTCTAATGAAATGATTGGGATTTTACAGGTTATTCAACTATGGAATTGGGATTCACTTGTTACAGTGTAATTCCATTAACGATGTCCAACCAATGCCAGCAAAAATCAACCCAAAAGATAACCACATTTCTTTCCAAGTAAGTCCTTTTTTTTTTCTCATATGTAAGCATTATTGCTAATTGCTAATAATGGGCAACATGTATTATTTGTTCTGCATCCATGAAGTGGTCAAAAAGAATAGTCTATAGGTCTGACAATGATAGCTCCAAATATTACTCTTATGTTTAAATGGGAAAGACTAGTCATCGGAAATGCGAGACATCCCGAGAGATTTCAACCGATTTCTCGGTGCTCTCTCACAAAAAGAAAAAAAAGTTGGGACACGCCACAAATAAGTGCCCCCTGCTAATCCCCTCCACATTTGTGAGAGCCACCGATTTCTCGGAACAACTCCCTCGGTGGCTCTATCATTACTCGACTAGTCATTATGTTTTATTTACACAATTTTTTTTGTCAAATATTTACAGTGTACGGATATTGAATTAGTAAAGAAGATGCTAAGAGAGATGGGGATGAAGTATGAAACTGCCCTTGTTGAAGAAGGTGGTATTTTTGTTGATCAGCTCTTCTTCCACGATCCAGATGGTTATATGATTGAAATCTGCAATTGTGAAAACCTCCCGATTCTTCCACTATCTGCAAGTGCATGTCCCATTAGGAAGCCCCAAATCCAATCTTACGCAAATAGCAAGAAGAGTAATCAGCAACGATCTGCAGCCACCACAAAAGCGCTTAGTGCCACAGAGATGATGGAGACACGGATGGTGGAAAGCTTGTTTGCCAACATGATTGATATTGCTTTGTAGAGATTACAATTTCAACCCAAAATTCATATTATTTGTAAAAAGATATCTTTCCCTTTTTGATATCGGTTCAAGTCCATACATACGTTTTTTTTTTTTTTTTAATTGTTGTTTGTTATTTTTCTTATGCTTATTTTATTTGGAAATTAATAAAAAGAAAAGAAAAAGGTGTACATTTGCAATAAATCTAATAGATCATTGGATAAATTTTATTATCAGTCAACAACAAATAAAAGGTTCGTCAAAAGAAAAAATAAATAAAATACGAGGAGTAATCTGTGGGATATAAATGGACTCTTTGTTTTTTTTATATCAACCGAACTTCATCACAAAGATTTGGTTGTGCGTTAAGGGCCGGTTGGTCCAGGACTTAAATTCCACCACAATGGTGCATCACACCATGGAGGCTGGCCAAGTGCAATGTTGCACCATCATGGTGCATCAGCCAGTTGAAGGCTGGCTAAGTGCAGTGCAGCACCATCATGGTATTTCAAGCCAGTTGGAGGCTGGCCAAGTGTGATATTGCACTACTATGTCTTCATATTTTCAAGCTGGCCAACATGACAGAGTTGGAAATACCAACATCATGAAGCTCTCTTGAGTAAGAAACGCGTCATAATGATGCTTTGGAATCATATAGGCTTTACTGTCTAAACTATGACGCTTAATGGCGCATTCCTCCTTCATACACCTACAACCAACTACCCCACCCTATGTATTTCTTATTGACATTTCTGCAACCAAAAATTTGGGAGTACTTTGACATTCTTGTTTTACTGTTCATGGCCGTGTGCGATTCTCCCTTTAGTAACGCATCATAACTAAAAAAGCTCTATTATTCCTTTCCTACCACGTATGCCAACCCACAACATATATATATATACTAGGTCTCAGCCCGTGCCGTTACGTGTTTCAAATGTATCCATCGATTCATACATGTCGTAATTGTCTGAGAAGAATCAAGCCGATCGATCCAGGTCTAAATGTTTTGAGGAGTTAGTTAATAAACATGTCCTTATCCTCGAATCTTTTAATATTGTGTATGTAAGTCATACAACCCTTTGGGACAAACATAGTTAATCGTTAGGGCAAATCCTATGGGCAGTAGAGCATTACTTCGTTCACTACTTCAAAAAAATATTATCAAAGGTCATTCACCAAACTTGTAACAAAACTAAAAACACCTAAAATTACTTTAAAATCAATTAGATTAAACTTGCAAAATATGTTAGCATTAGAATTTAATTTTTCTCTTTGATATAAATTGTTGGGTTCCCAATTTACATAGATTTGTGTTTATTCATTTTCCTAAAATTTACAATAATATTTAATTCTTGATCCATTTATTTTCTTGTCTCTTTACCTATTATCATGAACTATTTCTCAAGCATGCATAATTACACGAAGTTGGGGAGAAATGACAAAAACAGAAATCATGACAAAAAGGGGGAATAAAGAGAGATGTGAGAAACTGAATCGATTACAATTAATTCACACGTATCCTTGCATAATCCCATGAAGTAGGGGAGAAATAATGACAGAAACAGAAACCATGACAAAAAAGGGGAATAAAGAGAGATGTGGGAAACTGAACCGATTACAATTAATTCGCGCGTAGCCTTGTGTTTGGTCAATTTTTTTATAGGTTTCATTTTTCTTCCTTCCCCCTACCCGGCAAATCTTAAAATCACAACATCTTCTTTTTTGAAAAATCTGGCCTTTAAAAATTGTTTTAATTTTAAAAAATTAAAAAAAAAGTAATTTGAAAACTAAAATCAAATTAAAACAAAACAAAGAAAAATTAACCAAGGGTGACTAAATAATTTACCTATCTTAGGACACCTTTTCTCACCCTACTACCACTACTTCTTCCACCACCACATTATGGTCACCACTCCACCAGTCTCACCAATACCCACCACCACCATTATCCCCACCGCCGATCCACCACCACCACCCACCATCACAACCACCATTAGTGCTTAATTTACCTATCTTAGGACCCCTTTACTCACCCTACTACCACTACTTCTTCCACCACCAAATTATCGTCACCACACCACCAGTCTCACCAATACCCACCACTGCCCACCATCACAACCACCATTAATGCTTATAGGCTAGAAATCAAGACTTATAGTTTTGATCACTAACATTGACAAACATGCTTGAGATAGCAACGCATGCGAGTTCGACCGAGCAGTGCTCTAACACCCACCACCATTATCCCCACCACTTCCCACCATCACAACCACCATTAATGATTATTGATATGGTTAATATCAAATAAATTTATTATGTATCAACAAAAATATATTCATTTGATTAATTAAAGAAACATTTATTATGAAATATCAATTGAACATTTATTATTAAATTTTAATTAAACGTGATCATTTATAGCGGTAGATTTATGTTCTGCAAGTATAAATTTGATCGTTCTTTATCTAGCCTAATTTGTCCAAACTTTGTTTTGTATTCTGGAAATGTAATCAATTTTATTTTAATACTAAAAACCGTGATTTATTCGATCGGTGCTATAAATAGTTGGGATCCCATTTGGGTGATCCAGCGGTCATGATCATATTGTCTTATATGATTTAGTATACTCCTCAAAATATTTGTGTTTTGTCTTTACCAGTTGTGCTAAAAACAGCCAACTACATCTATCACAATAAAATGTTGCCCATTTTGTAAAGACACTAAACTGTTACTGTCCACTACTATTTACTAACATCCATCACCGTACGTATAAACCAGCCACGGCCACTATTTTTTCCACCACCAGTAATGTTACCACCTCTACCACTCACAAATACCCACCGCTGTTTCCACCACTCACTGCTTCTTTCACTACCACCATTAAAAATTATTAATATAATTTTTAACCGGGATCACTGTAGTACAGTGGTAAAGTCACTGGGTGATGATACCAGTTACCTGAGTTCGAAACTCGCCAGCACCAAATTATTTACCGATCAATATATATATAGTTTTTAACAAACTTATTTATTAATAAAAATGTGTATTTATTAGATTCATTAAATGAACATTTATCATGAAAAATTAATTAATCATTCATCATGAACAATTAATAGGACACTAATTAATAAAGTATTTATAATGGTTAGTTGAAAAAATCACGGTCATAGATTTATCCCTCCCAGACAAATCTCGGCCGCTCTTTATCTAGCCTAACTTAGCCAAGCTTTGTTTTGTATTCTAGATATATATACTCCCTCTGTCCTAAAATTTCTGTCCTCTATTCTATTTTCGTTTGTCCTAAAATACTGACCAGCTTCTGTTTATAGTCATATTTTTTAGTCAAACTCTCAAATATATCCTTTAATTTTTATAATTATAAGATTATTTTAAATATAACCAATCAAAAATCTTAAATGATATCTTCCTAAATAAGAAGCAAATCTACTAAATCAATCCATAAATATTTTTATTTTTATCTTCTATTTAATCGTCTTAAATGATATCTTCCTCGATAGGAAACAAAATTACTAAATCAATTCATAAATATTTTTATTTTTATCTTCTATTTAAACATTTCTATAAAATAATAAAATTAACAAATATGTATTTTTCTTACATGCTCCATACACTCCTTTTAATTTTAGTAATAACATAACACTTAATAGGGATAGTTTGGTACACTCCTCCGATCTCCTTAATATCTTGACTTAATCAAAGCGGACTAATAATTTATGACGGAGGGAGTATATATCAGAAAATAGGTTGTATACCAATAAATATTTCAATTCAAGTTATATTGGACGGGTAAAAGGCCGTCTGGGCAAAATAAAAAGGTTATATGAGCATGATCCCATTTACATAAATCGGACTTCTAAAAAATGGACAGGCTATATTAGCATGATCCTGCTAACATAAAACGAGATTTTAAACCAACACGGTTACTAACATGCTATCATATCGAGGTATTATTAATGTGACATGTAGTATATATAGGTAAGCATTTTATTATCTTCAAGACTCCCCATAAACCTTTTCACCAAAAACTATCCTAGTTATGACTACTGAGACTTCCTATTAGGGTGGAACTAGGGTCTGGTTTATCCTTGTTGTAGACCCTTTCCTGAAGCCTAAAGAACATTTTCTTTCTTACCTATTCTAAGTTGGCCGATGAAATAGGTCTAAAATGTGGACTTAAGAATTAAAACGGCCAAGCTCAACTGGCATGGCAAGCCCCTCCATGCTGGATTTCTAGTTCCATCACTGTTTTCAGGGTTTATAAAGACTAGGATATAGGGACGATTAAAACGAATGAGGGTATTACTCAGTTTGAGAGGTGTAAATGAAAATATATTGTATCATATTTTCAGTAAATTTCAATTATACAAATTGATTGTACATATGGCAGGCTTGCTGTAATCGGCTTGATTGGTGGATCTTAATTGATCCTTATTATGTGTAATTGTTGTAATCACTCTGTTTTGATATATATAAATGTCTTCCTCGATCATTGAAAGGGGAAAAGAGAACAAAAACCTGGCATGGTAACAGAGAAACATGTAAGCCCACTTCTAAAAAAAAAAAAAAAAAAAAAAACAAACATTTTTTACTGCTTCATCTCTTTTCTCCTTCATGGCATCTTCTGCGACACCCACTTCTTCAACAATCACCCCTCTTGATAAACTCCTTCAACTAGTTTCAATCAAACTTGATGAGAACAATTTTCTCATCTGGAAAAAGCAACTTATTCCTCTCTTGAAATCTCAAGACTATTATAAGTATATTGATCCAAATGTAGAATCCCCTTCAAAGGAAATCATCAACACCCAAATACAAGCTAGAACCCCAAACCCCTTGTTTACTAAATGGCAGAAAACATATATGGTGGGTTTGTTTGTAGAATTCACGATTTCGAGGATTTATAATCTTATGTGATTACAAATTATGATAACAAATTCTGGGATTCACGTAAATCCCTCGTGTGTTTGGTAACTCATTTAAAATTCCTAGGATTCATAGAATTCTTTTGTTTTAAAGTCCATATATTGTTTGGTATTACCCTCAGAATCTTAAAACTGATTCCCATGGGAAATGTGATTCCAAGGATTTGGGCAACCAAATATACCGAAGGAAATGTAATTCCACCAAATCTCATGGACCCATAATTCTACATCCAAACCCACCAATATTTTAATTGTAAGTTGTCTGCACTCCACTTGCTCTTACAATGTAATGGCTCATACCCATGTTTTCCTCTCCTCCAATGAACTATTTAATCATCTTGAATACATCTACAATGCTCAAATCACATCTCGTTGTCATCATATTCGTGTTCAGCTGAAGATCATTCTGAAGCTCAACTTCATTATCACTGATTATGTCAATCAAATAAAATCCCTTGTTGATTCTCTTGCTTCAACCTCCTCTCCTGTATCTGATTCTGACTAGTTCTCAACATTCTCCAAGGTCTTGGACCCAAGTATGGTAGCTTTGTAACAACCATTGAAACTCGTGAAAATATTCATATATTCTCTCAACTCTATCATCTCCTTCTTAGTCATGAAATCTGTCTTACCCAATATCGTTTTCAATCTTCGAAACCAACTGCTACTGATTTTTGGCTGAAAATCATACTTCAAACACACCCAATACAACTCTTGCTAGTCCTAACTCGAATAAAAATTTAAATAGAACCACTAACTATAGCCGAGATGGTTATAGAGGGCGTGGTGGTCATTTTTAGAATTATTCGAACTATAACAGATCCATATTTTGGCCCTCCTCCAACTTATTGTCAAGTGTGCAATTAAGCAGGTCATCAAACTCTCAGATGTCTACATCGTTTTGATTATTCCTATCATCCGAATGATCTGCAGTAATGCAATTTAATAGAATACCATATGATCAACAATGGTATGCGGATACAGGAGTTACGAACCACATGACTGCTGATGCAACGCCGATGGTGAATCATACTTCCTACCAAGGTACATAACAAGTAGCAGTGGCAATGGTAATCTTCTTCCCATTACTACTTCTGGTAATACTATGTTGCAAACACTATATGCCCCTATTAATCTTAAAAATATATTCCATGTTTTGAAAATAACCAAAAATTTGCTCTCAGTTTCTCAACTCAATGCTGATTATGATTGCGGTATCACTTTTGATAAATATGGGTTTGTTATTCAGGATCAAATGGGGAGAGTAGTGCTCCGCGGCTCCAGTAAAGATGGTTTATATCAGTTGCAAAGTTCCCCTATTCATTCTAGCATCTTACATGATTCTTATTTCTCCGCAAACCTTAGTGTTAAAGCTAAGCTTCATCATATGTGTGGCACATGCGATTGGGCCATCCTCATCATCGAGTCTTTGCTTCTTTAGAGTCCAACAAGTGCATCCTTTCATCCAATAAAAAGTCTAAGTCTAGAGTGTGTGAAAGTTGTGCGAATAAAATAAAGTTATTTCTAGGATTCACACAGATATATGGGGGCCATCTCCTGTTGTTTCAAATTCCGAATTTCGATATTGGGGTGTCGGACTCCATATAGATGATTTGCTGGAAAACTTATTCCCATGGGAAATGTGATTCCAGGGATTTGGGAAACCAAACATACCGAAGGAAATGTAATTCCACCAAATCCCATGGACCCATAATTCCCACCTTTAAAATTCTACATCCAAACCCACCAATATTTTAATTGTAAGTTGTCTGCACTCCACTTGCTCTTATAATGTAATGGCTCATACCCATGTTTTCCTCTCCTCCAATGAACTATTTAATCATCTTGAATACAGCTACAATGCTCAAATCACATCTCGTTGTCATCATCTTCGTGTTCAGCTGCAGAGCATTCTGAAGCTCAACTTCACTATCACTGATTATGTCAATAAAATAAAATCCCTTGTTGATTCTCTTGCTTCAACCTCCTCTCCTGTATCTGATTCTGACTAGTTCTCAACACTCTCCAAGGTCTTGGACCCAATTATGGTAGCTTTGTAAAAACCATTGAAACTCGTGAAAATATTCATATATTCTCTCAACTCTATCCTCTCCTTCTTAGTCATGAAATCTGTCTTACCCAATATCGCTCTCAATCTTCGAAACCAACTGCTACTGATTTTCGGCTGAAAATCATACTTCAAACACACCCAATACAACTCTTGCTAGTCCTAACTCGAATCAAAATTTAACTAGAACCACTAACTATAGCCGAGGTGGTTATAGGGGGCGTAGTGGTCATTTTTAGAATTATTCGAACTATAGCAGATCCATAGTTGGGCCCTCCTCCAACTTATTGTCAAGTGTGCAATTAAGCAGGTCATCAAGCACTAAGGAAGGGAGGTTCGTTACTAATCAAACGGCCAAAAGTGTCTCTTTTCCTAGCACGCTCACTAATGGACTTGAGCGATTTTGGCATACACTAAAAAAAAAAATTAAAAAAAAAAAAAAATCCTAAGGAAGGGAGGTTCTAAGCAAACACACAACAGGCTGACTCCACCAAAGCAAACCTAAATATTTCTAGAAAACAACAAGCTTGATGGCTCCACTTAGATTGTTTCTAGACTAGCTTCTACTCTTTCGAAAGGGAATTCGTTACAATCTAAGCAAACCTCTCTGGATCGATCCGAATAAAGTGAGTCGAAGAGAAGTAGGGGAAGCTCATAGGAGCTTTGATACCCCTACCTCTTTGGCAACGCTTCCTTGGGTTACAAGGCGTCTCTAATCGACTTACAGGAATCTTCCTGAACTTCAAAGTATGCTTAAAAGAGCAACCAATATTTTTCGAACGACTTTCCTATTAAGCTCGTTACCCTATAGGTCTCGTTCTAGTCAATATTTTAAGCTTGGGTTCGTGTTTGGTATTGTTTTCCTAAGGCGGGCAAGAAGAGAACGGTGATGAAATCCGAACCCTTATCTTGTATGGCCAGTCCTTGCCCTTTATTAGGAAATTAAAATCCGTATTCAGTCCTCAACATATATTCACCTTAAGGCAGACAGTAAACCCGCTGACAGGGGATTCGCGGGTGTTTCAAAAAACTTACCTCCCATACCAGACGGGCGAAGAACCGCTGAAGTCGACTCGGGCCACGACTCCTATGTCATGTACGAACCCGAGGGGCCGAGACGATAACGTAATCGTCGTCCTTCTCTGCAAACGGTTTTATATTTAGAACTACCCTTATGTAGGGTTTAAAAATAAAAGAATAATGTCCCAAAGTCCACAGTCCAAAGTCCAAAAATAAAGTAAAAAATTAAAAATTACAAAAATAAAAGATATCCTAATACAATTTCTAAAAAGAAAATCTAAAGAAACAAAAACAAAAATAAAAATAAAATCTAAAAACCTAATAACATAAAATAAAATAAATTCTTTGTCTTTCTTTTCCTTTTCTTTTAGCTTTTATCTTTGGCTCCTAATCTCTTAGTCACCAAAGTCTTTGGCTTAAATTCTTTTCGGTCCAAACTCCAAACATGTAGCACGAAGAAATGTACCCAAAGAAACGTAAAATAGAACAAAGAGAAAATAATAAAAATCTAAAAAAAAAAAAAAATCTAAAAACTCTAACTTAAAAACAAGTCCGCGTCGGCGGCGCCAAAAATTGATGTGATTTCAATTTTGTTGTAGTAAAAGGTTCGTTGAGACTTGTGAAAGCAATTGATTTTAGACTTATTTAAACTAAAAATAGAGAAAATTTAACTCCAAATTTGATTTCAAGATTGAAAATAACCAAGACACTAGATTCCACTATTACACATGAATGAATGATGGTAAAAATTCCAAAACTCTAATTATCTTTTAAATCTCTTATTTCTTAATTCACAAATAATCAGGCATATTTTCAAACATTAATTGTATTCCCTAAGCATAGATTATCTAAACAAAGTATAACCTATCTAATTGAATCACAACTAATTAAGAAAATAATGCAAACAATTAAAATTCTACAAAGTAGTGATTGAGTGAATTATAAAATACAAATTAGAGAAAAATAGAATAGTTACCAATTATTCATGCATAAATAGCTTCCTCCGTGCCTTGGTTACGCGAGAATTAGCTCATCATCATGGAAACACGCTCAAAATTCATCTTTATTGCTCAAAAATGGTGTATACAATAATGAAATGGGAGAAAAATAATAAAAACGGGTTTGTAACACTTTTATTTGTTACAAACCGAGCTGTTACAGAGAACGATAAAACTGAAGTGTAGCAATACGACCCACAAGAAATTGTCGTTGTCACTGTAGCAATACGATCCACAAGCAATTGTCGTTGTCACTGTTGGAAAACGACGGTTCGGCGTGCGTCTTATGTTCTTCGTGTTCTTCACAACAACAGAAAATGGAGTTTTTCTGCCACTTGATTTCTCGACTCTCTGGTTCTTCCTAACTGCTCCCAACTCTCGACACCCATTATATGACCCCAAGGGACTCTATTTATACCCGAAATATGCATTGAATCTCCTCCATAACTTCACAAATTCTCGGCAGTGAAAGAAAATATTTTCGGATATTTTTTTTCCTGTTTTAGCTCCTTACGCGTTTTATAGCTGAAAACTCTCCTTGTTTAACTCTTACACGCCTATAGCATTCTCCCACCACATTCCAAACTCTACCAGCACACTCCAGCAACAGCAGACGCGTGAATATCTTCTCCCTTTGCACGTACTCCTCTGTTTTGCTCCATGACACGAATCAGCCAATTCTGATCCAAACGAACACCCATACCAGCTTTCTATAGTCATATCACGTCTACCCACTAAGTTTCAGGGATTGAATCTCACTAAATCACGTCCAAACATCCGATCGAAATTCTGCCAGAGAAGAAATGGTTTTCCCGCCAAAATTTATTTTTTGAATTTGAGAAGAAGATGTCCTCCCCCTAATCCTACACGGGTGTCCCTTTAGCACTTGTCTTATGGGGTGCAAATCACCATTTTTCGAGCCAATTTTGCCGCAAGAGCTTATTCCCTAGAAAAGACTTAAAAAACCTTTATTAGAAAAAAAAATGAGTCCTAGATAATGTAGTTATGGGTGAAAATGCGTCACACTTACGTGCTTATCAGTCTGTACTCCACTTGCTCTTATAATGTAATGGCTCATACCCATGTTTTCTTCTCCTCCAATGAACTATTTAATCATCTTGAATACAACTACAATGCTCAAATCACATCTCGTTGTCATCATCTTCGTGTTCAGCTGTAGAGCATTCTGAAGCTACTCTTCACTATCACTGATTATGTCAATAAAATAAAATCCCTTGTTGATTCTCTTGCTTCAACCTCCTCTCCTGTATCTGATTCTGACTAGTTCTCAACATTCTCCAAGGTCTTGGACCCAAGTATGGTAGCTTTGTAACAACCATTGAAACTCGTGAAAATATTAATATATTCTCTCAACTCTATCCTCTCCTTCTTAGTCATGAAATCTGTCTTACCCAATATCGCTCTCAATCTTCGAAACCAACTGCTACTGATTTTTGGCTGAAAATCATACTTCAAACACACCCAATACAACTCTTGCTAGTCCTAACTCGAATAAAAATTTAAATAGAACCACTAACTATAGCCGAGGTGGTTATAGAGGGCGTGGTGGTCATTTTTAGAATTATTCGAACTATAACAGATCCATATTTTGGCCCTCCTCCAACTTATTGTCAAGTGTGCAATTAAGCAGGTCATCAAACTCTCAGATGTCTACATCGTTTTGATTATTCCTATCATCCGAATGATCTGCAGTAATGCAATTTAATAGAATACCATATGATCAACAATGGTATGCGGATACAGGAGTTACGAACCACATCACTGCTGATGCAACGCCGATGGTGAATCATACTGCCTATAAAGGTACAGAACAAGTAGCAGTGGCAATGGTAATCTTCTTCGCATTACTACTTCTGGTAATACTATGTTGCAAACACTATATGCCCCTATTAATCTTAAAAATATATTCCATGTTTTGAAAATAACCAAAAATTTGCTCTCAGTTTCTCAACTCAATGCTGATTATGATTGCGGTATCACTTTTGATAAATATGGGTTTGTTATTCAGGATCAAATGGGGAGAGTGGTGCTCCGCGGCTCCAGTAAAGATGGTTTATATCAGTTGCAAAGTTCCCCTATTCATTCTAGCATCTTACATGATTCTTATTTCTCCGCAAACCTTAGTGTTAAAGCTAAGCTTCATCATATGTGTGGCACATGCGATTGGGTCATCCTCATCATCGAGTCTTTGCTTCTTTAGAGTCCAACAAGTGCATCCTTTTATCCAATAAAAAGTCTAAGTCTAGAGTGTGTGAAAGTTGTGCGAATAAAATAAAGTTATTTCTAGGATTCACACAGATTTATGGGGGCCATCTCCTGTTGTTTCAAATTCCGAATTTCGATATTTTCTGTTACTCTTGGATGATTGCTCTAGATTCACATGGCTTTACTTTCTGCAGACTAAACAGAAGTTTCTAACTCTTTTAAACATTTTAAAGCCCTTGTCGAAAATAGTTTTAACTCAAAAATTCAAATCTTGCAATCTGATGGAGGTGGAGAATATGTCTCTTATTCCCTGCGTTATTTTCTACGAAAACATGGATTTTTTTTTACCAATTTTCTTGCCACACACACCCCAAAAAATGGTGTAGATAAACGAAAGATTCGTCATGTAGACATGACTCACTCTCCTCCATCAAAGTAGTTTACCCAAAAGATTTTGTCCAGAAGCCTTTGCAACTAGTGTTAATCTCATTAACAGAATGCCAACTTCAATTTTAAATTTCACTCCCCTTACTCTGTTCGTCTTCAACACCAACCTGATTATGGGTTTCTTAGAGTCTTTGGTTGTCGTTGTTATTCATATCTTGTACCTTATAGGCACAATAAGCTTGATTACAAAACTGAACCTTGTATTTTTATTGGTTACAGTGGTCAACAAAATGGTTACAAATTTTTAGAGCCTCAAACAAAGCGTTTTTACATCTCTCGGTATATAATCTTTGATGAGCAATCATTCCATTTTCACTCGGAAATTTTTTATCCTTCTCTTGATTTAACTACATCACCAGCACTTAAATAGGTATTTACAAATGATATTTTGGCTCATGAACCTATACTTCAACTTACAACCACGCCATTCTCCATTCCTTCTTCTTCCGATGGTTTTTAATTCTCTTCCACACACTTCAACATCCTCTCCATTTCAGATTCTTTACTATTTGTCGGAGTCATCACATAATGAAAACTCGTCTTCATATAGTCCATCACATGTGCCCGCCAACAACACAATTATTAGAACAGACAGTTGAGGTGGATTCTCCTACCCTCGAATATGATATTGAACCATCTACTACGCTAGTAGCAGTATCGGCCTCTTCGTCAACCCTGATAACAAATTCTCACTCTATGGTAACTCGTGCTAAAGATGGTATTGTCAGAATTAAAGTCCTTCTTGCAACTAAACATCCTATTTCAAATGCTCTTTAATCTACTGTTTCTTCAATACCAGCTGAATTAACGTATTTTATATGTGCAAATAAAGATTCTAAGTGGTTAGCGGATATGGTGGACAAGTTCAATACACTCAGTGGTAATAAAACCTGGTCTCTTGTTCCTAAACAACCTAATATGAATCTTGTTGGTTGTAAATGGGTCTATTGCATCAAACAAAAATCTGATGGCACAATCGACCGCTACAAAGCTCGATTAGTTGCTAAAGGGTACTCTCAATAGTATGTCTTAGATTATGAGGAGACCTTCAGTCCAGTTTTTCGTCCGGTTACCATTCGTCTTGTTATAGCCCTTATTGTTTCTAATCCCTGCCCTATTCGAAAACTCGATGTCAAAAACGCCTTTCTTTATGGTTATCTTGACAAAGAGGTTTACATGTATCAACCACCTGGATTTGTCGATCAAGCTTTTCCTAATCATGTGTGTAAGCTACACAAAGCTCTTTATGGACTTAAACAAGCTCTCCGTGCTTGGTTCACTCGCTTCACCTCTTATTTATCTGAACTAGGTTTCAAATCATCAACCTTTGATCCTTATCAATATGTTCGTAAATCCTCCAAGGGTATTCTCATCCTTCTTTTATATGTTGATGTTATTTTATTCACTAGCTCTGATCCTTGCCTATTTTCCATGATTGATGCTCTTAAAACTCAATTTGCAATGAGTGACTTAGGCGATATCATTATTTTCTAGGAATATTGCAAGAAACTAAAACTCCATTTGGTATTATGTTAAACCAAACCCGTTACACTCTTGCTTTGCTTGATCTATTTGATTTAATTTGCTCTAAACCTGTTTCAACACATTCATCTTCAGGTGGTAAATTATCTGGTTTTAGTGGTTCTTTGCTTGATACTATTACTATGTTTCGTAGTATTAATGTGGGAGCTTTACAATATCTAATGATGACCAGACCCGATATCTCTTATTATTCTGTTAACCAAGTTAGTTTATGCATTCTCCTACTGATGTTCATCTTCTTGGTCGTGGTTTGGATTTTACTTTCAATAGTGATTTTCAGGTTCGAGGTTTTAGCAATGCTGATTGGGGTGGAAATCTTAATACTCGTCACTCTACCACTGGCAGTTGAATATTCTTGGGAAGTAACTTAATTTCATGGTCGTCTGAAAAGCAACCATCAGTATCTACTTTGAGTACAAAAGTTGAACATAGAGCAATGGCCCTAGTTGTTACTGAAATTGCTTGGATTCAATACTTATTATGAGATTTGATGATATTCTCCACCTCACCTCATGTTCTCTATTGTGACAACAACAGTGCCACATATCTTGCAATGAAACCTATCATCCACTCACGTTCCAAACATATTCAGATTGCATATCATTTTGTTCATGAAAGAGTTGCTTGTGGAACTTTAAAGGTCTTGACTCTTGCACATCTCTACGCGCCGTCAAATGGCGGATATCTTCACTAAAGATTGACATAAATAGGTTTTAGAGCCTAAATTTCCAAAATTATTAAGCTTGGGAGCCAGCCCGTCAGATGGAAGATTGTCAACCTTTGGAATGGATATCTTGGCCACCAATGGAAGTTTGCAGGTTTTGAGCTTAAAGTTGAAGTTATCTAAGTCATATCAAGAAAAACGCAGAAAATCGCTAGCATGGTGGTATTAAATGTGAAGGTTTTTTTTAATGAGTTTATCGCTTATGATTTCTTATTAAAAACGTTCCCACTTAACGTGTAAGAACGGTAGATTTGAGAATTCCAATGGGACAACGATTTTATAGCTAGTTCGTCCCTTAGTGTTTCAAGAGATCAACCGGGGCTCATTTTAACGTTACGTATGTTTTCAGCATGCATAGATATTCATTTATTTTATTTTCTTGGTTGGGACCCTGGATTAACCAGTTCCCTTGTCCAAATTAGCCAAAGACTACATTATAATTTGTCGGCGTTTACAAATTCAATCATGCTTCTAAATGCAATTTTTTGTTGAGATTATTAGTCCCACATTGTCTGGGTATCTAAGATCCTGCGGTTTATAATCCTTTAGAGCCTCTCCACTCATTGCCAATTGGTTTTGAGTTGGATGCCCGCAGACTTTAACACTTTTCCCTAATTCAAAAGACTCTGCCTTTGAGAAAAATAACAACAATGTAAGATCTCACATGCAGTGAAATAAATCTTCAATTTTAACCTCCTAATTGGTAGTAAAGTGTGTTACTTTAACCTCCGAATGTATTCAATTTTCGAATTTTGGCACTACCATAATCGGTAGTAAATTTAACTTCCGAATGTATATTGGCCCCGAAATGAGATTTTGCCAAAATCCAAAAATTTTTGAACTTTGATACTACCATAATCGGTAGTAAAGTGTGTTACTTTAACCTCCGGATATACTCATTTTCAAATTTTAGCACTACCATAATCGGTAGTAAATTTAACTTCCGAATGTATATTGGCCCCAAAATGAGATTTTGCCAAAATCCTAAAATTTTCGAACTTTGGTACTACCATAATCGGTAGTAACGTGTGTTACTTTAACCTCCGGATATACTCAATTTTCAAATTTTAGTACTACCATAATCGGTAGTAAACTGTGTTAATAAGTGATGCTTATTATCTACCGATTGTGTTCATGGCCCCAAATTCAAATTTTCAAAACTTAATAAAATTTCAAAATTTTCTACTTTCACAATCGGTAGTTAATGGTGTTCATTATCTACCGATTGTGCATAACATTTAGTACAGAGAAATTGAATTTTTCGAATCAAGAATAATCGGTAGATAACGATCAATTTACCTACCGATTATGGTTGATGTTCTTAAGAAACGAAGAACATCAACCATAATCGGTAGGTAAAGTAGATTATTATCTGCCGATTATGTTTCTGCTAGTGTAAATCCAAGAACATCAACCATAATCGGTAGGTAAAAATAGATTGTTATCTACCGATTATGTTTCTGCTACTGTAAATCCAAGAAAATTTTCGGATCAAAATTTTGATTTCAAGTAATCAAATCCTAATTTTGAATCACAACTACTATCATCTATTCGTTTTGTTTGTTGAACTCCTTTTTTCTTTTTTTATGTTCTAAGTTTCAACTTTAAAGGTTAATGAATTTTGGGTTTTTATTTTGAACAAGCAATCATAACATTTGTTTGATCGAAGATCTTTGTTTTCAATCAAAATTAAAATGATGATTTTTTTTCTTCAATGGGTAGAAAAGAGAAGAAGAAGAGGAATGATATGATTATGAAAATAAAGGATATAGGTTTAGATTTAGTATAAAGGTGAAGGACAATATAGACAATTTTCTATTTTTAAGACACCCCTTAACCCCTTTAATGGATGAGAATAAAAAGGTGGCCCCTAATTTCTTTTGAGTGTCCCATAAAAATGCTAGGTTAAAGATATATCACCGTCATTTTTGTTCGAACTGATACTTCAATACACTGTGTTGCAACATTTCCTTCCTTACCTTTACAAAGTAGACCACCTTAGACCATTACAAAACATTAAACAAAATATGATTAATTAAGAAGAAACATCGAGAGCTACATAATTCAACTTGCTATGTTTGACGTATAGTGATTAGATCTAGAATCAAGGAGCTTAATAATTTGTTTAAGAATAAGAGAATTATTTGTAATTAATGGTACGTCGTCATATTAGACCATAAACTAATCCTTAGTTTCATATTTTGTTTTGTAATCCAGATATGTTATACTACTACTAATTTTACCTGCTGAAAGAGTGTTTTTCAACCGTAAGACCTCTAAAAAGTGATTGATTTCCATGTGATGCCTGATTCTTAATTAAAATGAAAAAAACTTGCATGTGAATAATTAAACTCGTTAATCCTTGGAGGCTTGGACCTTGGTGATGGTCGCAAAATACTACATTGATCAGATTCAGTGGTTTTCTCTGAATAATAAAGAAGCAAACAAATGATAGCTAGGAATATCAACACTTATTCCGGCTTCCTCGACAGTGGATATTTGTCACGTTTAATTTCATTTCATTCCATTACTACTGATATTTCTCTATTCATATTTTTTTCGTAAAATTCTAAAAAAAAAAAGATCTTTTCTTCATGAGATTTTTTCCCTCGAAGTAGTTTATCGGATCCCATTGAGTTGCGATATTTTATCTAATAAAATGTGGTGTTAGTCACACATTGCGATTCTCGACTTTAATTATCATTCACATGCATCAACTCATGTAAGTTGAACTTAGTTAATGTTATGGTCTCGCACTCGCAGCTCTCGCTTTCAGTTGGCATGCGTGATGCATACATGTATTTTCGGCTATTTCGTCACAGTAATATCTATTGTTTACGTTCTTGTCTAATCATTTGCTTAAAAGCCATCAACCTATACCGGAAATAGTAATGCCAGTGGTTGGAGTTATGACGCGAGTTTTTGGTTCAACTGCTGGTGACTGATGTTCAGCCGTGCCGCTCAAGGTCATTAAGCATTTCTTCTTTGGCTGCGAAGGAAAAACCAACGAATTTGCCTAGTTGTTCGTCCGTTTTTTATGTTTGCTTGAGATCGGAAAATCTTAGATTTGCCCCACCATTCCATAGGAATTGCCCCAATGTGAATGTCGTTGAAATAGCACTCCTATAGTTATAGGTCGTTGAAACAGCAATCCAAGAAAGAAAAAAGAAAAGAAAAAAAGTAACATTTCAACTATGCTTACAAAGGATGAATGATCTGGATCCTGCTGGACAGAAAATAGAAGGATAAGATACCAGATTCCCTCAAATAAGCTAGGAGGATCCACAACTCACTAGGTGGGTCCAGCTCATCAAACGTGCAGGACCGACCAGGACGATTTAGACCCTAGCTGATACAATGTGTATCATGCTGCATGGGTACAGTCAGTGCTTAGTCATCACTAGGACTGCTTCCTCACATGTGAAACAAACAAACAAACAATCAAAATTAATACAACGGAATCCAGCGCATGATAGGGGCCAGCTCCGCGCGGCCTCAATAAAAAAAGAAATGCAAGTTGCTCGCACAACACTTAGTGCAGGCAGGTTGAGAAGCTGACTTTCTTAAATTTTTACCTTTTCCAAGTTGCATCCTTTATGGAGTGGCAATATTATAAAATGCTCCTCTTGCAAACGTAAGCCCTTGTAATTTTCTGATAAGGAGACTAAAGTCAAAGGTCTTTGAAGGCAGCTCTTGCATACAGTAGACCCTTTTCAAACAAGGGGTGAATCTAAATATACACATTCTCAAGGGAGTTTATATTCTATAAAGTTCGGCTATAAATATAGTTCCTTCAACTCATCCTCATTTCATATCAAACCAACATATAGAGCTAGCTAAAGCCTAAAGGTAGAAAAGAGAAATTTAGTTTTCAAGAGGAGAAATTCTTTATATTTTATTTATTTATCACAGTTTGATTATTTTAGTTAGAGACAATGAGGGGTTTGCAAGAAGAAAATGTAAGCAATTCTGCTTTGCCATTGTTATCTCTAAACCATGTATCTTACCTTTGTAAGTCAGTTACAGAATCAGCCAAGTTTTATCAAGAAGTTCTTGGTTTTGTTCTCATTAGAAGGCCATCCTCTTTCCAATTTGAAGGAGCTTGGTAAAAATTATTATAACTCCATAATCCCATTAGAAATGGCGTCAAATACTGCATTACATTTTAGTGTACTCTAATTTTGATCTAATGAATTGATTGGAACTTACAGGTTATTCAACTATGGAATTGGGATTCACTTGTTACAATGTAATTCCATTAATGATGTCCAACAAATGCCAGCAAAAATCAACCCTAAAGATAACCACATTTCTTTCCAAGTAAGTCCTTTTGTTAAGAAGTACATACTATTAATTTCAAATAGTGGGCAACATGTAACATATTAATTGCTAATAATGGGCAGCATGTATTATTTGTGTTATATCCATGAAGTGGTCATAAAGATCGCCTATGGTCTGACAAAGATGGCTCCAAATATTAGTTATTATTTACTCAATTTTTTTTTTGTTAAATATTTACAGTGTACAGACGTTGAACTTGTAAAGAAGAGACTAGGAGAAATGGGGATGAAGTATGAAACTGCCCTCGTCGAAGAGGGTGGCGTTTTCGTTGATCAGCTCTTCTTCCATGATCCAGATGGTTATATGATTGAAATTTGCAATTGTGAAAATATCCCAGTTCTTCCACTATCTGCAAGTGCATGTCCTGTTAAGAAGCCCCAAATCCAATCTTATGTAAATGACAAGAAGAGTAATTCGCAACGATCTATGGCCACCACAAAAGCGCTTAATGCCGCAGAGATGGAAGCCCGGATGGTGGAAAGCTTGTTCGCCAACATGATTGATATTGCCTTGTAGAATTCCAATTTCATCCAAAAATTCATGTTGTTTGTAAAGAAAAAGAAAAATCTTTTTGATATTGTTCAAGTTCATACATAATTTCTTTTTCGATCATTCTTTGTGACTTTACTTATGTTTATTTTATTTGGAAATTAATTAAAAAGGTGTACATTTGCAATAAGTTTAATAGGATTGGATAAATTATAAAGGGAGGATCCATTGACAATTTTATTTGTACACTATCTACAAAATTTCCACCAATTTTTCTATTGAGCTCAAACGCCAATAATTTGAAGCTAACATTTTGATGATATGTCCTTCTTGTTAAATTCTAGATTCCTACAAAAAATAAGTACAATTTAAATACCAAACGTTACCATCTACCGATCTTAATTACAATCGTATTTTCAACGGTTGATTTTCAAAATGGTAAATGGTGGTGTTATACATCTCGTATTGCGCTCATTTTATACGATTTTATAAGAAAGTAAATCGAAAAAAGAAGACCGATATACCACGAAAATCATATCAAATTCATCTTTGGAGGGTAGAAAGAAGAATGGTGTTAGGGATTATATATAACTATTTTTTTATTATTGCAGAGTGTAATCAAGAGAAACCCTTGTCACTCTCCGCAATACTTGAACCTGAATCAACGAATCTTGAACAAAACTTCGCCTATATAAAGAATCCCACGAACATGAAAGGCTGGAGTCCCACAAAAAGGGAAGGCGAGAATTGAACACAAGCGAAAACCTAACTAAAAAAAATAAGTGCAATCATTAAATCTAACTAAAACTCAAAAAGTGCAAGTCCCTGCTCATATCTAGTCCCAAATAGACTAATTTGAGCAAGAGGTTTAAGGAGGTTAGGTTTTTTTAAAACTATGTTCTAGACATTTCAGAAACTTTTTCACCAGAAATCATCCTAGTTATAGCTATTAGACTTCTTAGCGGGGTGGAGCTAGGGCTTGGCTTAACCTGGCGTTTTCCCCATTGCAGAAGCTCTGAAAACATATGCTTTAGTGCATACTTTAAGTTGTCCGCTAAAATAAGTCTAAAATATATACCTTATTAAGCTGGGTGTAATAAACGTCGTTGGTGTTGGAAGAGACATCGTTTGGAAGAATATTATCTCGTTATATGAGATAAGTATTATCTTGTTTGGTTACACATTATTCGGTAGTTTATGGAGCGTTTTTTTTATATAATAGTTATTTTAGGGTTTATGATCGACACAATTTTGGATCATGATTTTTTGATTGATTCGTCAATCATTGAGTGTGTAATTTTTGATTTAGTAGTTCCATAATAATGAAGAAAAAGTGTAGTTGTTTGGTGGATGTAGACAGTATACGCATATTGCAGATAACAATGTCTTCCCAATGAAATAGAACTTAAATATCTGAGTAAAATTCAAATGTATACAAAAGATGAGATCGTGTTTGATTCTTCCATCAAATACATGAGCATTTAGTCCTTCCAAACTTCTCGAACAACTGCCTAAAGGATTTTTTTTTTTTTTGTCCAAATAAGTGGATATATTGAAGAGAGAAAAAGAAAAAAAGAAAAAAATAATAGTACAAAACCAGTAAGGTTTAAGAAGCAATTACAAAATACAATTTTCTTATTTCTTCTTTTTTGTCCAATATCGCAATCGAGGGATTTTCAAGGTATATGAGTAGAGCACCTAAGTTATTTAGTTTTCTATTCTCACATACTAGTCTTGCGGTAAGCCACTTGCATCATGTAGATGATACAATCTTCGTTGTTGATCATAAGAAGGATGAACTGCACAATCATTTTTTGGCTCTTCGTTGTTTTGAGTTTATTGCTGGTTTGAAGGTCAACACCTCTAGTACAAGGTTAATTTCTATTAGTAATGTACCTGAATTAGATTCTTTGGCTTCTGAATTTGGTTATAAAGTTGATTTTCTACCATTTATGTATTTGGGAATAACACTTGCTACTAAGCCTACTTCTAAGAAAATTTGGATCCCAATCATTGAAAAGGTTGATGCTAATAGGGGGACCGATTTGTTTGGGGTGTACCAAATTACAAATAAGACAAAACAACATTTGTCTTGGGGTTGATACACCCCCAAGCAAATTGGTACCCACATTAGCAACCTTGATTCTTTTTTCTTTGGATAGAAGGGTAAGCTTTATTAGATTTTCAAAACACTGTGATTAGATTAGATTTCCTTTGTTCCATAATTCGGAATATGTCTCATCACCTTTATAAAGTAGACCTGGACAAACATAAACAAAAACAAAAAGAAACATAATTAATCAGAATCAAAATGTTAGCTTAATTTCATATAATTGAAGTTATTACTGTGTTTGGCACTTAGTATTTGGATTTAGGATCAAGGACTAACTAAACTATTTTCCTTAATACGTCGTCATGCATGGTACAGCATAAACTAATCCAGGTTACCATATTATAATCGAATCCATTTTTTTCTTTTTACCGGCTACGGCTGCTACGTACTAAAAGAATGTTATTTATTTAGCTAAAAGGTGACGACGGCTGGAAACAGAGTCCCAATTAGAAACCTAATTTTAAGAAAAAAAGATGTGAGTTTTTCCTTTAATAAATCATCCAGAACCTCGTTATTTCTTGGTTCATTCCTAATACATATGACTTGGTTGTTTTCTTTGAACAAAATCTAAATCAAGCTAGGTCGTAATATCAAATCATTAGCACCTGCTACGCTCACCAGCTTCCTCGATCGAACGGGTATATAGTATTATCACGTTATTGAGAATCTGACAAAGTCCTAATCGGCAATTCTTGAATTCATCAAACTTCCACTTTTGTGCAAGAACTTTTACTGTAATTAGTTTAACATAACTACTCTACTATTCTAGTACCTTAAAAATCTCCCTACGTTATTTTATTTTTAGAAAATTCCAAAGAAAGCTTTAGAGACGAAACTACTGTAGAAAGTAAAAAGGATATGTTGGAAATATATGTTTTAAAATAAAAAAAGAAATGTATTTCCATTTATTATTCCTATTAAATTGTCTTTAAATAGTCTTAATGATCTTCTTAAAAAAAATTATTTTATGTTATAAATTTTTTACCGTTTCATATTAGAAGAGTAAATGATTTTTATTAAATCATATTAATGTTTCCATTAAAGTCAATTAAAACTCTTGAATACAAAATCAGATTTTTGGTTGAAAAAAATATAAGAGAGTTTTTTTTTTAATGTTTTGGAGTTTTTAAAGAACAATAAGAATTTTTTGAGAGAAAAAAAATTAGTGTATGATTATCACTTGTTTTCTACGAATTTGATTATGAGCAAGAATAGAAGTGTACAAGTATTACATACTCTCAAGTGCAAGAGTGATTGTGAAAGAGAATTTACTCGGCTGTTTTATCCTGGGGGCGACGCGACATGGAAGAACTGCTTGCACAAGCTTGAGCAGAGCCGCGAAACGTCTTAAAGAGAGCGACCTGGTCGTGACTCAGCTATAACATTTTGTTTGGCTGGTTTTTTATGATTGTTTTGCAGGCTATTTTCAGCAATTGTTCCAACAGGACAAGAAACAGAAGAAACTTAGGCTTACTCTAATAGTGTCCGAGATCCAAGATTTGGACTGTTGAAGTGTCGTTTATTCGCTCACTATTTGCTTGATTCCCAGAGTCTACTTCAGTTTGCTTGGATGCGAGCTGGAAGCAATCCCGGCACGCCATTAGGAATGGCGTATCAAAAAAGCATCACACACACCATTTCAAATGGCGTCTAGGAAGTACTTTATTGAAAGTCAAACATCAAAATGATATAGACCGTTGGATTCATATTCTTATTGGTGATCTAATGGTTGATACATCTGATGCCATTTCAAATGGCGTCTCTATTTTGAATCTTGGATTCCCACGGTGGTTGGACATTGAATTTAAATGACGGGTTCTCCAAAAATGTTGAATGTTGGAGAACCATTAGAGCCAGCGTCACAGCAGTCGAGAGAATGATCAGAAAAGAAGGATAAGAACAGATACTAGATTCCCTCAAATCATTTTGGAGGATTCGAAAGTCAGTAGGTGGGTCCAGTCCATATAACGTGTAGAACCGACCAAACAAAACGATCCAGATCAAACGTCTAGCTAGCTGATACGATATATGATCCTCCCGGTGTGTATATCGTGTATGTGCACAGTCAGCACTTAGTCATCAACTAGTACTGCTCCATCACATGTGAAAAATAATAAATTAGTAATGAAGATCCAACGCATAACATGGCCAGCTCCTCCAAATCTCTTTTAAAAAATAAAAACTTTTTGCAAGTTTTGGAAACACTGTTTTGCATGTTGTGAAGCTGACTTTCATATAGTTTTCTGTTTTTGCAGTGACATCCCTCTTTGTTTCACAATGATGCATGCATTTTGTCATATTATGATAAGAGGACTAAATAGAAGGAGGTAAGACTAAATATATGCATTCTCAAGGGAGTGTAATTCCTACAAGTTTGTCTATAAATAGAGTTCCTCATCTCATCCTCATTTCATATCTAAAAATAAAAATTCAGAGCTAAAGCCTTAAAGGTGAAAGCATCTAGATTTTTTAGAGTTTTAGCTTCAGAGAAGTAGTTTTTTAAATTAGAAAGCTAAACTGCTTTTAGTTTTGAGATAATTAATCTTTCTATTTTGATCAAAAGAAAGACAAATTTTGTTTAAAGTTTAAGTGAGTGAAAGAGATAATGGGTATTTTTCAAGAACATGATTTAAGCAATTCCGCTTTGCCATTGTTATCTCTAAACCATGTATCATACCTTTGTAAGTCAGTTGAAGAATCAGCCAAGTTTTATCAAGAAGTTCTTGGTTTTGTTCTCATTAGAAGGCCATCCTCTTTCCAATTTGAAGGAGCTTGGTAAGAATTATTATAACTCCATAATCCATTAAAGATTAAATTAAAACCATAATACTAACATGAATTTGTCGCCAAATTTTCATTGTATTACTCCAATTTTGGGCTAACGAATGGATTATAATTTTACAGGTTATTCAACTATGGAATTGGGATACACTTGCTACAGTGCAATTCGACTAATGATGTCCAGCAAATGCCAGCAAAAATCAACCCAAAAGATAATCACATTTCTTTCCAAGTAAGCCCCTTTAATTGCAATCAATGAGTTTAATTCCTTTGTTTTGGACTCATGAAGTGGTCTAAAAAGAAACCCTACTGAATTCTTTCTTTCCATTATAGAAAGTGATGTAAAGGGTAGCTCCTTTATTAGCAATTAATGCAAAAGACTAATTATATGTTACTATTACTAATATAAATGTTCCATTGTTTAATCTTTACAGTGTACAGACATTGAACTTGTAAAGAAGAGACTACGTGAGATGGGAATGAAGCATGAAACTGCTCTTGTCGAAGAAGGTGGTGTTTTCGTCGATCAGCTTTTCTTCCATGATCCAGATGGTTATATGATCGAAATCTGTAATTGCGAGAACATCCCTGTTCTTCCATTGTCAACAAGCGCATGTCCCATAAGAAAACCACAATCTTATGTTGATTCAAAGAAGAGTAAGTGATCCCAAATAATTGAATTCTTAATCGTGCTCTATAAATTTAAACAAATAATGGCCTGTCAATGATCGTTTTCAATTATTATGGCCAACCTAATGCATCATTTTTAATTACGTATTTTTTCTTGTCACGATAGCTAGTGGAGGAGCTAGAAAATCCAGCCTAATTTTTCATTTTCGTTGTGTATTTAGAGATGATGACATTTTACATCACATTTGAAATTTGTCTGCACAGCAATGAGCCCGCATTGGTCAAAAGATAAGGCTTAGGTTATGTCACACACCACCACCCATTAGACGATGTTAGATACCTAACAAGTCCCTTTCGAATAGTTTGAGCATTCCATGGCTAATTAGGTTCTTAACAATTTAATGAACAACTGATTATCTTTTATGATTATTAACTAATAATTTTTTATTTTATTTTATTTTATGAAATATAGGTAAGCCTCAACGATCTATGGCCAGCTCGAAAGCACTTAATGCGGCAGCAATGGAGACACGAATGATGGAGAGCCTGTTTGCCAACATGATTGACATTTCCATGTAGAGGATTCAAATTCAACCCACAATTCATATACTATATTTTAGTATTCTTTTTGGTTTGAAAACATTTTGTTGGAGTCGGTGATGATGAATATATTTTCGTTTTCTTTCTCTGTAATCTATCTTGTAAACTTGTATCTGGGAATTAATAAAGTGGTACATTTGTGATAAAAATTTGCAAGAAATTGGTAATGACTCAATGTTTGCAAATCAATAGCAAACGAATATATGTGCGCTGATGAAGCCCAGGTTTAGAAAAGAATATATTTACCTTCCCGGCCCAAATGTCGACGCATAAGATAGGGGAACTCACCTCTCAAGTGCAACCATTTCCTAATGTTACCTCTCCTCTCTTCTTTCGGGATCCCAACCCCAATTTAGTTGTGGCTGATTTTATTAGGCCGACCGAGCGAAGCGAGGGAGGACTTTATATATGGTGACTTTGTGTTAATGTGACACGTGACTATTTCCCCCAAATTGAAGCAAAAAGATTGGATTTTGTTTGGTGTTACCAAAATTTGATGTCCCATTTGAAATGACGTCACCGCCCCTTCATTTTAGTCCAATTACTATAACTCCTTAAGTATCCTATCTTTTCAGGGGTATAATTGGAAAGCAAACTAGAATATAACATATCTAAAAATCCGTGCCTTGGAATTTTACAAATTTTATCTCGTTGGAAAGCTTTTAAAGAAATCTCCGCAACGAGTACAAACAACAATATCAAATTTAGAATTTTACGAAAAATTCGGAGGTGTTTATCCTTTTAGGCACAATTTTTGAATATTGAATGCATAGTTATTATGCAAACCACCACTAAGGATGCATAACACATTATGCATCCATATTTTGGTTTAGGCATCAACTAATTTTCCGTTGCAACTAATAAAACGACGTGCTCCATCCGTTTCAGGAAAAGTGATATTTCCATTTTAAACACAATTTTCGAAAACTGATTGCATAGCCATTATACAAAATTTAGTTTTGCGCCAATTTTTTTGGACGGACGTCCCACCGTGACAACGGTTATCTAGTAGATAATTGGAATGCGTATACTGCGGAAAAAACTCTGAAAATCAAATAGATTAGAATTCCATACTCTGGTTGTGAATCATGTGATAAACTAATTAAGTCCTCGTCTCATACTTGTTTATTCTCACTGAAATCCTCTCATAGGAACCTGACTAGAGATATTTGGGTAGTTTTCAATAATTTGAACTCTAATCAAATATGTAAAGCTTTATGGAAAGCTGCTTCCCAAAATCCAACACTTTCTTTTGGAAATACAATACAGAACTAGTCATAAAAACTCAAGGTGACCAAACTTGTGGTACAAAAACCCCATTCAAAAACAAATTTGATACAAAACCCCCAAAATTTTAAAACTTGATACAAAAACCCTAAATTTCAAAATTGGTTTCATCAAATTCTATGATGTTTCATCAAATTTTATGATGAAACCAAAATTGGTTTCATCAAATTCTCTGGGGTTTTTGTGTTACTTTTGTTTTGATGGGTTTTTTGTGTTACTTTTGTTTTGATGGGTTTTTTGGGGACAGATAGTGACACCTTTGGGGTTATAACTTGCGGACCGAATACAATACTAATATTTTACCCAGTAAGACTAGTCTTTCTCAATATATGGGTAACCGTGACATTTCATGTTGTATGTGTGACAGAAATGAACCAGAAACTACTCAACGTGTCATTTTTCATTTTCAATTTGCTAAGTGTGTGGTCTGTTATCTCTAATGGCTTTGTAGTTTTGCATGAAACGGTCTCTAATCCTAGTATAGAGGAATGTTAGAGAAATGGTTAAGTAGCAGCTAAAATTACAAGATCTAGAGAGAAACTCCCACCACTACAATAGTTGGTGTATACGGGGAGAGAATGGTGTTTCATGGTTTTCCAAGACAAAAAAATCGTGCTCAAACCACAACCGAAATAAGCCTGTCAGAATGTCTGACTCTCTCTGTTTGATTGTGTCTAAGTGATAAAGAGTCTATGTCTGTAAGTGTGTAAATCACACGTTTTCTTATTTCTATTTTTTAACTATAACTATAATTGATAGACTGTCTGTATCAGACAATACAACCTGTCTGTAATAGCCTTATAAGGCACTCTCTCACTGTAATTGATTTTTATCAAATCTTAATAAAACTCTTAATATTTCTTATCAAAATCTATCATGGTATCAGTTTCTCAAGGAAGATTCTGATTCTTCTACAATTTTTGATCCTAAAATTCTTTAAAAAAATTCCGCTGCGATTACAATTCTTCATATCACTACTACCTGATCTCTACAATAACTTAAAAATTCCTACGATTTCTTCACTTTTTCTGATCACTTCTTTCTTGAACTTCTGGTTCTTGATATCCGATTTCTTCTGTGATTCATCAACTCTTCAACATTTTTCATATCTAGAATGTCTTCATCTTCTTCATTAGTTCTACCTTTTCAAAATATTGCTAATTTTGTTTCTGTCAAACTCAAAGATGATGGTTCAAATTACTTAATCTGGAAAAATCAATTTGTATCTACTCTAATAACAACTGATTCGGAAGAGTATATTGATGGAACTGGTGTCAAACCAGATGAATTTCTTGATCTTGATGGAGATACTATTCCCAATCTGTTGTTTCATCATTGGCGCAAGATGAATCGATTTGTGATGTCGTGTTTAAATGCTACCTTTGATGAGACAATCTCTAGAGGCGTAATTGGTTTTACTACTACCAGGGAAATTTGGGTATATCTGGAGACTAAATTTGTTCATCGCTTTTCAGCAAGAAAATCTCTCTTGAGAAGTCAACTTCATTCAATCAAGAAAGGTAATAAATCAATCTTTGCATACTTTGATGAATTGAAAACTATTACTGATCCATTAGCTGTTATTGGTGAAAGAGTGGATAAATCTGATATGGTTATGTCTGCATTAATGGGTATAGGCAAAGAGTATAGACAATTTGTTATTTCTGCTCAGAGTAGAGAGTCCGAGCTTACTCTTAGTGATGTAATGTCTAGATTATTACACCATGAACAGTGGCTTAAGGCTGATGATATTGAATCTGCTAGTATTCTTCAAAATCAAGGTTCAACTTTCTATGCTAAGAATTCTTCTCATGCATCAACATCTAAATCTGCTACTACAGTGAAGAATAAAAATCATACTACTGATTTCTCACAAATAGAATGTTAGATTTGTATTAAGCTAGGTCATACAGCCAATATGTGCCATTTTAGGTATATTCATAATAAGAATACTAGTACTACCAACACTACAGCTTCTTCATCTGGTGGTGATACTTCAAATGGATGTGCTTCAAATTCTTTACAACAAGCCTTTGCTTCTATACAGGCTAATTTTGTGCTTGCTACTTCTGATCTAAATATTGCTTCTGTATGGTTGCTTGATTCTGGTGCCACTAGTCATATGACTAAGTATGCACACTTATTATCCAAGTCTACAACGCATGATGGTTCTGATAAAGTAATGGTTGGATATGGGACTATGCTTCCTATAGAAAGATCAGGTAAAATTGTTCGTGATACTAACTCTGCTCAGTTTCACTTGGATGATGTCATGTATGTACCTACCATCAAACAAAACCTTTTATCCATTGTTAAATTTACTAAGGAACAAGGTATCTGTGGAATTCTTTGAATGGGGGTATGAGATTAAATGTGTTAAAACAAAAAAGATTTTGGCCGAATGGAAGATTAAAAATAACTTGTATCCAATGGAGAGTCTTACTTCCTTTGCATGCACTTACTGCTTCAACTTCAAGTCCAGTGCCTAATCTATGGCATAGAAGGTTAGGTCGTACATCAGACTTGGTATTGCATAAGATTGCTTCCTCATCTTCTATTCAACTTGATTCAAGTACTTCTTCTTGTCTTTGTGAAGCATGTCAGCTGGGAAAGAATCATAAGTTTCCTTTTCATTTGTCAACTAGGACAACTCAATTACCTCTTCATTTAGTGCATTGTGATATTTGGGGGCAGCTCCAGTTGCAAGTTTACTTGGTTTCAAATACTATATTGTCTTCATTGATAATTATTCAAGATATCATTGGATATATCCCATGAAGTGCATGTCAGAGATTGTATCCTTCTTTCAACATTTTAAGCATACTTTTGAAAATGTGTTATCATCATCCATCAATTTTTTTCCAGTGTGACAATGCTTTTGAGCTGGTTAAAAGGCAGTTTAAGTCCTTTACAGATGAGTGTGGTATTATCTACAGAGTTTCTTGTCCACATTTACATCAAAAAAATGGATTGGATGATCGCAAACACAGGAATATAACAGAGATGGAAAATATATTTTCTTTTCAAGCAAATCTACCAAAGGCTTTCTGGTATGATTCCTTCTTGACTGCAACCTACATCATAAACAGGCTTCCAACTAAGGTACTTCGTTTCAAGTCTCATTATGAAATATTATTCAACACTTTACCAGATTATTATTTCTTTAAAGTGTTTGGATGTAGCTGTTTTCCTAACTTGGAGCCTTACAGAGCAGACAAACTAAGTCCAAAGTCTGCTAAATGTGTTTTCTTGGGACACAGTCCAGTCACAAAGGTTATAAATGCTATGATTTACAAACCAAGAAAATTCATATTTCTGTTCATGTTAATTTTGATGAGAGTAGCTTTTCTTTTAGGAAACTTTCAAGTTTTTCACCTACTGCTTCTGAAGTTATATTTGATATTACAAGTGATACTTATATGCAAAACTCTGAAGATTCAGGTATTCCTTCTACTACTTCCAGTGATACTTCAATATATATTTATGAAGATTCAAGTTCTTCTATTGTTCTTGAAGATTCTCATGCCACAGTTATTGATCTTCCATCATCAACTATTATCACAAGGTCAAAAACTGATAATTCAAGGATCAAAGAACTTCTCATTGATTTTGTCTCTCACTGCATGTTCGGGTATCCAGTTTACTCTGCATTTAATGCTTATGTTGCTTCTATGACTGAACCAGAATCTTTTAAAACAACTTTTAAGGACCTAAAATTTGTTGTTGCTATGAAAAATGAAATATCAACTTTACATGAAAATGGCACATGATCTTTAGTAAAACCATATCCTAGTTATAATATGCTTGGAAATAAATGGGTCTATAAAATAAAATTAAACCCTGATGAATCAGTTGATAGATATAAGGCAAGATTGGTTGCCAATGGTTATAATCAAAAATATGGCATTGATTATTTTGATACCTTTAGCCCAGTGGTCAAAGCTACGACTATTAGAGTGGTTCTTACAATTGCATTGTCTAGAGGATAGTCAAGAGGATGGTCAGTGAAGTAATTGGATGTAAGCAATGCCTTATTGCATGGATTTCTCATAGAAGATGTTTATATGCATCATCCAAAGGGTTTTGTAGATTCTTCTAAGCCAGATTATGTGTGTAAACTTCACAGAAGTCTATATGGTCTCAAACAGGCAGAGCCTGGTTTGAGAGATTTTGTGGAACTTTATATGAGTATGGCTTCTTCAGATCTTCTTATGATCATTTAATGTTCATTTATCAACATGACAACATAATGGCAGTACTTTTATTGTATGTGGATGACATTATCTTGGCATGCTCATCTGATTCTTTATCAAGTGATATCATTGGATTTCTACAGAATGTCTATCCAATGAAAGATCTTGTATCACTTCATTATTTTCTAGGAATTGAAGCATCTTTTCAAAATGGTTCATCTCAGCTACTGTTGTCTCAAAATAAGTACACCATTGATTTGCTTCGGAAATTTGATATGCTTACCTACAAGCCTGCTAACACACCAGTTCTTCATGGTCCAAGATTTTCTGTATCCACTGGTGTTCCTCTATCAGATGCTAATGTTTACAAGAGTATGGTGGGAGGTCTTCAGTACTTGTCAATTACAAGACCAGACATTTGTTTTGCAGTCAACTATGTAGCTCAATATATGCATTCTCCCGCTTCTGAGCATCTTTTGTTAGTTAAAAGGATCTTGAGGTATTTGAAAGGAACTATTAGGTCTGGAGTTGTTCTCTTTGCAGACAATACTTCTTCAATAACTGCTTACATTGACTCAGACTGGGCTGGTCGTCCAGATACTATGAGGTCAACATCAAGTTTTTTTTTGTTTTTCTAGGATCTTCTTTAATATCTTGGTCCTTCAAGAAGCAGCCAATAGTTTCCAAATCCTCAGCTGAAGCAGAGTATAATTCCATGGATGTTGCAACTGCCGAGGTTGTGCCGGTATCCTTTCTCTTGAATGAACTAAGTATTTCTCTGTAGGAACCTTGTTTTTTATACTGTGATAATACTTCTGCATACAACCTGGCATGCAATCCAATGTTTCATGCAAGGACAAAGCATGTTGAAATTGATTATCATTTTATCAGGGAGTTAGTGAGCTCGTCCTTTCTAAGCATCAGTCATGTTTCCTCTACAGATCAGATTGTATACTTATCCACAAAGGTTCTTACTCATCCAGTATTTCTCTCTTTGGCTATCAAACTGATGTGTTTCCAACACTATCAGCTTGAGAGGGACTGTCAGAATGTCTAACTCTATATGTCTGATTGTGTCTGAGTGATAGAGAGTCTATGTCTGTAAGTGTGTAAATCACACGTTTTCTTCTTTCCGTTTTTTAACTGTAACTGTAACAGACAGACTGTCTGTATCAGACAATATAGCATGTCTGTAACAGCCTTATAAGACACTCTCTCTGTAATTGACTTTTATCAAATCTTAATAAAACTCTTAATATTTCTTATCAAAATCTATCAAAGCCAAGTTAACTTATTTTCAGAACAAGAGGGAGTAGTTTCTTTGTTTCAGCGGCTCATTTGTCTTCTCTTGAACATGGACTGATTGAGTGTCCGCCTAGTACTATTTTCTGGAATATTTACCGCACATAGCGAAGTTTTAATGGTTGCTTTTAACTTCCAGGACATGTCAATATATATATATATTTTTTTTTTTTTTATTTTTTTTTGAGGTTATATTTCTGTACTCCGTAGTAGGGTTTTCATACCAACTCTAATCCACCAAACAAACCCGTTGCCAGAGCACCAAACAGATGGATGGCCACTGCTCAAAACTTCAAAATCTATTCAGCAGCATCAATCACAATCACCAAGACACCAAAAAAAAGAAAAAGAGGACCCACCCACTCATCGAACGCGAGCGTGAGCACGACCGTGTAACTCACATGCTTACGTCAAATGGCGCGTGGATATGGTACCCCAAAAGGTTACAGGGACCGCATGTCAGCCGGAATTCCGGAAAAACGTTACTCAAACTAAACTTTAATTATAGTTACAGTACAAAGCACAAACACTACAACACCCACCCCTTCGGCCTCGTCCTTCTTCTTTATCAGTGAAATCTCTGCAAATAGAATTCAGAAGAATCAGAGAAGATGAAGATTCAATTACTTGTTTCCTTCTTATTCTTCTTCATCATCATCTCTCATGACTGCGTTGAATCTCGTATGCCTCATCTAAGAACAAACGGTCTCGCCAGCGCCAACAGCAAAAATTACTTGACTCAGAAAGCAATTTGGTTTAATCAGACACTCGATCACTTTTCCCCAATTGTTAGTATATGTTGCTCCAATGAATTTCCCGATTTTTTTTTCTAATTAGGTCTGTTTTTATTATTGAATTGGAAAATTGAAGTTGCGCTTGTTGATTATAGTTGTTTTGATTGGGAAGAATCATATTAGGTTTCAGCAACGTTATTATGAGTTTCTTGACTACTTTAGAGCTCCCGATGGACCAATTTTTTTGAAAATATGTGGTGAAGCTTCATGCAATGGAATTACTAATGATTATGTCGGTGTAAGTCTTCTTCATACTCTTTTTTTCTCTATCAATTTCAGTTTATAATGGGTGAAAACTGCAAAATTAGATGGTTTTAGATATTTGGAAACATGCATTGCGTTAGTTGTTGGATAATTGGATCATTGTGTAAGATCCATTGAGTTACTAGTTCGCTTTGGTTGTTGTGAAATTTGATCCATTAAATTTTATGTTCAATTTGAAAAGGGATCCAATTTATTTTGGTTTGGAATTGGAGTCTAGTGCTGTGATTACACGATTTTATACTCATACAAAGTGCATTGTAATGTTGAGTAGGTATTGGCAAAGAAGTTTGGTGCTGCTATTGTGACTCTTGAGCATCGTTATTATGGGAAGAGTTCTCCTTTTAACACACTGTCAACAGAAAATTTGAAATATCTCTCCTCAAAGCAGGCTCTTTTTGATTTGGCAGTTTTTCATGAGTTTTATCAGGTACTTTTTTACTTGCTGGTTCCTACTTCATTGTTTTCGATCATTTGATATGCAAATGGCTCTCCTGCATCAGCAAATTGTGCTAATCATCTTAAAAGTATACCATGGTCATTGCCTTGTATTCTTATGCATAGGTCTTTTTGCTTAATATATTATCTTGTGTCATAATTATCTGCAGGAATCCTTGAATAAGAAATTAAATCGATCAAAAACTGATAATCCTTGGATTGTTTTTGGTGTCTCTTACGCTGGAGCGCTTAGTGCTTGGTTTCGGCTGAAATTCCCACACTTAACATGTGGGAGCCTAGCGAGTTCTGCAGTTGTTCAAGCTGTTTACAACTTCACCGACTTCGATAAACAGGTGCCCTAGTATAATATTAATATGTTACTATCTGTCCTATTATTATCTATGTGATCGTATTTTCATATTCAATTTGCTTCCATTCCGTTTTAGCTTATGATTATGCTGTATTAGTCCACTGACTGAAAATCGGCCTTCTCGGATGTGCAACTTGTAGATCGGAGAGTCTGCTGGTCCTGATTGTAAATCAGCATTACAAGAAACTACGAAACTTGTTGAAGAAAAACTAGCATCAGATAAAACAGCAGTGAAAACTTTTTTTGGTGCAGCTCAGGTACATATTTTTATTCCTCTTGAGGGTTCTTATTAACAAACATTATATCACAGTAGTTGTGTAGTTGGATGAAATAGCTCTAAAATTTTCTGATATGCTTCTTCAATTGTTCCTCCTCGTGTACAGTAGCTGGATCACTCGTTTTATTTTCTGATAACACCTACATATTATCCTAGTTCCTGTAAATCCTCACTGTGATCTTTCATCTGTGCCTGCAGCTCAAAAATGATGGTGATTTTCTGTATTTTCTGGCAGATGCTGCAGTTACAGCGGTATTGTACCTATCCATGAAAATCAGAAAGTTGTGCTTGGAATAGTGGTTGATATATTTTCACTGTTTGCAGTTTCAATATGGAAACCCAGATATACTATGCACCCCTATGGTCGAAGCAAAAAAAGCTGGAAAGAATTTGTTGGTACGCTCATCTCTTTGCTATTTTCCGTTCATTGTACAATCCATCTGCAATTTTTTTCTGACTATGTTCTGTATCTTATATTCAGGATACATATGCCAGCTATGTGAAAAATTATTATCTTGGCACCTTAGGTGTTGGCGTTCAAACATATGATCAACAATCCTTAAAAAGGACTGCTCTAAGTGAAAATAGTGGCGATAGATTATGGTGGTTCCAAGTTTGTACTGAGGTTGCTTATTTCCAGATTGCACCCTTAAATGATAGTATCCGCTCATCAAAAGTTGATACAAGGCATGTCAACTCACTACAGTCCTTAAATAATTTTATCCTTAGATGTGTTTTCATGTCAAATGGTCCAAAAAATATTTGCAAAACAGAAGTGTCTAAGTACTACAACTTCAGGCATTTTTTTATGTCAGGAGATCACAACTGATTAGGTATACTGTTCAGTACTGCTTATTTTTGGTGAGATACACATCTGAAAATTGCAAATTTTGCTGCTTCTATTTTGTAGATATCACTTGGACCTCTGCAGAAATGTATTTGGAGAAGGCATTTACCCTGATGTGGATGCGACAAATATATACTATGGAGGCACTAAACTTGCTGGTCAGCTCTCTTACCCATATAACCCTTTTCATTTTTATATTTTGAAATAGTTTGAAAGTCAGAACTCTTTCTTTATTGGTAAACTGTTTTGGTTATTTTCGACGAGCTATTATCATTTATAAGCATAACCTCTCTTGACTCCATTGAAGTATTTGAGAACTCAATATACTATAACATATAACAGGTTCGAAGATTGTCTTCACAAATGGCTCACAGGACCCTTGGCGCCATGCATCCAAGCAGACCTCATCTCCTGATAGTCAGTTTTCAAACCCATCTTCTTTACTTCTCATAATAGTGATTTTTGTCCTTCACTACAAACTGTGTTTTGTGTCGTCGTCTCAAAAGCATGTCTTTTACTCGCCGCCCTCAGACCTATGTTTTTTTGCCGCTGTCTTAAAATCTATGGTTTATGTTAGCCGTTCATAATAAGGTGTTCCTGAAGTTGTTGCCATGATGTGGGTTTCCATGACCACGGTATTTACTACAATATCAAAACCTGAACTCTGATTTCCTTGCAAAAGCTAGATTGTCACCTCCACATTAAAAATGTGGGGTACGTAGAGATGACAAAAGGCATATTTTTCCTCGTGATGACATAAATGCAGGCTTTAGTGGCAATAGTTTGTTTTTCATGAACATGACAGTTCCCTATCACAAAATGTGGTTTCTCACCATTTTATTGTCCTGTTGGTCCATAGCCCAACAAAATACACAGATTGGTTCTCCGACCTATTAGTGTTGTTTATGTTTATAGATAAAGTAGTTGTATTCTGTGCAATATCATTTTAGTGCACCTTCGAAGCATCATCTGATGGTTAGATGGAAAGTTATTTGATTTAATTTCAATCGTTGATGCCAAACACATTACCCTCATTTGTCTATATGAATACTAGAGTAGCATCGTTTAGTGTGCTTGCATCAACCAGAGATGTTAGATCTAATACATTTGCCTCAACCTAAGACGTTGAATCTGATAAGTTTCCATCTAACCATCCTGCGGATCAGGCTCCGAAGGTGTGTCTGTGCTGCATGCACAGAAGATTGGTACCAGCGAAGTTTTTTATGTTTTTGTTTTGTGTCCTGACAGTCTGTGAAATGTAATTTAAGTGTCGGCATTCGTGCAATATATTTATTTAAATTTTCATTTTCAACAATCCAGTGCCATCCTACGTCATTTCTTGTCACAATTGCGGTCATGGGACAGACCTGAGAGGATGTCCCCAATCTCCTTTACAGCTTGAAGGTACAATTTACTTTGATTTATCTAACCAGAGGTTTACATTTTCCTGATAAAAATGAATTGGGTTGTCTGATGGATTTTAAATCAATAATTTAGTTGCTTACAAGTTGTTTCTTTTACAAGTTTGATGTGGTCAATTTCTGAATTGTGGTTACAGGTGATGCCAAGAATTGTGGCTCACCTGATGCAGTGCAGAAAGTGAGGCAGCAGGTTATTGTACACATAGACTTATGGCTCTCTGAATGTCAAGATGGTGGTAGGAGTTATATCTGAATAATATATGATAGAGAGGAATGGGAATGTTTTCGGTTATTCTAAATTTCTAATCTCGGAATGTACTTTTCGAACAGATAAGTAACCGCCCAACTCTGTGAGACATGCTTCTATGGTCCATCATCTTGTGCTCAGTCGAGTTGAATTTGTAATTGTTCTCACATTTTTTTTGTATTTCTGGTTTACAAAACAATCAAATATGGTGGAACATAACAATGCCATTATCAAAATGATGTAAATGTTCAATGTACCTTATATCTGTGCATACCATCTGTACTTCATATTCATCCTGTATTATGATAGTAGCCATGTGTTCTTATTCACGATAGGATTTTTGTAAAAAACCTTACTTGTACTGTGCCCATCAGTTCCAGAGAATTCTGAGTCTCTTAGATTGAGCTGTCTAGAAATCAGTTTATGCTATTGTCTTGCGGAGAGGACGGGTCACAAAGATATTAGATATCAGAACTTTTACCTCATATTTTGGCCTTCTTTGGTGCTAACACCACTAGAAGCATCAATTGGTACAACTTTTGCAGGTTAATCAATTCTAAAAGTCTAAAATGGAAATGGTAAGATACATGGCATGGTTGCAGTCTGAGCTGGTCATTTGATGAACTAGAGGATCTGTAACATCCGTTCACACTATCTCATACTTTAGGTGTCTTTTTTGCGAAACTTTTATTCCCACACTATCTCGCACTTTAGATGTCTTTTTTACGAATAAAAATTAAATGATATCGAATTTCAAGCTAATATTTTGGGGACACGTTTCTCTTGCAAAGCTCTGCGTACCTATCAAAAACGAGTGCATTCCGAGACATATAATATCACTATCTACTACTTTGAAAATGAGCTGTTGAAAATCAAAAGACTTTTAACCATTGAAATTAAGATTGATAGATGGTAAGGCTTAGTATTTCGAAATACGCTCATTTTTGGTAAGGTATGTAGAGCTTCGTAAGAAGAACATATTCCCAAATTCTTAGTTTCAAATCCGTTATTGTTTGGTTTTTATTCACAAAAATGACATATAGTTGTTTAGTTTTTATTCACAAAAATGACATATAATGTGTGAGAATAAACATGTAAGGGGATCTTTCCTCATTATTTTTTTTTTCTTTTTTTTTCTTTTTAGTTTGTTTGTTTGAGAAACTACACCTTAAAATTTGCTGGGCCGATGGGCGTGCTACGTATTTCGATATGGATGCTTGGAGTTTCTAAATGTATTCTATATTTTTAATAAAAAAAGAGTTTTTCATTCACTTCAATAAGCTATGAGCCTATTGTTGATGGGGAAAAACGGTTCGCTGGTTTTTTAGGGAATGGAGAGACGACAGTGTGACGGAGGCTCCTCAACCGAGCAAACTGCCTAACCTCAAACAGATGCACTGCAGGGGAGTACTTTGAGTTCGAGAGATCAATCTGTAGGACTCCGGCCTAAACCAAGAAAATGGCTGTTCCATAGTCAATTCGGTCACAAAGAGGGAAGAGGGTTGATCTGTAGGAGGGAAGCTGAGAAGTGTGCGAGATCAATGGTGATCAAGGATTGTGAATGTGTTTAAGGTTTCTGCAAGTTTTCTGTGAACTGTTGAGTTCGAATAAGTTCTGGTTGATTGACTGAATTCCTGAGAGTGATTGCTCGGATCAGAATTCTTCTTAGACGAACGTTGTCTATCTTTCAATCATGGATTCAGAGACTTATTTATATTGCTAGAATTGTATACACATTGATCTCCAGTAAGTGTGACGGTTGCTTGAGTGAAAGAGTGGGAAAGTGGGAAATCGGGGTTTAACCAGTTCCAGGTCGTGCGGAGACTTGGTTGATTGTCCACCCACTACTTTGCTAACTCCCTCAATTGCTTGCACGGCTTACTCACATTTCTCATCGTGGATGAACACACGTGTTGTAGGCCGCCAGACCAAAACCCTAATTAATATCCCCCATGTGACGTGATTGATGTATCACGAATGTGGAATCTGCAAAGCAGACATGTATTTGATTAGTCAGTCGTTGACTTGATTAGACGATGAGTCTAAGTATTGTTCAGTCAAGCATAATTGCTAAATGCTCTACGATTCACGAATTGAACATGTCTGTTGGGACGCATAGTTCTCGAATGAATAATGTTGATAGTTGAATCAACATAATGAATATTGATAGTCTGAGCAAATATTGTTCGTATGATGAATTACTGAATATTGATGGTTGAATCAATATTCGAGCATTTGAGCAAGTATTGCTCATTCGATAAATTTCTGAATATTGATAGTTGAATCAATATTCGAGCATCTGAGCAAGTATTGCTCATTTGATGAAATATTGGTAATGTGACCAAATAAAATATTAATTAAAATATTGGTAGCTGGACCGAATATTATATATTTAACCCAGATGTTGAATGTTGGATCAACATAAAATTATTAGTGTTTAAACTCGCTCAGAATTATGATTTACAAAGCATTTGTTCGAAACCCTAATTATTGATCAATTGATGATTTACTGAAAATAAATCACTGAGTGAAGGAGTGAACGGCTACATGGGATGATTGTCGACCATGTAGTGCCCAAGTGCTCGAGTGAGCATGCTCCAAAGTCCTTTGTTGACCAGTTGGTGCACAGATGATCAAATGTTGGTTTAATCATTTATTAAAATAGTGCTCGTGTGAGCGTTAGGTAGTAAAACCTAGTTATGAAGAGATGAGGGACCGACAAAGGGGTCATGGGACCATCCCTTGGTGTTTGTGGGACCAGCTGATGGTCGATTGAACAAATCCCAAGTTGGTTGGAGAGAGTTTGGACCCAATACGAACAATTGAGAGCAAATTAGGTCAAAATTATGAAGTAGTGTGGGGTCGGCTCCTTGCAAGCCTAAGGGCCGACCATGGTCGGTCAAGGTGGCATGCCCGTGTCACCATACTGCCCGTGTCTCAGTCCTGAGAGTTTTGGTATTTTCTGGTGCGCGTTTGAGCAATATTCTGGATTTTCAGAAGAGTTTGATCTTGACTTAAACTTTCAATTTTTCTCAAATGAGCAAGTAGAATTTTGCTCATGCGACCGATATTTTGAGAATATTAAAATAATAATATTTTAATTTTTTGCTTGAGAAGCCCAGTCGGTCATGTGATCATTTGACTTTTTGGCTTTTTCATGGTTTGAGAAAATATTGAAAAACTAGGGTTTTCGCTCAAACGATGGAGTTCCATGAGATGAAGGAAATAATAATATGAGAAAATAAGGGATTACAAGGTGTGGGACTGGGCATGGCTAGGGCATGGCCCGGTCCTGTGACACCTTTCCCTATTTTTTCCCTATTCTTCATCGTTTGATGGAAAGTATGGAAAAACTAAGAGTTTCTCTCAAACGAGGGAGTTTGATCAAATGAAGGAGTCTCCATGAGATGAGGGAAATAAAATAAAATAGTGGGAGAGGGGACCGGCCACGGCGGCATGACCGGTCGGATGGTAGGCCCGGTCCCATGCCTCTTGCTTATTTTATTTAATATTATTTTCCTTCATAGGTTCCTCGTTCGTCCATATTTTTGAATGAGCGTTCGTGCTTTCGGGTGCTCGTTCGTGCATTATTGTCAAGTACACTTGCACCATTTTCTCGGGGCTTACTCGGTGATGGCCCAGACGCCCGATTGTAGAATATTTATTACTAATTCATGAAATTCGGCTGAGAATGATTCATGAAACGGAGTAATAAAATGAGTTGAGTATCTATTACTAATCCATGGAATCAATATAGGGATCTATGGAACGGAGTAATGAGATAGAATGGTTATCTATTACTAATCCATAGGATCCAACTGAGGATCATCCATGGAACGGATTAATGAGATAAAATAGATTATTTTCTAGGAATTCAGTTGATGAATGACACGCTAGAATTAATCTATTGCAGAATCGAGATATGAGATAATTGAAGCATCATACTCGTTCTGAGGGGTGTATAGTCAGGGAACAACGTGTAGCGTGACGTCCTGAAGGCGTTAAGCTCTCTAACAAACATTATGTCTAGGGAACCGCCAAATCATCAAGATTCTATACACGGTCTTTCTACGTAGTCAGGGAACAACGTGCAGCGTGACGTCCTGAAGGCGTTAAGCTCTCTAACAAACGTTATGTCTAGGGAACCGCCCAATTATTAAGATTCTATGTAGAGGTGATGGTGAAATGTGTGAAGCATCGAACGCTCAGCTGGGAAGTCTTTCGATAAACATATTCATCATAGCTCTGAGAGGAATGTTCGCTCAGTCAGAGATCGTGAAACGGTTCACAGATCATAAAATATGAATCGGCACATGCATTTCTGAAGTCGGGTCAGAAACATGCAGTATCATGATTTTACGATTTTAGCCCTTACCGAAAATCCACCATCAACATTAAGTCCCCTGCTTAGTGAGGGATAGTCATGTTACGCAGTAAGCACTAGATGGTGATTTTCCAGTAGACGAGATAAGTAGTTGAACTTAGTCGTACAAAGGCATTTTCAGAATCCCCGATTTGCTCCAATGATGTCATGTACAAGCAAATTCCCAGGTAAGGACTCTGGTAGTGTGATAGAGTGTCATCCCGTGAGAACGGAGAGACGAAGCACTGCTGATTTGGATGGTCAGACGTTCAGTTTTGGTCGGTTTAGCGTTTACGGGCCCGGGCCCAAAAAAAGAAATCCTTGTTTTATTAGGTTTTTGGAAATAAAATTGATATAAAAGGGAAGAAGCCCTAAAAAAAAATTATTTCTCTTTGATTGACCTACCAGATTTTCCATCCCTCATCTTCTCAAGCTCGAGCAACAGGAAAAGAAGGAAAATTTTCGCCGGAGCCGACCGTCACCGTTCGGTGAAGTTCCGGCCAACTCCGGCCAGTTCAGGTAAGCGATTTTTTTTTCATTGTTCGTTCATAAGTTGTCCATGAGTTGTTCAAAACCCATATGTGTTTATGCATGCGTAAATTTTATGAAAACTTGTTTTAGGAAATGAATTCACGTCCGTTCGTTAGTATAAGAAAAGAACAATAATCCCTAATATGAAAGAGATATGTATATATTTTTTGAATAAATATGATCCAATTGCAGTGAAGAAAATTTTGTCTATGGGCTTTCATGAAAAAACAAAATTTGTTTGGACTTGTACAAAATAGAAAAGACTTCTGTTTGATAGACAAACGCTCGTTTGAGCAAGGCAAAAAAAAAAAAAAATTATGTAGTGAGTTATTCACGTAAATTTATTTATTTACGTGAGTTATTAACTCACGTTATTATTATTTATTTATTTTTGTTAAAACATACATGAGTTATTCATGAAGTCTTAAAATTTTGTAAAATCAAATTTTGATTTTTAGCAATTGCTAGAAGTAAACAATTTTTGATAAAATATTGTTTGTATAGATTTTGTGATTTAATGGTGTATGCACGAAAATCAATGAGTGTTCACTCGGTGGAAGTTGCTCACACGGTGAAAATTATGTTGCTCACATGATGGAAATTTCGTGAATTGCTCATATGAAAATCAAGTTATGATTTTGAATAATGATTTTTTTTTCCGTCTTTGCAGGTTCAAAGAAGCGAACAGATTCTCGAAATTTTCGTGTTATAGTTACTACAGCTAGTGAAACTGTAAACAGGTAAGAGTTAGAGAGTTACCATTTTCGCAGACGCTGATGTGAGCATCCTTATTATTTGTTGTGTTTTAATTCCACCCCTTTGATGAAATTTGCATCTACGAATGTTATACTGAAGTAGAAATGTTGTATGGATGTTTCAGCGACTTTGCAAAGATGACTGATTCCCATGATAGCACTTCCAAAGATGACACTTCTAGAGATGATACTTCCATAGATGCAACTTCAAGAAATGATACCTCTCTAGATGGAACTTCCGTTGACAAAGAAGAAAAAGCACTTGGAACAATGAATATTCCGAACACTGATAACGAGTTCTTTGTGGTTCAGTATAAGCCTGAAAAACGTCTCCCAGGTTCTTCATTTCGTCTTCTTATAGATCCCATGGATATTGCTCAGAGGAAATTGGTGTCTCCTAGAGCGATCACTCGATTCTGTCTATAAGGAGGGCATTATAAAGCTTTACAAATAGACTTCAAGCTTTCCCGAAAACCTTTAACAGACTTCTCCGGATGGGCAAAACATATGTTGGGGTATAATCATGTGAGAACCATGTTGGATCGTGCACAGGTGACACGAGCTATTCAAGCAGCTAGAGATTTGTCGGTTTACCATGATGTGAGAGGTATAGTATCTTTGCTATCTCATTGGTGTGTTCCTACTCATACTTTCATATGCAGGTGGGGAGAATTTACCATCACTTTAGAGGATGTGGTTGCTTTATTGCATCTTCCTGTCACGGGTAATTTCCCTGCAGCACTTTCGGCGGACGAGAATGCAATATCTGATGTCTTGACAGCTACGATGCATGATATTAACAAATTATCCAGCAAATCTTGTTATGCTCAATGGTTGAAGCATTGGTGGCCGAGAGATGGAACTCCTGAAAGACCTGTGGATGGTATATTAAACATTGCTTCTTTCTTGTGCCTGTGGTTATCCAGAGATGTATTTGAAGATAATGGAAACTTGCTGAAGCCATTCGTGATTCCTTTTGCCATTAAGATAGCTCAAGGTGATAAACTTCCCATTGGTAGTCTGTTCTTGGGTTCACTATTCTCCAATTTAGATTCCTTGGTCGTGGACTCCAGTGTTTCCAATGGTTTTCAGAAAGTTGAAACAAATGTTAATACAATGTTTCTCCAAGCCTTATTGTAGGAGCGCTTCAAGAATTATGCACCAATTCCTCGTAGCATCTTGCAAGGACCGAATGTTGATACTCGTTACGTTCTCTCTGAGAAAGATAATGCCAGGATTATGCGCTGGTCTACAAAGAAGCCTCGACACAAGACACGCCTTACCAATGTCTTGGACAATGAGTCTGATTTTAATTTTCGTCCTTGGGTGTCGATTCCTTCTTTTGTCTCATAGTTGATCACTTTTAATGATGCCAAAGAAAATGTCACTTTGAAATCCGGTACAGACCTGGGTGATGGTGAGAGATCCTTCATACTGAGTTGTACTCCTGGTTACTTAGTATCAGTAATACATGGAAAGTTTCTGGTGGAGGAATACAACATCGATAGAGCATCTCGACAAATGGGTCTTGATCAGTGTGTGCCGGATGTTCGGAAAGAAAAGCCATCAGTCGATCAACTTAAAGCTTCTTTAGATTGTACGCATTTGAATGGGCGTGAATATCTGTATCCTTGCTCTGACCGGGTCGCCTATGCAACCCCAGGTTATATAATTTTAGGAATCAGCAACTTTATCGTTTACATGATTTTATAATGGCTGCTCAAACTCCGGTACAAGAACCTCCTTCTGTTGAGATGGTTTCTGATCGACCGAGATTGAAGTATTCTTCCAGTGATGATAAACGAAAAGCACATCTAGGATGTTCACAAGTAAGTATTCTTCTCATGACTTTTATGAAGACATAGTAATTGCCTCCTAATCATTTCATTAAATTTACCATAGGGCGGTCGTGCAGTGAGACCTAGAATTGATGTAGATTTCACGGAAATTGAAGAAAGTCCCCGAGACGGAGAACCCAAAAGTAGGAATTACATGATGTTACCGAATAGTGTGCAGTCCCCAGCCGCTTCTTTGGTGAGTTGTTAGCGCTTCCTTTATCACGGTTTTTATTATCCGTGCAATTAGGATCCCAAAACAAATATTTGTTAATTTATTTCAGAATTTTGCTCCATCGATCATTGACAGTCTTCATCTTGCTCTCGGGAAAACAATTCAGGAATCCAGCACCGATGAAGAAGTCGATGTAAGTGTCCCTTTCGTGCAGGCGATCATGGCATCTCCTTGAATGAAATAATAATAATTGTTGTTGATGTATCCAGGAGGATATTATCGCGGATAAACAACATATTGATGATGCGCATTCTACTTTGGGGAATGAGGAGATGGAGAACCTTCAAAACCCGAAACCGAATGGAGATAATATTGCTACTAATGATGGTTTCGATAACATCAATCCTTCAAGCGGCTTAGAAACCCCTCAAGTAAGTGTTCCTCCTATACTCTCTTCATAGAAGTATAACATTACTGATTTATAAATGAATGAATGAATGAATGAGAATCTATGTGAATACACGATAAATTTTGCCGAAATACGTCACCAGAAAATCCAGAATTCAGCTTCTTAGTAAAAATGCTGTAGAATCTTCGTCCAATGTCGAATTTTTACGGTCTACCCCAGTTTTCTCATGCCCAGGAACTTTCCAAGATTTATCAATGAATCTTTTTGAGTTTTGAGCATGTTTAGGGGCCGAAATCGGCGAAACAGTAAACTTCCAGGAGACTTCCAGAAAATTTTCAGCTGACATGTAGTTCAATATTTCGTCCACATCTCTTTGCTCGTTTATCCGATTTCCATGAAATTTTTATATGTTGTATAAAACATCCATACGAAGAGAATGGTATATGACTAAACCTTTGATTCCTCACCAATATCTCCCAGTTCGTAGTCTTATACAGGGCAGTGTAAAATCTCCTCAGATGAGCTTGTTGCAAAACGTGTTTCTTGCATCTTTACACCATTTGCTTGTATCTTGGATGCATAATAAAGAACTTAGATGGTGTTAATTCACTTGCATGCTGAATTTTATGATCGTTATTTTAATTCCAACCATGAAGTACCCTAACTCACATAATTGTCGTATCAGATGCAAAATGACGAAGTTGAGAATAACGGAACTAGCAATGATGATTCGAACAATACGATGAACCAAAATGATGGCATAACCACCTCTGTACCTCAGGGTCATGAAGAGATTGCTACTGAAGTTGTCGAAGAGACGGAAACTCAGAATGCTATTGCTCCACTGATAGAAGAAACTGCTCCAATGGTCGAGACTCGTATGATCATTCATAAATACTCGAATGCAGGGATTTATTTTGATCCTCCATTCGGTGAGTTACTCCCGTACCATGAATTGGTTGGTGGATTTAGCGTTGCTACTGGGTATGTCGGTTTGTACGATAAGATATGGAGGATGTATGGCCACATCGTCGTTACCAAAGACCCAAAACGTGTTTACTTCTTAACCAGGCAAGTAGGAGCTATCTTGCGTGTTATAGATGATATAAGAACCAGAGCTAGAAATACTGTTACTCCATATGTACTCTTTGATTTGGAGTACAACTTGAAGAATTATGAGGAACTGGGTTTCAATGTGGGATGGCTTCGTGAGAGAATTGAAGCCATTAAAGAAGCAGTCGAGAATAATGTACCTCTAACAAGTGACTATGTGATGAAGAAGGAGGCTAGGATCTCCCAGTTGATTGAAGAGTTGAAGTTTGAGAAAGCTGCCTTGCGAGACCTGAAGATTGCATAGGAGCAAAAATCTTTCTTTGCTGATTTCCTTTAGTTTCCTTTCCATAATCTCTTGAAATTTGAACTTCTGAGAGATGTGAGGTTTTATTTTGGTTTTGATTCTTTGATTGGTGAGTGATTGAGGATTTTCTTTTAGATTTGATAGAGATTTTTTTTTTACATAAAAGAACTTTGATAAACTGCTGAATTCAAATACTGGATGCAAACATTGCAAACATTTTGGAGGAATTGAAAATACAGGTGAAAGAAAACCCTAAAATGCAATAGGTGTCTCGAGCGTTCATTCGTTCCTTGAACACATAACACCCCAAAACTCAGGCGTCCAAGGCTTTGAGCCAATTCTCCTGTATCACTGGTACACTCGTCTTGCCCTTCATATCATCCAACTTGTAGTATCCTCCAACCATCGACTTAGCAATCATAAAAGTCCCTTCCCAGTTAGACTTTCTTGCAGAATGGAGATTGCGTTTAGTTGCTTTGAGAACTAAATCCCCTTCATGAAATTTGTTAGGCTTGATCATTCGTGCCCTGAATATTTTCTGCTGGTTCGAAATTCCTCGTACAGTGGGATTCCATGTTTGTGGAGCTTTCCAATCTTGCGGCACATATGGACATTCGTGCAAGGGAGAATATCTAGGATACTGCTTGTTGTATTCGGTCATCATTTCAGCAACAAGCTTTTCGGTGAGATGCTCAATTTTGAAAGGTTCCAAATTCAACCATTTAGTAAAATATTGCTGAGGTGAGGTTATCCATTCGTAACATCTTGCAACAGCTAGGTTGTTGGTGGAGTGAAGTCCCTGGACCAGGGAAGCATGTTTGAAAGTTGATAATATGGACACATGAGGGGGAATAAGACTTGCCTGAGTGCGGAACCTTTTGAGGAATGCATGCGCGTTTTCTTCAGGCTTTTGTGTCAGCTCCATCAATGCTTTGACTTCTTCTAGATGCTCGAACGATGGAGTATCCTCTATTTCTTCCGAATCAGAGCTTTCTTCAACAGAGAAATGTGCAATTGTAGGTGTTGGAGTTACCATTTCATCATGAATCCACGTACATCTGAGGATCATATCATATCCTGGGTCCTCCCTAATTATGTGAAATTTGGTTACCGCCCAGGTTGAACCAGTTTTCATTTTGAGAATGATGTAACCATACGCATCCCTGGATATTCCTTCGTGATCTCTGACTGAGACAGGAGCATGAGTAGCTTCTTGTCGAGTGATGGATGCAGCTCTAAGAGTCTTCAAAGGTATAATATTGACAACCCTGCCAACATCGACCAACGCTCTCCTGAATTCATTTCCTTTGAGATTGACCGTGGTAAGAATTCCCTAGTCATACATCTCTTTGTCAGTGACCAGAGGTTCAGGGAGTGCTTTTGGAATGGACAGACGCTTACCGGACACTATATGGTTCAAAGCCACGAACATGTCCTTCCTTTAATCCTTTGATAGATAAAGCAATTCGCAGATGTGCTCGATCAATGACTGAACTGCTTCTTTCACTGGTTGCTCAGAGAGTGTAAAGGTTCTAATTGGGAGAGGATTCTTGTGTACTCCTTCAGTCCCCAGTTCCCCTGAATCGGATTTTTCTTTGAATATGCGTTTCAAAGTTCTTCAATCACTTGTTGGATGACTGACATACCTATGAAAGCGGCAGTAGCGCGGATTTTCCATTTCCTCCTCTGTTGGCTCTCTCTTAATGGGAGGTAGTTTGATCGCACAGTCTTGAATCCAGACTTCCAATTGCTCGATCACCTCTTCAATGGGAAAAGGAAAGTATTGTTCTTCCTGGTCATTCTGATGACGCTGAGTCGGTGCTTGTGCATTTCGAGCTTGGTTATCCTTCCTTGGTGTTTTTGTAGGATGGGACGTTGGAGGAGCATTCTTATGCTGCTGCGCTTCGGCTTTCCTCTTGATTCCTTCATCAACATTCATGGAAGGTTGGAGATTATACTGCTTGTTTATCAGGCACCTGGCACTGCCTCGAGTTTCTCGTGGTTCCTCGACTTTTGTAGCTCTTGTTCTTTCTAGTAAGGCCGGAACAGTAGTTGATGATCGCTTGGCAGCTTCATGAAGTTCTGAGAAAGTCTGGAACCGGAGATTTTCCGGCAAGGCTCTGTAAACCGGGATCATTCCTTTGATGCACAATTCCACCAGTTGTTGTTTAGTGACATTCGGTTCATGACAATCCAGGGCCTGGGTTCTGAACCTCTTTACATAGTCGTTAGGATGTTCATTGTTCTTCTAAGACATTTTTCCTAAATCAGAGAGAGCAATCTGCTCCGAGATGAAGAAGTATTTTCGGTAAAAAGCATTAACCATTTCTCCCCAGCTAGTGATGCTCCCTGGTGCGATGTTGTTGTACCAAGTATATGCTCGACCTGTCAGAGACTTTGAGAATTCCTTCAAACGTACGACATGAATGTGTTCGTGTTCTCCTAATGCTTCCAGGAATCGATAAACATGTTCTCGGGCATTCCCTGTTCCATTGTAGAGTGTAAATGTTGGAGAAGTGTAGCCCTTTGGGAGAGGAATTCTTTGCGTAGCAGCGGGATATGGAGGTTGGTGACGATGGAGAGATGATGTCTTGCCTTTCCATCGATCCTCCAGAAAGCGTTCCAGATCTTCACGAGTGATGAAACCTGCAGACTCCTTCTCTGGTGGGTTATCTGCAGCTTTGCGGACTTCATCATCATCCACTACGTGAATAGAAGAGGTTTCGGGATCAGCAACCGGGGATGCTTCTTTGGTTTTTCCTTACTCCGACCCGTCCTGAGTTTTCTCTAACATTCTGTCTGTGATAGTTTTGAGATAATTGCATAACTCCTTCTGAGTGGTAGCCATGTCAATCTGATTTTTGGCGAAAGTTTCTTGCACCTTTATGAGATCAGCTATGGTAGGTAGATTTTCTCTGATTTCTTCAGGAGACCGGCCGAAGAGAGGATTGCTTCCAATATTGGTTTGAGGAGGTATGTTATCACCAACACCATTTTTGGAAGTGAGAGTAGTTTCCAGAGTACCACCAATATTGTTAGTGCTAGCACCATTTGTGTTAGGATTTGTAATTGAACCTGACCTAAGATCAACCATTTTGTGAAAGTTTGAAATTGCAACCGAGAGATTAATCTTCACTGTGTTCGCCAATATGTTGATGGGGAAAAACGGTTCGCTGGTTTTTTAGGGAATAGAGATACAACCGTGTGACGGAGGCTCCTCAACCGAGCAAACTGCCTAACCTCAAACAGATGCACTGCACGGGAGTACTTTGAGTTTGAGAGATCAATCTTTAGGACTCCAGCCTAAACCAAGAAAATGGCTGTTCCAGAGTCAATTCGGTCACAAAGAGGGAAGAGAGTTGATCTGTAGGAGGGAAGCTGAGAAGTGTGCGAGATCAATGGTGATCAAGGATTGTGAATGTGTTTAAAGTTTCTGCAAGTTTTCTGTGAACTGTTGAGTTCGAATAAGTTCTGGTTGATTGACTGAATTCCTGAGAGTGATTGCTCGGATCAGAATTCTTCTTAGACGAACGTTGTCTATCTTTCAATCATGGATTCAGAGACTTATTTATATTGCCAGAACTGTATACACATTGATCTCCAGTAAGTGTGACGGTTGCTTGAGTGAAAGAGTGGGAAAGTGGGAAATCGGGGTTTAACCAGTTTCAGGTCGTGCGGAGACTTGGTTGATTGTCCACCCACTACTTTGCTAACTCCCTCAATTGCTTGCACGGCTTACTCACATTTCTCATCGTGGATGAACACACGTGTTGTAGGCTGCCAGACCAAAACCCTAATTAATATCCCCCATGTGACGTGATTGATGTATCACGAATGTGGAATCTGCAAAGCAGACATGTATTTGATTAGTCAGTCGTTGACTTGATTATACGATGAGTCTAAGTATTGTTCAGTCAAGCATGATTGCTAAATGCTCTACGATTCACAAATTGAACATGTCTGTTGGGACGCATAGTTCTCGAATGAATAATGTTGATAGTTGAATCAACATAATGAATATTGATAGTCTGAGCAAATATTGTTCGTATGATGAATTACTGAATATTGATGGTTGAATCAATATTCGAGCATCTGAGCAAGTATTGCTCATTCGATAAATTTCTGAATATTGATAGTTGAATCAATATTCGAGCATCTGAGCAAGTATTGCTCATTTGATGAAATATTGGTAATGTGACCAAATAAAATATTAATTAAAATATTGGTAGCTGGACCGAATATTATATATTTAACCCAGATGTTGAATGTTGGATCAACATAAAATTATTAGTGTTTAAACTCGCTCAGAATTATGATTTACAAAGCATTTGTTCGAAACCCTAATTGTTGATCAATTGATGATTTACTGAAAATAAATCACTGAGTGAAGGAGTGAACGGCTACATGGGATGATGGTCGACCATGTAGTGCCCAAGTGCTCGAGTGAGCATGCACCAAAGTCCTTTGTTGACCAGTTGGTGCACAGATGATCAAATGTTGGTTTAATCATTTATTAAAATAGTGCTCGTGTGAGCGTTAGGTAGTAAAACCTAGTTATGAAGAGATGAGGGACCGACAAAGGGGTCATGGGACCATCCCTTGGTGTTTGTGGGACCAGCTGATGGTCGATTGAGCAAATCCCAAGTTGGTTGGAGAGAGTTTGGACCCAATACGAACAATTGAGAGCAAATTAGGTCAAAATTATGAAGTAGTGTGGGGCCGGATCCTTGCAAGCCTAAAGGCCGACCTTGGTCGGTCAAGGTGGCATGCCCGTGTCACCATACTTCACGTGTCTCAATCCTGAGAGTTTTGGTATTTTCTGGTGCGCGTTTGAGCAATATTCTGGATTTTCAGAAGAGTTTGATCCTGACTGAAACTCTCAATTTTGCTCGAATGATCAAGTATAATTTTGCTCATGTGACCGATATTTTGAGAATATTAAAATAATAATATTTTAATTTTTTGCGTGAGAAGCCTAGTCGGCCATGTGACCATTTGACTTTTTCATGGTTTGAGCAATATTTGAGAAAATATTGAAAAACAAGGGTTTTCGCTCAAACGAGAAGTTCCATGAGAAGAAGGAAATAATAATATGAGAAAATAAGGGATTGCAAGGTGCGGGACCGTCCACGGCTAGGTGTCCTGGTCCCGTGACACCTTTCCCTATTTTTTCACTATTCTTCATCGTTTGATGGAAAGTATGAAAAAAAACTAAGAGTTTCGCTCAAACGAGGGAGTTTGATCAAATGAAGGAGTCTCCATGAGGTGAGGGAAATAAAATAAAATAGTGGGAGAGGGGACCATCCACGGCGGCATGACCGGCCGGCCAGCGGGCCCGGTTCCTCGCCTCTTGCTTATTTTATTTAATATTATTTTCCTTCATAAGTTCCTCGTTCGTCCATATTTTTGAATGCGCGTTCGTGCGTTCGGGTGCTCGTTCGTGCATTATTGTCAAGTACACTTGCACCATTTTCTCGGGGCTTACTCGGTGATGGCCCAGATGCCCGATTGTTGAATATTTATTACTAATTCATGAAATTCGGCTGAGAATGATTCATGAAACGGAGTAATAAAATGAGTTGAGTATCTATTACTAATCCATGGAATCAATCTAGGGATCTATGGAACGGAGTAATGAGATAGATTGGTTATCTATTACTAATCCATAGGATCCAACTGAGGATCATCCATGGAACGGATTAATGAGATAAAATAGATTATTTTCTAGGAATTCAGTTGATGAATGACACGCTAGAATTAATCTATTGCAGAATCGAGATATGAGATAATTGAAGCATCATTCTCGTTCTGAGGGGTGTATAGTCAGGGAACAACGTGCAGCATGACTTCCTGAAGGCGTTAAGCTCTCTAACATACATTATGTATAGGGAACCGCCCAATCATCAAGATTCTATACACGTTCTTTCTACGTAGTCAGGGAACAACGTGCAGCGTGACGTCCTGAAGGCGTTAATCTCTATAACAAACATTATGTCTAGGGAACCGCCCAATCATTAAGATTCTATGTAGATGTGATGGTGAAATGTGTGAAGCATCGAACGCTCAGCTGGGAGGCCTTTCGAGAAACATATTCATCATAGCTCTTAGAGGAATGTTTGCTCAGTCAGAGATCGTGAAACGGTTCACGGATCATAAAATATGAATCAGAACATGCATTCCTGAAGCCGGGTCATAAACATGCAGTATCATGATTTTACGATTTTAGCCCTTGCCGAAAATCCACCATCAAGACCTATGACATTGAGCTTCTCTCAAATGAGAGTTTTTAACCAAACTGGAGAAACATTCCCCAGAACACTGCACTACTGCAAAGTCTAGCTTCGTTTATCAAACAATCGGCTGCATCATTTGTATCCCTTGTAACATGAACATATATCCACTTGGTAAAGCTTTTAAGAAGCTCTAAGGCCTAAGCAATCCATTATAAGTTATAATGCAATTATTTGTCCATCTAACGGTGTCTATTGTACCATTTATTGCCCTGACTATATCAAGACAATCACCTTCCAAATACAACATTTTAATATATTGCATTTTCTTTTGGCCCATCTAATTACACCTCATAAGTTGTTATAGCCTCGACCTGTTCCTCATCCCCAGTTACTTCTGGGATGCACCGAGCTCCTACATCATTAATCATAATTAGTCAAAATTCCATGGTTTATCGTCTTTTAGAAAGAAAGCCTCAAAATTAAACAGGTCTAGCGAAAAGTCAAGAAAAAGTCAACCTTAGTCGATTTGTCCATTTTCAGTGTGTTTTTTTTGTCTTCGTTGTTTTTCTTCTCATTTCATCCTTATCTGGTTTTCAAATCTTCATGATTATTGGAGCGTACAATTTCCATTTCTATGCAATTTATTGATACACGTCCCTCTTGATTTTGAAATTTTATTCATCATTTATTCCTTTTCTTTCTCATGATTTTATACTTTTAATCATCTTTCTCTGGTCATTTTGCCTTGTATAAGGCCTTTCTATGTCTCCAATTACATGTTGTTTAACAAATACTTACAAGTATTGTCTTTATCACATGTTTGCATGTTGTTGGATAATATCTTCAAAGCTGCTCATCTGGATAACTATTTTCTTTCGATGAATCTTCGATGGTGTTGATGGATGTTTGCTACTGTCAAAATTCTCACCACTAATTCACCGCGATCCTCTCTTTTATTGGATAAAACTGCGGTGGATACCATTTTAAATTGGAGTTTCCTGAATACTAAGAATACAAGTTTTGTTCTCATCCTCATTACTCTCATATTTCATTTAGCCATGGCGTCATCTCATCAAGATTTGGATGGTATGGTCCGTTCACTCAATGATGCATTTGTACACTCCTCTGATGAAATTAGGAGAGTTATTCAACATCCTAATCCTGATATAGAATAACAAGTAGAAGTTTGGGAGAAATCAATTATTGGTAAGGTTTTAAGAAATATATATCTCCTTATCAAGTTGAGGATGCTGTTCATCTTATTTGGCCTTACCTTATAGGAAATTTCTACTTGAGATGTTCTGCTCTTAATATTTTTGTAGTTCGATTTGATGAATCAGACAATTTAAACTTTTCCCTAGTAGGTCCTCCTTGGTCTCTGGAGGGAAAACTCTTTATCATTCATGCTTGGAACCCCACGGTCAACTACAGAGACCTTGATTTTCAAAACCAGGCCTTTTGGATTGCACTTAATAACCTTCTCATGGGATTTATGAACTCTGTGATTCCACGTCAAATGGATGCCCTTGTTGGAGATGTGCTCAAAGTTGATCTTCCAGATGGTTTCCTTACTGATGGTGGATGTTAGAGCATAGCTCGGTTGAACTCACCAAGCGTTGGTATGTCAAGTTTGGTTGTCATATTTTAGTATTAAAACTCATCTAGAGTCGCTTGATTAAATACTAGAGTCAACTTCGTTAAGGTTAGACTAGAATGTCTAGGAATGTTGAGACATACAAGTATTACTCCGAAGACCGTAAGAATGTGAAGAAGTAGCAAACTACAACGACGACATCATCCTTCCACTTGAGCATAGTAATATTGACTTGAACTGTTTCATTCGTAACATATATTTCAAGTCGTTGTAAATTGAAAACATAACTGCGAAGCTGCATATACTGTAAATATTTTATAATACTCTAGTAATGTGACATGATCATAACAGTATGATCATAGTATTAAGGAATTAGCCTATGAAGTATAACGCTTATCTTTAGAACTTCTTAGATATATTGTTATGATTATGTAAATAGGTTATGGTGAAGATTTCATCCTAGGAAACAATGTTTTACATTTTTTTAAAGGAAGTATATTCATGAACTTGTTTCGTGAATCCAAAGGGAAATCATAAGCTTATTGGTCCGGCTATTCATTGCAAATATTTGGATGACCAATATGTGTGAAATGGTAGAACCGATCTAAACTTAGGTTATGTATCTTTGTATATAACTAATCACAATGTCTGACTTATGATTTTGTATGACCGGTTTTGTAATTGGTGTAACCGATCCTAAGTAATCACCATGTGATGGTATGATCGATCCTGTTAGAGCATAGCTTGGTTGAACTCACCAAGCGTTGGTATGTCAAGTTTGGTTTTCATATTTTAGTGTGTCAAAACTCATCTAAAGTCGCTTGATTATATACTAGAGTCAACTTCGTGTAGGTTAGACTAGAAATTCTAGGAATGTTGAGACGTACAAGTATTACTCTGAAAACCTGAAGAATGTGAAGAAGTAACGAACTACAACGACGACATCATCCTTCCACTTGAGGTTAGTAATATTTACTTGAACTGTTTCATTCCTAACGTAAATTTCAAGTCGTGCTATATTGAAAACATAACTGCGAAGCTGTATATATATAATGTACATATTGTATAATACTCTAGTTTTGTGACATGGTCATAATTGTATGATCATAGTATTAAGGAATTAGACTATGAAGTATAACGCTTATCTTTTGAACTTCGTAGATATGACATCGACATAATACATTCGTTTAAAGGAAGTACATTCATGAACTTGTTTCGTGAATAGAAAGGGAAATCATTAGGCTTATTGGTTCGGATATTCATTGCAATTCTTTGGATGACCAATATGTGTGAGATGGTAGAACCGATCTTAACCTTGGTTATGTATCTTGGTATAACTAATTACAATGCCTGACTTATGATTTGGTATGATTGGTTTTTATTAATTGGTGTAACCGATCCTAGTAATTGGTGTGACAGATCACAAGTGTTGTGCAATCGATCCTTGTAATTGGTAACCGGTCCTGGTAACTGGAGTGATCGATCACAAGCAATACCACGGGAATATGGAACCGATCCTTATCATTGGTGTAACCGATCCTAGTGACTGGTGTGACCGATCACAAGTAATTCCATAAGTAGGTATAACCGATTGAACCCATGTATGTGATTTGGTATTCGATCAATCACATAGTTGTTTTGGAATACAGGTCAACCAATTCTAAACTTGTTTTGGAAGTGTGATATAACCGATTCCAAGAATGTAAATCCATGTGAATATGATTAAGGATTTACAATGAAAAGATGTCAACATACTTTGAACACGTACAATAACTCTTATCATTTATTGTTCAAAGATATTCCTTAGTACTCAAGGGGATCCTGTGCCGAGATAAATTAAGAATCTTTTAATTAAGGTTTTTGGTTTTATATGCTTTAATTACCAGCAATTAAATGCATATCTCTAGAGAATAAAAATTAGTAATGTGCATTTACTAATTGGAGATTTTCTATAGAGAGATTTCGGAAATATTGGACAATCAATTATTGGAATAATGAAAACCGAATTTTCCATTCATCGCATATCTTGAGAATATTTTCGGTTTTGGAAATTCCTTGATGTCTAAACATCCTTGGTCTATAAATACCTAAGTTTGCATTTCTAGCAAACTATCCTAAGAGCCATGTAAACTTCATTTCTTGTTGTTTCTGGTGGAGCCGTCTAATCAGAGAGGAAAGTATCCTAATTAGGTGAAATCTCTTACGACCGCTCGTTTAAAGAATTCTGTGGGATCAAGAAGCTCTACGAGTACCGCTGGTGGGAAACTAGATAATTGCAGTGTTATTAGTTTTTGATTGATTTGATTGACTAACGGTTGTTGAAACTTTGATTGCACCTAGTTTGTTTATTCTTGAGAATCTTCTCTTCTGATATAAGATTTTCTCAAACTAGATCGAAGTATAGACGAGATCTTTAGAACTGTTGTTAGATTTAAAAACATCTTGTGATAATCCATTGTTAACAGACTTAATTCTGTGTGTGATTGATCACAAGAGATTCAAGTGGTGTTGTGCAGGTTATTATTGAAGATTAAAGAAGATTTGAAGACGAAGAAGATTTCTTATTGATTTTCGTATCTTTGTGTATGCATAAACCTTGATCGGCTGGGATCCAACTAGAATCGGATTTATTCGATTTATTAGTTGCGTGAGATCGGCATCGCTTTATAGTTTCTCTTTGAGATCTATACTGATTGATTGCGAATCTAAAGTTAACTACTTTGGTAGTTATTGGATAAATTTATCTAACCAGCCAAAGGAGTTTATTAGATTAAACGGAAGAGCCTTTGCGTATGACTTAAGATATCTTTATCTTAAATAATCGATAGAGTTGTTACGAAACAAATTAGTTGTTCCTTTGCTGTTTGGAATACGATCAAAAGAAATTGTACCAGTGCGTGACTCATCGAAGTCGGAAGCGCATGGATACTTAGGAAACTAAGTGAACTAGGGGTAGTTGCTTGGTCTCAACTATATGAAGTTGGTGTAAATTTTGTAGAGCGGCTTAATTCTGAGAGTATTCAATTCTGGACTAGGTCCCGGGGTTTTTCTGCATTTGTAGTTTTCCTCGTTAACAAAATATTGTTATGTGATTTACTTTTGTTTTCCGCAATTATATTTGTTTATGTAATATAAATTAAATTGCACTTTAAGTTAACTCCGATATACTTGATAGTGATTCTATAGAGTTTCGTTAAGTCCGAACCTATTATCAAGGATCACACTTTGGTTGTCGTATTGTCTCGATCTCGTATCCATAGACAATCACACAAAGTGTGAATACCAAAGTTGTTGTATTGTCCATACTTTGTCCATAGACGATCACACTTGGTAAGAGGACTTATAGGTTGAAACAAAAAGATTGTGGTGTATTTGGGTACCCTCGTATTTTCAATTGGTATCAGAGCAGGCAGAAACAAAAATATCTAACAATCTGTGTTTGGTGCGATCCAACCTATAAGAATTTAATCTAATGGATGATTCAGTTAATGTTATGCAAGAGTTCGAATACTCAAAAGTTGAAGATGTTACTCCTTCGTTAACTCATGATCCAGGAGTTACGAAAATTAAAAGTACATCTGAGTCTATCTCTGATGGAAAAGAAGATGCTGATAAAGAGCTTGTAAAACTCCTAAAGCCTATAAGATCTCTGTCTACAAGGATGTTAATATTAAAGACAGAATCTAATCTTCTTAAGTAGGAGATCAGAGAAAAAGACATTCAACTAAATATTCTAGCCAAAGAGAATATGGATCTCACTGTCAAAGTAGAAGCTCTTGGTAAATCTCTTACTCAAGAACAAGAGATTCATCCTATGACTATGACTAATGATTCTGTTATAATTTCTTCTGATGAGGAAACCAAAAGTCCTTGTTCGAATTTTACAGATTGTGATAAGAAGACTTGTTTGATCACATCTGAAACAGATCATGATGATGGTAGTTTGACTAACTGCATCAAGTCAGAAGATAATGAAGAACCATCTTCTACAACTACTGATGATCAAAAGAAATATTGTCCAAAGGAAACTTTGAACCGGTTCCGTGAAAAATATCTTAAGGAATACAACTTACAGTCACTTGACAGGAAACTTATACTTCTTCTAAATACTGTGGTAAAAGTGTTAAAAGAAGTTTTTTGTCTTAAAAAACTGAAAGATCTTTCCTCGGTAGAAAGACAGAATATACCCCAACCCGATAAAATCAACTCAAAAGAATCAGAAGAAAGAGTTGATAATCACTTCTGGAAAAAGGTTCCTCCTCACTCATGTCGAAACAGTCTCTGTCTACATGAAGAAAATTTTCAGAAGAAAGGGAAGGAAATAATTTCTGCCAAAAGAAATAATCAAGGAAAATTTCCGATAATTATTTCAAATGGCCAAACTGATGTGCATAATAAGGAAATCCTTAGAATGAGAAAATATTATGAAAATCTCATTGATAGAATTAAGAGAGATCTATCCATCTCTGAAAATTCTCACATCTGTACAGTTTCTCCTCATGATCATACCTTTAGATCAAGGAAGGATCATCTTCTTGGGAGAAAATACTTTGGGCAGAAATTTCCAAAGAGAAACAAGAACTATGTTTCTGATACTCGTTGTAAGCACGATAAGGCTTACTCCGATACAACCTAGTTGTATGGAGAATGTGCACGCTCATCCAAGTTTGTGCTCGTAACTATTGGGATGAGGAAGCACATAAAATGAGAGCACATGTTGTGTCTATATCGGAAAAATCTGTGACAATGTTTGGATAAACTTCGAATCCATCTTGTCTTAAAAATATTGTTCATGTTTATCATGATCTTCCATAATTAGGTTTATTTGAATTTTTGAATATTAATAAATCTTCCATCCTGAGAATTTCGGACACAGGGAACAAAATATATTCTCAATATATATTCGGAAATTCCTAGATTTTTCGGTCCGAAAGTTGTCACTTCTTAAGAGAAACTTTCTCTGGCTTGTATTGTGAAACCCTGATTAATTCTTATTTAAATCATTGAGCATGCCTCCAATAACTCGCAGTATTACAAAGGTTGAAAAGACGAGGGTACCCAAATACACCACAATCTTTAAATTATCCACCTATAAGTCCTCTTACCGAAAGTGATTGTTTATGGACGAAGTCGAGACAATACTACAAATCGGTATTCACACTTTGTATGATCGTCTATGGATATGAGATCGAGACAATATAACAATCAAAGTGTGATTACTTGATAATCGGTTCGGACTTAACCAAACTCTATAGGATCACTATCAAGGAAGTTTGGACACCAAGGAATTTCCAAAACCGGATATTCTCAATATATGCAATAAATGCCCAAATCGGTTTTAATAATTCCTGGAAATGCTCTGTCCAATATTTTCCGAAATCTCTCAATAGAAAATCTCCAATTAGTAAATGCACATTACCAATTTTTATTTTCTAGAGATATGCATTTAATTGATGGTAATTAAAGCATATAAAACTAACAACCTTAATTAAAAAATTCTTAATCTATTTCGGACCGGGATCTCCTTGAGTTATTAAGGAATATATTTGAACAATAAAAGATAAGAGTTATTGTTCGTGTTTAAAGTATGTTGACATATTTTCTTTGTAAATCCTCTTTCTTATTTACAATCTTGGAATCGATTGTACCGCACTTCCAAACAAGTTTAGAATTGGTTCATCTGTATTCCAAGAAAACTATGTGATTGATAAAATATCATATCACTAATCATGGGTTTACGGTTTTACCAAACACAAGGATCAGTTCTAACTCAATATGGTTACTAGGACCGGTTACATCAGTTACCAGGATCGGTTACATCAATTACCAGGACCGGTTACCATATACTCATGGTATTACTTGTGATCGGTTACACAAGTCACTAGGATCGGTTACACCAATTACCAGGATCGGTTACACCAATTACTAGGACCGGTTACACAAATTCCAAGGATCGATTACACAACTCTTTTGTGATTGATAGACACATTTATGTGTCTATTTTCATCTCTATTGTATATATTGTTAGTACCCATTTTTGTACTTATTATGGTATTTTGTGTGTGTGTAGGTATTTTTGGGGAATAAACATTTTTGGAAAAATCGGCTCGAAAAGTTGTCTAAATGCACCCCAAGGGACAAGTGTTATACGGACTCCAGCAGCGGATAAGGGGCACCCATGGCTATGTGTAGCCCAAATTCATCTTTAGCACCCATCTTCATCATTTGAAAATGGATTTTGGCGGGAAATTTCTTTTCTTCACTGGCAGTTGGTTCGATCGATTTTTGATGATGTTATGAAGAGACTAAAGGGCTGATTTCTTATGGGTAGTTGTTATATGACCTAATAAACATGTTTTGGGCTTTAGGTTGACCGAATTTGGCTGAGTAATCCGCAAGAAGAAAACAGGGAGAAACGAGAATATCACGTGTCGATGAGATTATGTGGAAGATTGCGTGAAGATTAGAGCGAGTTTAACATCTTTTCAGAGTGCAGGAAGTGTGTGGAGATAAAACAGATTCGTGGAGGAGATAAACAAGGGAAGAATCACGTAAATATCATCCCCGAGTAAAAGAAAATATTTTGGATTTATTAGCGAGATTTCTTGGTGTTGGTTGATATAAATAGGTTGATTGGGGTCTCACTGTGGAGAGGAGAGTTTAGGGGGAGAATAGGGAGACGTTTAGAGCATAAAAAATCGAGAAAAAAAGTTACAGGAAAATACCATTTTTCTGCTGGTGAAGAAGGTACGAAGAACATAAGACCCTTAAAGACCGTCGTTCTCAAACAGTTCCAGCGACGGTATACCTTTATCGTTTTCTGTAACAATTGATTTTGTAACAAATATAAGTGTTACAAAACCCGGTTTTATTCATTTTTCTCCCATTTCATCATTTGTGAACCATTTTTGAGCATTAATAAAGATGAATTTTGAGCATGTTTCCATGATAATGATGAGCTAATTCTCGCGTAATCAAGGCACGGAGGAAGCTATTTATGCATGAATAATTGGTAACTATTCTATTTTTCTCTAATTTGTATTTTATAATTCACTCAATCACTACTTTGTAGAATTTTAATTGTTTGCATAATTTTTCCTAATTAGTTGTGATTCAATTAGATAGGTTATGATTTGGTTAGATAATCTATGCTTAAGGGATACAATTAATGTTTGAGAATATGCTTGATAATTTGTGAATTAAGAAAAAAAGATTTTAAAAATAATTAGAGTTTTGGAATTTTTATCATCATTTATTCATGTGTAATAGTGGAATCTAGTGTCTTGGTTATTTTCACTCTAAAAAAAAACAAATTTGGATTTAAATTTTTTCTACTTTTAGTTTAAATAAATCTAAATTCAATTGCTTTCACAAGTCTTACGAACTCATTCTTACCACTATCAAAATTACATCAGTGATCGGTCACACCAATTACTAGGATCGGTCACACCAATTACAAATATCGATCATAGCATCTCAGGTGATTACTTAGGATCGATTACACTAATTAAGTCATACCAAATCATAAGTCAGGCATTGTGATTAGTTATACCAAGATACACAACAAGTTATGACCGGTTCTACTAACTCACACATATTGGTAATCCAAAGATATGCAATGAATAACGATACCAATAAACCTAGCGATTTCCATTTCGATTCATAAACCAAGTTCATGAATATACTTCCATTAAAAAAATGTAAACATTGTTTCCTAGGATGAAATCTTCACCTTTACCCATACACATAATCACAATAGCATTCATACGATTATGTCGATGTCATATATACGAAGTTCAAAAGATAAGTGTTTATACTTCGTATTCTAATTCCTTAACACTATGATCATATGTTATGTTTTCAATATAGCACGACTTGAAAGATATGTTAGGAATGAAACAGTTGAAGTTAAATATTACTAACCTCAATAGGAAGGATAATGTCGTCGTTGTAGCTTGTTACTTCTTCACATTCTTCAGGTCTTCAAGTAATACTTGTACTCTCATAATCCTAGACTTTCTTGTCCAACCTATACGAAGTTTTCTCTAGTTACATAATCAAGCGACTCTTAGATGAGTTTTGATTCACTAAAATATGACAACCAAACTTGACATACCAACGCTTGGTGGGTTCAACCGAGCTATGCTCTAACAATCTCCCCCTTTGTCAATTTTAGTGACAAAACTCTTAATACATATGAATAAACAAATTACAAGAATTCATTACACATACGCTTGATTCCAAGTTTTAACAGCACAATAACCTGCATATATTTAATCCATAAATGCCACTGTTGACATTTGAATAACAAAGCTAATACTCTCTCTAAAGGAAAGATAGGTATATTTTCAATCCGAACATCTTTGTTATTCCCCTTTTGTAGTCAAGATAACTACAATAGCAATATGATATGTTGCTCCCTCTAAGTCAATGCTTTACTCTTTCGTTAGATATAACGTTTAAGCACAATTGTCCTTTCCTTGGTTTACTCCATATATTTCTCCCCCTGTTTGTCACAAAATGACAAAGGTTTGAGCAAATAAAAGTCAAACCGAAAGGATCTTACATATCTCAAAGACTTGCACAGCCTATAAGAGTTAAGCACGAAGGTTTCACATACCACTTTAGATAACCAATATCAAAACCGAAATTAAAAGTAATTTGGTTTTAATATGTTATCAAGGAAACAATTGCTCGAAGTAATTTTCCCTAATAGTTTAACAAATTGACTAAGAACAGTTCCCTTGCTAAACCGATTGTACACAAACAATCGCTTATTTTGATAAGACCAAAATAAAGATCAGAAATAACTTTATTTTTCCTATCAGGTTCTAATTATTCAGACAATAACTTAGACCTTTCACTTTAGACAAGACAAGTACTAGGTTAGTTAACTAGTATTTCTTGTCAAGGCATTCGATTAGACTTGAATAATCGAATCCTTCAATTTGATAAGTCTAACTAAGATCAGAATTAACTTAGTTTCTATTATCCGGAATCGAATTGGACTAAACAAATGATCCCGTATTTTGTTAAGCCATAAACAATACATACAAACCAAGTAAATTGACTTGCACAATTATTTCTCTTAACCGGAAGCGATTGAAAAAAACATAGACATTATAGCACCGCAATTGCACCGAAATTTCGTTAAGCAAAAACACTTGATACCAAACAATAAAGAAGATATCAAACAATAAGTCAAATAAATTGACACAATTTTTCTTAACCGGAAACAATTGAATCACACACACACACACACACACACCCATACACACATAATGGAATAAACATCAATTGTACCGAAATTTTGTTAAGCAAAAGCAAAATATATGCAATATAAGATGGCTTTTCTTAAATAGGAAAACGATTAACTAACAAATTTGTTACCTCGGATTCCGCATCCTCTTCTCCCCAAGCACAAGTTCAAGTTAGAACTCTCCCCAATTGTGTTATCATCCTCTCACAAGAAGAAAAGAACAACAACAAGAGCAACCTTTACAAGAGAAAGGTTGAATCGGTTTTAACTAATGCGTGCCAATAGAAAAAGTTGAAAACCCGAAACACATATGTTTATGCTAAACACAACTCATGTAAACACAAATTGATTCAACATATTGTGACTTTTTACATATGAGTTTCAATCGGAACACCTTATGATCCTTTGATAAAGCCTACCAACATAGGCTAGAACTTAATCCCCCTAAATCAAAAAGCCACACAAACCATAAGGGTTCACACTATATGAGATCGAATATTAAGGTAAGAAAACCGAAATCAGACATCCCATAAACACATAGCAATAATATAAAGCATTCCATCACATGCTATGTAATCGAAAAACTATTACACGAAAAATTATAAACTAATAATTTTATTCATAAATAATAGATAGTTTTATTCAGAAATAGACCTTATACAATAATTGAAATAAATCAAAAAATGATGTCTCTCATTGTCGTCTGCTTGTTTCCCACTAGTAATTCCATTTAAGGGGAAATCTCATCGAGTAGAGACTGAAACTTCCACAAAACATCCTCATAATGATTAAAAGTGTTGGTAAGATACATAACATTATTTGAGGAGTTCTCATGGGCTGTTTTTATTAACTATTTATAGTAGAGTACTCGTTTCCATTCAGCATCAACTCTTTTGTCAAGCAAAACTCTTCTCCCGATTAGGTCCAGTACACCATCGAGTAAACTGGATGCATGCACCTTTGAAGAGGATATGAGTTGAATTGAATGATGGCATGTATTGTTGCACAAAGTTAGCCTATTAGAATCCAAGGAGTCAAGATATTTCTAAATCTTGTGAAGACAATAATCACTGACAGTTTCCCCACAGACTACTTCATTCATCACATAGAGAATTTGATAACACTTTGCCTTAAACATGCGAGCAAGTTTCTTGGAGAGAATCATTGTTGTCAGTTTTCTCCTTAAATATTCATTCAGTATCATCTTTGAAGGTATTGTGAGAACCTCACGATGAATATTTTGAGAAATCAAAATATTTATCTTATCCGAAAATATTACAAAGACTTGCAGAATAAACCAAGTTTTTATTTCCGATGTTGAGAAAACATCTATTTTTAAGAACACATATTTTCGAAACCAGATTCTTTAGAGATATTGATGATATCAATCCACTCATGGACTTTTAGGAACCGAAATATCTCATAGACTCGAAGATCAACCCACAAGTTATAAGTTACGTTTGACGGATTTTGAAACATAAGATAACTTGTCTTATTTAGGTTACCGATTCCTTTTAGCCTATCACTGGTTTCGAAGAAACCATTATGCTGTGAATGCATATGGCTACTTTTTATAGAGAAGATGAAATAATACTTCTTTTTCTTAAACTCATAAGTTCGAAGTATTTCTTTAACTCGAATTATATTGTAATAGGATTTTATTACAATATTGTTTTTTAATACAGTAAGAATTCTTACTTTATTAGTAACGTTTCGAGTTATTTGATTCTTTGTTTTAAAATACCTCTCCATATGGTTGCTTCTAAAATCTAATCCAACAGGATTGTTTGTGAATAATGTTGATACAGGACCAAAGGTAAGATTCACAAAACTTAAGATTTTGATGTGACAATTTCTCTTAGTGAAATGTTCACGGTGAGAAACAGAAGCAACTGAGGAGATATTTCGTAAACCATTCAAATCAACATTATGAAACCTTGTTGAACTGTATTGATTTCCTTGTTTGAAGGATCCATCAAAAGTGGAAATCAGTGGGTTGTCTCTTAGATCTAAGAGTGTTTTTCTTGAGAAATCGCAAGTTCCAAACCATCTTATAGACTATTCCTTTAATGAGAGTATTGCAATCTTCATTCGTGTCCTCCACCACGGAACTTTGAAGATATCAAATCCTGCTACTACGTTAACTGAATCAGACATAGATTCAATTCTTATAGGTTGGATCACACCAAACACAGATTGTTAAATCTTTTCGTGTTTTCCTGCTCTGATACCAATTGAAAAGACGAGGGTACCCAAATACACCATAATCTTTAAATTATCCACATATAAGTCCTCTTACCGAAAGTGATTGTCTATGGACGAAGTCGAGACAATACTACAAATCGGTATTCACACTTTGTGTGATCGTCTATGGATACGAGATCGAGACAATACAACAATCAAAGTGTAATTACTTGATAATAGGTTCGGACTTAACAAAACTATATAGGATCACTATCACGTAATACGGAGTTAACGTTTGTGTAATTTACTTTAAATTATAATAAACAATTATAATTACGGAAATAGAAAAGTAAATGACACAACAAGATTTTGTTAACGAGGAAACCGCAAATGCAGAAAAACCCCGAGACCTAGTTAAGAATTGAATACTCTCAAAATTAAGCCAATATACAAAATATAAACCAAAACTTTGTATAGTTGAGACCAAGCAACTAACCCTAGTTCACTTAGTTTCTTCAGTATCCCTGCGCTTCCGACATTCAATAAGTGCACGCACTGGAACAATTCCTTTGGATCGTATTCCAAATAGTAAAGGAACAACAAATCTGTTTGGTAACAACTCTCTTGATTCTTACAGATGAAGATATCTCAAGTCATATGCAAAGGCTCTTCCGTTTAAACTAATAAACTCCTTTGCCTGGTTAGATCAATCTATCCAACAACTACCGAAGTAGAAGAGTTTAGATTTGCAATCAATCAATATAGAATTCAACAAGAAACTATAAGATGATGCCGATCTCACGCAACTAATCATTCGAATAAATTCGATTCTAGTTGGATCCCAGCCGATCAAGGTTTGTGCACACCCAAAGATATAGAAACCAAATAAGAAATCTTCTTTGTCTTCAAATCTTCTTTAATCTTCAATTTAACCTGCACAACACCACTTGAATCTCTTGTGATCAATCACGCACAGAACGGAGTCTGTTAACAATGGATTATCACAAGATGTCTTTAGATCTACAAACAGTTCTAAAGATCCCATTGACACTTCGATCTAGTTTGAGTGAATCTTATATCAGAAGAGAAGATTCTCAAGAATAAACAAACTAGGTGCAATCAAAGTTCAACAACCGTTAGTTAATCAAATCAATCGAAAACTAAAATAAACTACAATTATCTAGTTTCCCACCAACGGTACTCGTAGAGCATCTTGATCCCACAGAAGTCTTTAAACGAGCGGTCGTAAGAGATTTCTCCTAATTATGGTAGTTTCCTCTCCGGATAGACGGCTCCACCAGATAAAACAAAAAGATGAAGTTTGCCTGGCTCTTAGGATAGTTTGCTAGAAATGCAAACTTGGGTATTTATATACCAAGGATGTTTGGAAACCAAGGAATTTCCAAAACCGAATATTCTCAAGATATGCAATAAATGCCCAAATCGGTTTTCATAATTCCTGGAATGCTCTGTCCAATATTTTCCGAAATCTCTCAATAGAAAATTTCCAATTAGTAAATGCACCTTACCAATTTTTATTTTCTAGAGATATGCATTTAATTGCTGGTAATTAATGCATATAAAACTAACAACCTTAATTAAAAGATTCTTAATTTATTTTGGACCGGGATCTCCTTGAGTTAATAAGGAATATCTTTGAACAATAAAAGATAAGAGTTACTGTTCGTGTTCAAAGTATGTTGACATCTTTTCTTTTTAAATCCTCTTTCATATTTACAATCTTGGAATCGATTGTACCACACTTCCAAACAAGTTTAGAATTGGTCCATCTGTATTCCAAGACAACTATGTGATTGATCAAATATCAAATCACTAATCATGGGTTTACGGTTTTACCAAACACAAGGATCGGTTCTACCTCAATATGGTTACTAGGACCGGTTATGATGTAAATTTTAGTTGTAGTAAAAAGAGGGATTCGATTCTCGAACTTGTGAATGATAACTTTAGACTTAAATTTTAAAACTAAAATATAAAAAATCACTGATATTTAAAACAAACACTGACAAAGTTGATATCAATATTAAAAGAACACTGAGGCTAAGATTCCACTATTTTTCCAAGTTCAAACTGATTTTATTTATACTTATTCAATTTTTGCGTTTAATTTGATTCTAAACTATTGCAACATGTAGATTTTCAAAATAACAAGTGTAAATCCAAAGTATAAAGCATCAAAAACCTATGGCTAAGCATGCTATATCAAAAGAAATAACAATTGCTTAACAAAAATCATTCAAACAATTATAAATCAAGGCAAATAATCATAAAAATAATTGAAATAAAATAGACTATACCACTTTTTGTTGGAAAAATAGCTTCCTCTATCGCCTCAGCAATGGGGTTTAGCTCCTCATATTAATCATATTCTCAAAATACATGTTTATGGCTCAAAAGTTGATTAAAAGGGAGAAAAGTGTTAAAGCAGCGGATTCTGTAGTTGTTGAAGGTCTAAAACAGAAGTCGGAATCGTTGCTGAAGGGCTTCGGTGATTGCAGGAAGGTGCGACCGTATCTCGTTGTCACTGAAAATAAGTCTGCCTCTGCAACTGACTCCGAGGGTCTTATGTTCTTCGTCTTCTTCTTCTTCAGCAGCAGCAGCAGAGTTTCTGTATTCGATTTTCTTCGCCTCTCTAGTGCTCTAAACTTTTCCAAAATCCACCAAATTGTTCGTCCCCCTTTTTATGACTCGAATCAACCTATATATAGCCACCAGACCCAAAATCTCTCGAGTTAATCCACAAATATTCTCGTTTTTCTTTTCAGCAAGTTACGGGATTTTTCTAATCTTCTCTACGCGTCAACTTGGTTTCCAAACTCTCATATACTCTCTCAAGACTGAATAAGGACTCGATACATTGCAATCTTAGCGTAGAATCTTCCCAAATATATAACCAAAAGTGCCGGAAATAACTCCACCTCTGTTTTCTTCCAATCGACGGATACTTCCTTATTTATCGAATCCGAGGCTCTTAACAACCCTATTTGGGTGTAATTAACTGATCCTAGTCAACCCAATGATCGAATCCGACCAAATCTCTTCTCAAAATCGATCCAAAATTCTCGTGAATATCTCTCTCCCTGTTTTGATCCAAACCAATAATACATCCCAATTTGATCGAGTCTGATGGACCTACCAACCCTGTTTAGTCATAACAGGGTGGTACCCATCCAAGGAAGCCATTAAATCTGGCTGAAACTCGATCAAATCTCGCCTGCAAATCACGCTGCAAAACTGAATTTTGAATTCAGTTTTTCCCGCCAAAATCCGTCCAATTCCGTGAGGAAGAAAAGAGTCGCCCTCTATCCATTTCCGGTCTATGTTTAGTAGCTGCTTGGAAATGGGTTTCCCCTTATCCAAAATGAGAGTCCGAATAGCAAATGTCCTTCCAGGTATCTTTAACAACTTTTCGAGCCAATTTTTCCATAAGAGCATATTCCTCCAAAAACACCTACAAAGGGATAAAATACCAAAATTAGTACAAAAATGGGTACTAACAATATACACAAAAGAGATGAAAATAGACACATAAATGCGTCTATCAGGTTACATCAGTTACCAGGATCGGTTACATCAATTACCAGGACCGGTTACCATATACTCATGGTATTACTTGTGATCGGTTACACAAGTCACTAGGATCGGTTACACCAATTACCAGGATCGGTTACACCAATTACTAGGACCGGTTACACCAATTACAAGGATCGATTACACAACTCTTTTGTGATCGGTCACACCAATTACAAATATCGATCATACCATCTCAGGTGATTACTTAGGATCGGTTACACTAATTAAGTCAACCAAATCATAAGTCAGGCACTTTGATTAGTTATACCAAGATACACAACAAGTTATGATCGGTTCTACTAACTCACACATATTGGTATTCCAAAGATATGCAATGAATAACGATACCAATAAGCCTAGCGATTTCCATTTCGATTCATTAACCAAGTTCATGAATGTACTTCCATTTAACAAATGTAAACATTGTTTCCTAGGATGAAATCTTCACCTTTATCCATACACATAATCACAATAGCATTCATACGATTATGTCGATGTCATATATACGAAGTTCAAAAGATAAGCGTTTATACTTCGTATTCTAATTACTTAACACTATGATCATATGATCATGTCTCACTACTAGAGTATAATCATTCACAGCTTCGCAGTTATGTTTTCAATATAGCACGACTTGAAAGATACGTTAGGAATGAAATAGTTCAAATCAAATATTACTAACCTCAATAGGAAGGATGATGTCGTCGTTGTAGCTTGTTACTTCTTCACATTCTTCAGGTCTTCGAGTAATACTTGTATGTCTCATAATCCTAGACTTTCTAGTCTAACCTATATGAAGTAATCTCTAGTTACATAATCAAGCGACTCTTAGATGAGTTTTGATTCACTAAAATATGACAACCAAACTTGACATACCAACGCTTGGTGGGTTCAACCGAGGTATGCTCTAACAAAGGTAAATAAGGAGGAAGCTCAAAGAGTTAAGGATTGTCAAGGAATCAATATAGAAAGAAAGATGAAGATCATATCAAAAATCATGTCTGATTATGAATTTGATAGTTGTACCGGATCTCAATATGAGTCATGTCTGTTGGCTTAGAACCTTCAAGATGCAACATAAACCAAGTGGATACCTTCTGATAATATGATTAACTATATCCATGGTTTTGAAGAACTAAGAACCAATCTCATAATGATGGTTCAAAATCAAGATTTGCTCAAGGAGAGGATTGAAGAAAAAAAATCATGTTGACATGAAGAAACAAGTTGAAAAACTTGAAAAACAAGAAGTGGTTGCTGACAAGTTTCTCGAGACATGCTTCAAGAGTTTGAACACTGAAGAAACCTCAGTGAACAATCAGAGCACCACTAGGGATTAAGTTATATGTTGTAATACTTGATCCAGAAAATAGACATCAATGTTTTGATATACTTCAATTATTGTATAAGGTATGTTTTTGAATAAAACTATCATTATTTATGAATAAAATTATTATTTTATAATTTTTGTTGTGATAGTTACCGATTACATATTCTGTGAATGAATGTTTATATTTTTGCTATGTGTATTCGGTTTATGGGATGTCTGATTTTGGTTTTCATTAACCTTAATATTCGATCTCATATGATGTGAACCTTATGGTTTGTGTGGCTTTTTGATTTAGCGGGATTAAGTTCTAGCCTATTAGAGCATTGCTCGGTTGAACCCACCAAGCGTTGGTATGTCAAGTTTGGTTGTCATATTTTAGTGAATCAAAATTCATTTAAAGAGTCGCTTGATTATTTACTAGAGTCAACTTCGTATAGGTTAGCTAAAAAGTTACTAGGATATGAGACTTACAAGTATTACGTGAAGACTTTGAAGAATGTGAAGAAGTAAAGAACTACAACGACGACATCATCCTTCCTCTTGAGGTTAGTAATATTTGACTTGAACTGTTTCATTCCTAACGTATCTTTCAAGTCATTCATATTGAAAACATAACTGCGAAGCTGTGAATGATTATACTCTAGTTAGACATAGTATTAAGGAATTACAATACGAAGTATAACGTCTATCTTTTGAACTTCGTATATAAGACATCGACATGATCGTATGAATGCTATTGTGATTATGTATGGGTATGGGTGGAGATTTCGTCCTAGGAAACAATGTGACTGATCCTAGTACCCACATGGAGGTAGATCCGAAACTTGTTTTGGTAGAACCGTTAAACCCATGATTGGTGATTTGATAGGATAATCAATCACATAGTTCTTGGAAGTCAGATGAACCAATTCTAAAATTGTTTAGAAGTGTGGTAAATCGGTTCCAAGATTGTAAATATGAAAAAGGATTTACAAAGTAAAGATGTCGACATACTTTGAACATGTGCAGTAATTCTTATCTTTTATTGTTCAATGATATTCCTTAATAACTAAAGGAGAATAACCGATTTGTACTTTATTGCATATCTTTGAGAATATTCGGTTTTTGAAATTCCTTGGTGTCCAAACTTCCTTGGTCTATAAATATTGAAGTTTTCATTTCAAGCAAACTAATCCTAAGACCCAGCAAAACTACCTAGATGTGTTGTTACTGGTGGAGCCGTCTATTCGGAGAGGAAAGTACCCTAATTAGGCGAAATCTCTTACGACCGCTCGTTTTAAAGACTTCTTTGGGATTGAGAAGATCTACGAGTACCGTTGGTGGGAAACTAGATAATTGCAGTTTATTATTAGTTTTTGATTGATTTGATTGACTACCGGTTGTTGAACTTTGATTGCACCTAGTTTTTTTATGCTTGAGAATCTTCTCTTCTGATATAAGATTCACTCAAACTAGATCGAAGTATCGACGGGGATCTTTAGACTGTCTGTAGATCTAAAGACGTCTTGTGATAATCCATTGTTAACAGACTCCGTTCTATGTGTGATTGATCACAAGAGATCCAAGTTGTTTGTGTGCAGGTGTTTATTGAAGATCTAAGAAGATTTGAAGACAAAGAAGATTTCTTATTTGAGTTCATATTCTTTGGTGTGCACAAAACTTGATCGGCTGGGGATCCAACTATAATCGGTTTATCTTTGTGATAACCTTCATTGATTAGTTGAGTAGATCGGCATCAATACATTTCTTTGTGATTAAAAGTATTGATTGCATAGTCTAAACAATTACTTTGGTAGTTGTTGAAGATATTTATCTAAGAACCCGACAAAGGAGTTTATTGGGATAAACGGAAGAGCTTTTTGTCAAACTCATATCACGTTGTTTGAAAAGAGTTGTTACCGAACAGATTTGTTGTTCCTTAACTGTTTGGAATACGAACCAAAGGAATTGTTCCAAGTGCGTGACTTATTACAAGTTGGAGGCGCAGGGATACTGAGAGAACTAGGTGAACTATAGGTTTAGTTGCTTGGTCTCAACTATACGAAGGTGGTTTAGATTTGGTATATCGGCTTAATTCTGAGAGTATTCAATTCTGGACAAGGTCCCGAGGTTTTTCTGCATTTGCGGTTTCCTCGTTAACAAAATCTTGCTGTGTCTTTTACTTTTTTATTTCTGAAATTATAATTGTTTTATTATAATTAGAAGTAAAATACACAAACGTTAATTCCTAATTACTTGATAGCAATCCTATTGTGTTTGATTAAGTCCGAACCTTTTATCAAGTAATCATACTTCATTGTTATATTGTCTCGATCTTGTATCCATAGTCAATCACACAAGTTATCTTGTTGTCGTATTGTATCGATCTCGTATCCATAGACGATCATACGAAGTGTGAACCGATTAGTTGTATTGTCTCGACTCAGTCCATAGAGAATCACTTTCGAACAAAGGACTTATAGATGGAAAAGTTTTTGATTGAGGTATATTTGGGTACCCTCGTATTTTCAATTGGTATCAGAGCAGGCAAACACGAAAAGATCTAACAATCTGTGTTTGATGCGATCCAACCTATAAGACATGAGTCAAAGTAAAGTTAAGCGAGAGAAAAAACTAAAGAAAGACTCAGTTGACGTATCACAAGACATTGGAAGTTTTGATTTTAAGAAATGTTTAAAAGGGGCTTCTTCATCAAGTTCTACTTGCTCTTCTGAGAATAAGTCTGAAGGTTCTCCAGACGAGATTAAGTTAAGCCCTGTATTCGCAATCAATGATTCAGACTCTGAAAAATCTCTTTTTGATGACGAGAATTTTTTGAGTTCTATGCTTGAGATTTTTGATTAAAGATCAAGTGTAAAAACATCTGAACTAAAGGAGTTGAGCAAACAATTTCTTATTTGTTCTAATGAACTTCTTTCATCACTTGAACGAGAACGAGATTTAACTTTAAAGTTTGAGAATATCGATTAAGAGCATAACTTGCTGAAAGAAAAATTCTCACAACAAATACAGAGTCTTAAAGACAAAGTATGTGCTAGTCTTTCTCAAATAGAATTATTCAATAAAGATTGTGATGCGGCTCTTGAAAAAGTACATTTGTTGGAAGAGAAACTTGTTTAATCTGACTCAACAAAAGAATTTTGAAGAGAAAGAAGGTGAATATCCTTCACAAGAAAAATGCCTTAAGGCTGATCTAGCTAGTGCTCTTGATAAAATCAAGTTATTGGAAGAAGAAAATTTGGAACTTAAAAAGTTCAATGCTAGCTCAAACAATTGAACCTAAATGTTAGAAGCAAGTAGAAATCATCGTGATACACGAGGATTAGGCTATAAGGGAATAAATGCTTCAAATATTAGCAAAGAGGTAAAATTTGTTAAAGCTAAAAATTCTTCTAAACCAGAGGCTTCCACTGATGTAAAAAATGCTCGAGGTACCTAGACAATTACTTTGGTAGTTGTTGAAGAGATTGATCTAAGAACCCGACAAAGGGGTTTATTGGGATAAACGGAAGAGCCTTTGGTCAAACTCATATCACGTTGTTTGAAAAGAGTTGTTACCGAACAGATTTGTTGTTCCTTAACTGTTTGGAATACGAACCAAAGGAATTGTTCCAAGTGCGTGACTTATTACAAGTTGGAGGCGCAGGGATACTGAGAGAACTAGGTGAACTATAGGTTTAGTTGCTTGGTCTCAACTATACGAAGGTGGTTTTGATTTATTTCAATTATTGTATAAGGTCTATTTCTGAATAAAACTATCTATTATTTATGAATAAAATTATTAGTTTATAATTTTTCGTGTATTAGTTTTTCGATTACATAGCATGTGATGGAATGCTTTATATTATTGCTATGTGTTTATGGGATGTCAGATTTCGGTTTTCTTACCTTAATATTCGATCTCATATAGTGTGAACCCTTATGGTTTGTGTGGCTTTTTGATTTAGCGGGATTAAGTTCTAGCCTATGTTGGTAGGCTTTATCAAAGGATCATAAGGTGTTCCGATTGAAACTCATATGTAAAAAGTCACAATATGTTGAATCAATTTATGTGTACATGAGTTTTGTTTAGCATAACATATGTGTTTCAGGTTTTCAACTTTTGCTATTGGCACGCATTAGTTAAAACCGATTCAACCTTTCTCTGGTAAAGGTTGCTTTTGTTGTTGTTCTTTTGTTCTTGCGAGAGGATGACAACACACTGGGGGAGAGTTCTTATTTGAACTTGCTCTTAATGATATATTTTTATGGAGAGAAGAGGCTGCGGAATTTGAGGTAACGAATTTGTTACTTAATCGTTTACCTGTTTAAGAAAAACCTGTTTATATTGCATATATTTTGCTTTTGCTTAACAAAATTTCGATACAATTGATATGTTCCGTTATTGTGTATGGATGTGTGTGTGTATGATTCAATTGTTCCCGGTTAAGAAAAACTGTGTCAATTTATTTGGCTTATTGTTTGGTATCTTCTTTATTGTTGGGTATCAATTGTTTTGCTTAACAAAATTTGGTGCGATTGCGGTGCTATAATGTCTATGTTTGTTTCAATTTCTTCTGGTTAAGAAAATAATTGTGCAAGCCAATTTATTTTGGTTTGTATGTATTGTTTATGGCTTACAAAAATACGGGATCATTTGTTTAGTCCAAATCGATTCCGGATAAGAGAAACTAAGTTAATTCTGATTTTTGTTAGACTTATCAAATTGGAGGATTCGGTTATTCAAGTCTAATCGAATGCCTTGACAAGAAAAACTAGTTAACTAACCTAGTGTTTGTCTTGTCTAAAGAGAAAGGTTTAAGTTTTTGTCTGAATAATTAGAGCCTGATGAGAGAAATAAAGTTAATTCTGATCTTTATTTTGGTCTTATTGAAATAAGCGATTGTGCATACGCAATCGGTTTAACAAGGGAATTAAGTTTCTTAGTTGATTTGTTAAACTATTAGGGAAAAATGCTTCGGGAAATTGTTTCCTTGATCACATATTGAAACTAAATTACTTGTAGTTTCGGTTTTAATATTGGTTATCTAAAGTGATATATGCAACCTTCATGCTTAACTCTTATAGGTTGTTTACAAGTCTTTTAGATTTGTAAGATCCTTTCGGTATGTCCTTTATTTGCTCGAACCTTTGTCATTTTGTGACAAAAAATGGGGAGAAATATATGGAGTAAACAAGTGATTTGCAATCACTAATGAAAGGACATTGTGCTTAAACGTTATATCTAACGAAAGAGTAAAGCATTGACTAAGGGGGGGGGGGGGGAATCATATTGCTGTTGTAGTATTTCTGACTACAAAAAGAAGAATAACAAAGATGTTCGGATTGAATATTTACCTAGCTTACCTTTAGGGGGAGTAAAAGCTTTTGTTATTCAAATGTCAACAACGACATTTATTGATTTAATATATGCAGGTTATTGTGCTGTTGAAACTTGGAATCAAGCGTATGTAATAAGAGTTTTGTCACTAAAATTGACAAATGGGTAGATTGTTAGAGCATAGCTCGGTTGAACTCACCAAGCGTTGGTATGTCAAGTTTGGTTGTCATATTTTAGTGTGTCAAAACTCATCTAAAGTCGCTTGATTGTACACTAGAGTCAACTTCGTTTAGGTTAGACTAGAAAGTCTAGGAATGTTAAGACATACAAGTATTACTCTGAAGACCTTAAGAATGTGAAGAAGTAATGAACTACAACGACGACATCATCCTTCAACTTGAGGTTAGTAATATTGACTTGAACTGTTTCATTCCTAACGTATCTTTAAGGTCGTGCTATATTGAAAACATAACTGCGAAGCTGTATATACTGTACATATTATATAATACTCTAGTGATGTGACATGGTCATAATTGTATGATCATAGTATTAGGGAATTAGACTACGAAGTATAACACTTATCTTTTGAACTTCGTAGATATGACATCGACGTAATCTTGTATATACTGTTATGATTATGTGAATGGCTTATAGGGAAGATTTCATCATAGGAAACAATGTTTTACATTCGTTTAAAGGAAGTACATTCATGAACTTGTTTCGTGAATCGAAAGGGAAATCATTAGACTTATTGGTTCGGCTATTCATTGCAAATCTTTGGATGACCAATATGTGTGAGATGGTAGAACCGATCTTAACCTTGGTTATGTATCTTGGTATAACTAATCACAATGCCTGACTTATGATCTGGTATGACTGGTTTTTATTAATTGGTGTAACTGATCCTAAGTAATCACCATGTGATGGTATGATCGATCCTTGTAATTGGTGTAACCAATCCTAGTAATTGGTGTGACCGAAGTGTTGTGTAATCGATCCTTGGAATTGGTAATCAGTCCTGGTAACTGGTGTAACTTGTCCTGGTAACTGGTGTGACCGATCACAAGCAATACCATGGAAATATGGAACCAATCCTTGTAACAGGTGTAACCGATCCTAGTGACTGGTGTGACCGATCACAAGTATTTCCATAAGTAGGTATAACCAATCCCAGTGATTGGTAAAACCGATTGAACCCATGTATGTGATTTGATATTTTGTCAATCACTTAGTTGTCTTGGAATACAGGTCAACCAATTCTAAACTTGTTTTGGAAGTGTGGTATAACCGATTCCAACAATGTAAATCCATGTGAATATGAATAAGGATTTACACTGAAAAGATGTCAACATACTTTGAACACGTACAGTAACTCTTATCATTTATTGTTCAAAGATATTCCTTAGTACTCAAGGAGATCCTATGCCGAGATAAATTAAGAATCTTTTAATTAAGGTCTTTGGTTTTATATGCTTTAATTACCAGCAATTAAATGCATATCTGTAGAGAATAAAAATTAGTAATGTGCATTTACTAATTGGAGATTTTCTATTGAGAGATTTTGGAAATATTGGACAAGCATTTATTGGAATTAGGAAAACCGAATTTTTCCATTCATTGCATATCTTGAGAATATTTTCGGTTTTGGAAATTCCTTGATATCCAAAAATCCTTGGTCCATAAATACCTAAGTTTGCATTTCTAGCAAACTATCCTAAGAGCCAGGCAAACTTCATTTCTTGTTGTTTCTGGTGGAGCCGTCTAATCGGAGAGGAAAGTATCCTAATTAGGTGAAATCTCTTACGACCGCTTGTTTAAATACTTCTATGGGATCAAGAAGCTCTACGAGTACCGCAAGTGGGAAACTATATAATTGAAGTGTTATTAGTTTTCAATTTATTTGATTGACTAACGATTGTTGAAACTTTGATTGCACCTAGTTTGTTTATTCTTTAGAATATTCTCTTCTGATATAAGATTCACTCAAACTAGATCGAAGTATCGACGGGATCTTTAGAACTATTGTTAGATCTAAAGACATCTTGTGATCATCCATTGTTAAAAGACTCCGTTCTGCATGTGATTGATCACAAGAGATTCAAGTGGTGTTGTGCAGGTTATTATTGAAGATTAAAGAAGATTTGAAGAAGAAGAAGATTTCTTATTGGTTTTTTTATCTTTGTGTGTGCACAAACCTTGATCGGATGGGATCCAACTAGAATCGGATTTATTTGGTTGATTAGATGCGTGAGATCGGCATCGCTTTATAGTTTCTCTTTGAGATCTATATTGATTGATTGCGAATCTAAACTTAACTACTTTGATAGTTATTGGATAAATTTATCTAATCATGCAAAGGAGTTTATTAGATTTAACGGAAGAGCCTTTGAATATACTTAAGATATCTTTACCTTAAAGAATCGATAGAGTTGTTACCAAACAGTTTCGTTGTTCCTTTGATGTTTGGAATACGATCAAAAGGAATTGTACCAGCGCGTGATTCATCGAAGTCGGAAGCACATGGATACTTAGGAAACTAAGTGAACTAGGGGTAGTTTCTTTGTCTCAACTATACGAAGTTGGTGTAGATTTTGTGTAGCGGATTAATTATGAGAGTATTCAATTCTGGACTAGGTCTTGGGGGTTTTCTGCATTTGCAGTTTTCCTCGTTAACAAAATATTATTATGTGATTTACTTTTGTTTTCCACAATTATATTTGTTTATATGATTTAAAAGTAAATTATACTTTACGTTAACTCCGATATACTTGATAGTGATCCTATAGAGTTTGGTTAAGTCCGAACCTATTATCAAGTATCACACTTTGGTTGTCGTATTGTTTCGATCTCGTATCCATAAACAATCACACAAAGTGTGAATACCGAAGTTGTTGTATTGTCTCGACTTTTTCCATAGACGATCACACTTGGTAAGAGGACTTATAGGTTGAAACAAAAATATTGTGGTGTTTTTGGGTACCCTCGTGTTTTCAGATCCTTGTAATTGGTGTGACCGATCTTAGTAATTGGTGTAACCGATCATGAATGTGTGTGACCGATTCTTGTAATTGATGTAACTGGTCCTGGTAACTGGTGTGATCGATCACAAGTAATACCATGTGTAGATCGAACCTGTTGATGGTGGATTTTTGGCAAGGGCTAAAATCGTAAAATCATGATACTGCATGTTTCTGACCCGCCTTCAGGAATGTATGTGACGATTCATGTTTTATGATCCGTGAACCGTTTCACGATCTCTGACTGAGCGAACATTCCTCTCAGAGCTATGATGAATATGTTTCTCTAAAGGCCTCTCAGCTGAGCGTTCGATGCTTCACACATTTCATCATCACTTCTACATAAGAATAAAAATGATTGGGCGGTTCCTAGACATAATGTTTATTAGAGAGCTTAACGCCTTCAGGACGTCACGCTGCTCGTTGTTCCCTGACTACGTAGAGAGACCGTGTATAGAATCTCTTAATGATTGGGCGGTTCCTAGAAATAATGTTGTTAGAGAGCTTAACGCCTTCAGGACGTCACGCTGCTCGTTGTTTCCTGACTATACACCCCTCAGAACGAATATGATGCTTCAATTATCTCATATCTCGATTCTGCAAATAGATTAATTCTAGCGTGTCATTCATCAACTGAATTCCTATAAAATAATCTATTATATCTCATTACTCCATTCCCTGAATTCTCAGCTGAATTCTATGGATTAGTAATAGATACTCCATTAATTTTATTGCTCTGTTTCATGACTGATTCTCAGCTGAATTTCATGGATTAGCAATAAATATTCAATAATCGGGCGTCTGGGCCATCACCGAGTAAACCCCGAGAAAATGGTGCAAGTGTACTTGATAATATTGCACGAACGAGCATTCGAAAATATGGACGAACGAGGAACCTATGCGATTAGGAAGGAAGATAATATTAAATAAAATAAAAAGAGGCGTGGGCCGTGGCCGGTCCCCTCTTCCATTATTTTATTTTTGATTTATTATTTCCCACATCTCATGAAGACTCCTTCATTTGAGCAAACTCCCACTTTTGAGCGAAACTCTTATTTTTTCCATACTTTCCATCAAACGATGAAAAAATAGTAAAAAATAGGAAAAAGTGTCATAGGACCGGGCCACCTAGCCGATCGGCCATGCCCTAGCTGTGGCTGGCCCCATACCTTGCAATCCCTTAGTTTCAGTCAAGATCAAACTCTTATGAAAATCCGAAATATTGCTTTAACGCGCACCCAAAAATACCAATAATCTCAGGACTGAGACACGGGCAGTATGGTGACACGGGCATGCCACCTTGACTGACCAAGGTTGGCCCTTAGGCTTGTAAGGAGCCGGTCCCACACTTTTTCATATTTTGACCTAATTATCTCGCAACAGTTCATATTGGGTCCAAACTCTCTCCAACCAATTTGTGATTTGCTCAATCGACCATTAGCTGGTCCCATGACCACCAAGGGTGGGTCCCATGGCCCCTTGGTCGGTCCCTCATCTCTCCATAACTAGGTTTTATTACCTAACGCTCAGACGAGCATTATTTTAATAAATGATTAAACCAACATTTGATCATCCTTTCACCAACTGGTCAACAAAGGACTTTGGTGCATTCTCACTCGAGCGCTTGGGCGCTACATGGTCGACCATCATCCCATGTAGCCGGTCCCTCTTTCACTCAGTGACTTATTTTCAGTAAATCATCAATTGATTAGCAATTAATCAAAGTTAGGGTTTCGAACAAATGCTATGAAAATCATAATTATGAGCAAGTTCAAACTCTAATAATTTTATGTTGATCCAGCAGTCAACATCTGGGTTAAATATATAATATTCGGTCCATCTACCAATATTTTAATTAACATTTTATTTGGTCACGTTACCAATAATCCATCAAATGAGCAATATTTGCTCAGATGCTCGAATATTGATTCAACTATCAATATTCAGTAATTTATTTAATGAGCAATATTCGCTCAGATGCTCGAATATTGATTCAACTATCAATATTCAGTAATTTATCGAATGAGCAATATTTGCTCAGATGCTCGAATATTGATTCAACTATCAATATTCAGTAATTTATCGAATGAGCAATATTTGCTCAAATGCTCGAATATTGATCCAACTATCAATATTCAACAATTCATCATATGAGCAATATTTGCTCAGACTATCAATATTAATATTGTTGATTCAACTATCAACACAATTCATTAGAGAACTATGTGTCCCAGCAGACATGTTCCATTCATGAATCCTAGAGCATTCAACAATCATGCTCGACATGTTCCATTCATGAATCCTAGAAAATCAGCCAAGTCTCCGCACTACCTGGACCTAGTTTAACCACGATTTCCACTTTCCCACTCTTTCACTCGAGCAACCGTCACACTTACTGGAGATCAATGTGTCTACTATTCTGGCAATATAAATAAGTCTCTGAATCCACAATTGGACAACAGAAGAATTCTGATTCGAGCAATCACTCTCAAAAATTCGATCAATCAACCAGAACTTATTCGAACTCAACAGTTCACAGAAAACTTAAACACATTCACAATCCTTGATCACCATTGCTCTCACACACTTCTCAGCTTCCCTCCTACAGATCAACCCTCTTCCCTCTTTGTGACAGAATTGACTCTGGAATGGCCATTTCTTGGTTTAGGCCGGAGTCCTACAGATTGATCTCTCGAACTCAAAGCACTCCCGTGCAGTGCATCTGTTTGAGGTTAGGCAGTTTGCTCGGTTGAGGAGTCTCCGTCCGCACGGTCGTCTCTCCACTTCCTGAAAAACCATCAAATCGTTTTTTCCCATCAACAGAACCGATCCTTATAACTGGTACAACCGATCCTAGTGACTGTGTGACCGATCACAAGTATTTCCATATTTAGGTACAACCGATCCTAGTGATTGGTAGAACCTATTGAACCCATGTATGTGAATTTATTTTACCAATCACATAGTAGTCTTGGAATACATGAAAACCAATTCTAAACTTGTTTGGAAGTGTGATATAACCGATTCTAAGAATGCAAATCCATGTAAATATGAAATAAGGATTTGTAGTGAAAAGATGTCAACATACTTTGAACACGAGCAATATCTCTTATCATTTATTGTTCAAAGATATTCCTTGGTACTCAAGGTGATCCCGTGCCGAAATAAATTAAGAATCTTATAATTAAGGTTTTTGGTTTTATATGCTTTAATTACCAACAATTAATGCATATCTCTAGAGAATAAAAATTAGTAATGTGCATTTACTAATTGGAGATTTTCTATTGAGAGATTTCAGAAATACTGGACAAAGCATTTATTGGAATTAGGAAAACTGAATTGGGCATTTATTGCATATTTTGAGAATACTTTCGGTTTTGGAAATTCCTTGGTGTCCAAACATCATTGGTCTATAAATACCTAAGTTTGCACTTCTAGCAAACTATCCTAAGAGCCAGGCAAACTTCATTATTTTTTGTTTCTGGTGGAGCCATCTAATCGGAGAGGAAAGTATCCTAATTAGGTGAAATCTCTTACGACCGCTCGTTTAAAAACTTCTGTGGGATCAAGAAGCTCTACGAGTACCGTTGGTGGGAAACTAGATAATTGCAGTGTTATTAGTTTTTGATTGATTTGATTGACTAACGGTTGTTGAAACTTTGATTGCACTTAGTTTGTTTATGCTTGAGAATCTTCTCTTCTGATATAAAATTCACTCAAACTAGATCAGAGTATCGATGGGATCTTTATAACTGTTGTTAGATCTAAAGAAATCTTGTGATAATCCTTTGTTAACAGACTCCATTCCATTCAAGTGGTGTTGTGCAGGTTATTGAAGATAAAAGAAGTTTTGAAGACGAAGAAGATTTCTTATTAGTTTTCGTATCTTGTGAATTGTGTGCACAAACCTCGATCGACTGGGATCCAACTAGAATCGGATTTATTCGATTGATTAGTTGTGTGGGATCGGCATTCTCAATATTTCTCTTTGAGATTTATATTGATTGAGTGCGAATCTATACTTGACTATTTCGGCAGTTAAAGTTAGATTGATCTAACCAGACAAAAGAGTTTATTAGATTAAACGGAAGAGCCTTTGTCAACGACTCATCTATATGTTGTAGCAAGATTGATTAGAGTGGTTACCAAACAGATTGTTCCTTTGCTATTTGGAATACGATCCAAAGGACTTGTTATTCACGTGCATGACTCTAGAAGTCGAAGGCACATGGATACTGAAGGAACTAAGTAGCTAAGGGTAGTCTGCTTGGTCTCAACTATACGGAGTTGGTATTAGATTTTGTATATCGGCTTAATTCTGAGAGTATATTCAAAACTGGACTAGGTCCCGGGGTCTTTCTGCATTTGCGGTTTCCTCGTTAACAAAATCTTGCTGTCTTTTACTTTGATTTCCTCATTATAATTGTTTATTGTAATAAAGTAAAATACACGTATAAGGTAACTCTTCAATACTTGATAGTGATCCTATAGAGTTAGGTAATTACCAAACCTATTATCAAGTATCACACTTTGTTGTAGTATTGTCTCGATCTTGTATCCACAGTCAATCACACAAGTTATCTTGTTGTTGTATTGTCTCGATCTCATATCCATAGACAATCACACGAAGTGTGAACCTAGTCGTCGTATTGTCTCGACTCTGTCCATAGACGATCACATTCGGTTAGGACTCATAGGCTGAAACAAAAGGATAGTGGTGTATTTGGGTACCATCGTCTTTTCAGTGGAGATGTTTATTTTTTTTGTTAATATTAACATTTCTCTTCCATTGTTAACGGGAATAATGACAAAAAATATTGCGGGAGTATCACAATGGGTTGTTTTTTTCTATCATAAACAACCTCATAAAATATGCAGAAAATATTTTACATGGGATCATAGTAAGCAAGAATGTGGTAAAATAGCTAATAGAGTTAGATAATTGGAATCCTTCACAAATTATGGAATATTCAAAACCAGGTTATACCTCGACTTAGTAGATATCCCAGATATCACACTAGTTTAGTTGGGATACCATCTCCTCGAACTGCAAGGAAATCTAGAGCTACTTATACAAGGCTTGAAGATGCATATTATGTTTCTGACTACTTCTCAGTAATTCGACTATACAGGCTAATATCTATCGATCTTTCTTTTCTCGTTGGTTTAAGAGGACTCGATCCGCTTCAGAGTATGGTGAAAGCAGCACTGCATCTAATGTAGCAAGGGATTCTTCTGTTGTAGAAGGGGTTATCAATGGTGGAATATCGAGCACCTAACAATTATCATTTTCAAATGATGCAGAATCGAGCCGAAAAACTTGTTACTTTTGATAGAGAAAAACCATCCTATACTCAGCAAGATGACCAGGTTTCTTGCTAGTACTCTTCTAATTTTCTCTTCTCGCTTCTAATTGATAGAGGACAACTATCCTATCATATGCTCAGCAAGTACCCCATCCCACTAGGAAAAACAGGCGGGCTTGTTTTAAGGAATTAACTAATAAAATGTTGACACGTAAGTAGTGTCAACTTTTGGTGTCAAAATCCGGGAGCTATCTAGCATTTTCGATCTAACAATAATATATTTCTGAGTGGTTATATAACTCAACTACTGTATATGTAAATATTTAGCAAGGACATCGACAACCGTTGAAGTTAGCTCAGATTTCTGAACTTAAACAGTAGAGCTTTCTCAATCATATTAAAAGGCGGGTCTCCAAAATTTACCTTTATTTCCACCGAAAACAAAGTTTAAATGCTATAGTGTTCTAATAATTTAAGAAAACAATATTGTTAGCTAGTCAAATTATGAGGAAAAAACGAAATTTATAGTCCTAGAGATTAGTAGGAAGTGGCGTTCTACTTGTTATTTTTTTTATCAGTAAAGAATTTAGGGCTGGCGAGTTTTGAACTCGGGTCACTAGTATTATCACCCAGTAACTTTACCACTGTACTACAGTGACACCGGCTTGTTTTATTTATAATTTTGCTGAAACTTTCTTTTTCTTTTGTTGGAAAGAAAGAAGAACTAATTTAATAAATCTCGGCATGTTAGAAACAAAAAAAATAATAAGTAATTTGGAAATTTTTGTACTCTTGTGTTTTTTTGGAATGTTGAACCATGCCATCAAAATATATAAACATAGGACATAGCCATGGCTCAAGAAGACAAAAGGACAAAAAGGGTTGGCTTTTTTTCTTTATTTTTTTACAGTATAATTTCAATAACGAAATAACCAAAAAAAAACATACAAAATAATAATACTAAAAACACAGCTGAAAATAATTACAGATCAAGAAGAGGAATAAAAACAAACAAAATATTAGTACAATTTAAATCATGAGAGACCCATTGTTCCCAAAACTGAGAGTAAGAATAATATCCTAGTTCCCAAAACCAAGTAGGAATTGACATTGAATAAAATTGAGAATTGAAGACCACTTAATCAAATTAGAAATACATTGTTTTTATAGCAGTAATTGTATAAATAGCCAATTATATGGGTGAAAGAATTTTATATGGTGAAACTTATAACATGCCCCAACACCACCCGATTATGTATTTTTAACCTATATGTAAAGTCAGAAACAAAAAACATCTAATTGATAACTTTTCAAGTAGTCGAGCTGCTAATCTATGTAGCTAGGTCGGAATCTGATATACCAAAAGGTGTGATACTAATAAAAAAATGTGGTTGAGGGAATCTGATGTACCCAAAGGTGTACTAATAGAACACGTGGTTGAATCTGATGTTCATGGGTGCATCTCTCCCAAACATGTGCCTGGTTGAGATGTACACTCACTTTCCTGTCATGCATCAACCATAAACCATATAATATACTAAAGTTTCTCAACTTATAGGTAATGATACTAAAAACTGGAAGCTTAATACTTTACATGCTCTGTTTCCTAATGATATTGTTGAGCAGATATTGAAGATAAGAATTCCAATGATAGCTAAGGATCAAGTTAGAAAACTGGGTACTAGAAATGGCTATTTCACAGTGAAATCTGTATACAACATTTTATTGCAGGATTCTCTCAATATCCAGAATACTAATATTCCCAACTTTCCATAGAAGAAATTATGGAAAGTTCAACTTCCTCCTAAAGTTTTGCATTTTATATGGAGGATAATGCACAACTATTTAGCAACTAAAGATAAGCTTCACAAAGTGGTTAGTAATATGATCTTATTGTCCTTTGTGTAAGCTAAGTGATGAATCTTGTCAACATCTTCTAATGGATTGTCCTATGGTTTTCTCTTAATCATATTATAGTAGGTGTAAATACAAGTGTCAATCTTTATAATTGGTTGGCAGCTTTATTTAATGCTAACAATTTCTGGGATCAGAAAATGCAGGCTAAGATCATATATATTTGTTGTGTACTATGGTGGATCTGGAAACACAGATGCGCTGCTGTGTTTAATAATAAACAACTCAATCCTTCTGTTTATATTAATTCAGTAAAGAAGTTCATATATGATTATGAAAGTGTTATTTCTCCAGTAATAGTGTTAATGCCAGGAATTGGAAACCATCCCCTGAGTATTATCTTAAACTAAATTTTGATGCTTCTTGGATCTTAGTAAATCAACCTTTGGGATTTGGAATAATATTGCGCAATGATACATGTACCTTATGTGAAGCAAAAGGTGGGAATGCAAAAGCATGCAGTAGATGAAGAACATGTTGAAGCTGTAGCTGCTTTAGAAGCTATGAAGTGGGCGAAAGAAAAAGACATTCAATTTCTGAAAATTGAAGGAGATTGTAGTAATGTGGTGAATGCTATTAATGGAAATGTAGGTTCAATAAATTGGACTACAATTAATGTTGTTCAAGAATGCAATTCTATCTTTAAAAGTTTTTCAAACTGGCCTTATAAGTATGTTAATAGAGAAGCTAATGAGGTAGTTGATTCTCTAGCAAAAAAGTCAAGAATCAATATTGATAATGTTTGTTATGATTATCCACCAGTATTCTTAGTTGGGAAACTGGAAAAGGATAAATCCTTTGTAACAGCTTAAGTATCTAATTAAAATTTATTTTCCTATAAAAAAAAAACAAACTCGGTTATACTATGCAATTATAAGTCGTTAGATCTTCTCGTGATCAGTTGGCCTTTCTTTTAGTTACTAATGGTCTACAGCCTAGGTAAGGCTAGATATTTTTTTATTCGACCAACATACTATATTTGAAGTCTCGACCCCTACGTGGGAGTAGCTAAATACCATCCAATTATACATTTATAAAATTGAAGACTTGATCACTATCTCATGATTGCCTTGAAGGTACCAAGTTGTGTTGGTTATTTCCTCGGTATAATTAACCAGAACACCTAGAATGTCGGCGAATCTGCTGCATAAATAGATGGTTAAGAATATGATTCAGAATATGGAAATTGAAAATAAAATTATATAGGATGCTTACTAAAAGATGTAGCATCGTTCATCTGTTGGATATAATTGGCTGACACATTATTGGAGTTCATCATTAAATCAGGGTTGCTGGAATTCATTGACACATTGGTGTCATCCTCCACAGTCGTACTGTCCATAGAACCTGAAAAAAATCAAACATGAAAATAGTTTAAAACATATATCAAGTTTAAAACTTGCAAAACTAACATACATAAGAATATGTGTACATTCCATAAAAATCAGTATTTAACTATATTTGTTCTTTTGTTAACAACAATATTGAATATGAAGGAAATGAATTCTACCGTTTCATGATATTTCGAGTTCCAACAAATGTTTAAAACCCATCTTCTTGTTTTTCTATTATGTTGTTAATTCGCAATCACAATAGGCCCAAAAATCTCAAAACTCACAAAGAAGACATGTATAACAACAATGAAAACTGTAACTGCCTCAACAATCACGTTAGCAACAACAATTGATATCACAATTACAATCAAAATAATAATCGGATTAACAATAACAATCATAATAGAAATCGTTTCAGTAACTTCTTCGACAAGTGCATGATCATTGAAACATTCTCTTCGACCCTTTGCTGCTTCTCCATCCACAGTTACAAATAACCTCATATTATCCTGAATATCCCTTTTCATAACTTTATTATCTTCCAACCAATCTTTCACGGGAAATCTTTCAAACACATTCAACCCACAGAAAAACTAAAATACTTTAACACCCATACAAATTCTAGTTTACACCAACTTTTTCATAGCAAAAATCCTAAAACAATCCCAATTTCAAGTTTTTGTAATCCCAAGAGTGCTCAACCTAAACTTGACTACCACTGGAAAATTCTATACCAAGTTTAAAACATTGCTATTTTTCTAAGCGTTAGGAATTCATGGTATGTCCAATCTATTTCCTCTCATCATCTTGGTATGCTAAAGATTAATTCTATTTTGCTAAAGTTTACCTTTTTTCTTTATCCCGGTATGCTAGAGTTTATTCCTATTCTAACTGCTAAGACTAAGAATAGCTTCACTAGCATTGTTATACATATTAATCCAAAAAAAAATCAACATAAACATCATTAAACATCTGTCCCGTAATCAAACCTAGTGTCAAACCAAATGTAATCTTAAAACTTGCACCAACCAACAAAAAATCAGTTCTAAACCTAGAAAATACTCCCAACAAAGAGACAAGATTGACATTCAAAGCAAAAAATATAACTCACTTAAGTTTTATCATCCTACTGAAGATAACTTATCATGTCTAGACATAATGTGGCATGTTTTAACTCCCCCTTCGAGTCCTTTGGATCTCCCGCATCATATGCCTCTTAGTTGCGCGGGCTGGTCGTACAGGGGGTAGTTGCGATTTTTTATTTCTCTTGCAGGTGGATGTGTTGGTTCTGGAGATGCTGGGTTTGGTACGGGATTCCCATCTCATGAGGTTGCACTGCTTGCTCCTAATTCGGTGATTGATATCTCTATATCATGCATTAACAATGCCTGTTAATTGAGCTGCAATCCGACCTACCACAAGACATAACATGTCAAGTTGAGGAGGCGACTATATGAGGAAGAATGGGGATTGTGGCTATTCTGCGAATTTCAGATCCCACTGGTGCTGGCATCAAAGTGGAGTAAAATCTTTGGAGAACCCCACCAGTTACAACATATCTATCCCCAACAAGTGCAACCCCTTCAATCACTATGAATCGGCCAATTTGAGGATGGGTGGCATTTATTACCCAATCATTAGCAGAGCTCCAAAATTTTCCCTGCTCATCACCAACAGACTCTGGTGTTACCCTATCTTCCATCCCATCAGAATGATCATCATCACCACCAACACCAACACCACTCCCACAAACAGTTTTAGTCACGCTATTCCGGAAAATAACATGATCACCGCTAGATGTAGTTCCAGTGTCAATAACACCACTCTCACTCCCACCTCCAACTTTATAGACACTAAACTGGAATAAAACTCATCTTGTAGTCTCACAACCATCTTGGTTGGTCGCTATGCATGGTCAATTTATCAAAAGTAAATCAGATTTCAAGAATACAAATCAACATGAAATTTGGAAATAAAGAGTCTTACCTTCTATTGAATTGGCATGCAAGATCTCTATTGCAGCACAACTATTCAACTAGAGGGATTTGATCATACATCTGTTCAAGTTTCACTCTGTGATTATATCACAAATTCTCCCAATGCCAGTTGAAATTTTGAGTGTTATTATATGGCACTCGTCCATTTGGAAAAGCAATACCATATGAAAAATTAGAGATTGGAAAATCGGGATTATAGAAATTCAATGTACGCTCCTCAATTATCTCGGTGTCTCCTCAACAATCTCCCCTTCACAATAAAAAAATTTGAGGCATTTAGATTGGAATATTTTCAGGAATTTTTTTTATTCTCTAAAGTTTTTCGGAAGGAGGTGGTAAGCAAAATAAAGAAGTGGCTTTTCAATATTGGTTTTATATTGTTTTTTGGGTTAAAAGACCCACTTTCTAACCCGTCAAGATTCTAGGAGATTTTTATCTCTTGCTAAGTCTTCACTACAAGGGCATACCGTCAGACGGTTCCTCTCTCAGTCATTTCAGTAGACTGTAGGGGGCATAATTATGGCTTTCACTCAATTCTGAAAGGTTGTATTAATAGATTTGTGAGATTTGGCAAGTCTAAACTGCATGCAACCTTTACCATTCCATTACCAGTTAACAACCTCATTACTTGTACCGAACACATGCTTACACATATCTACTCTCAAATTAAAAACACAAGGCCCGTTGTTGTTTATCAGAGAAGCCCAGGGAACATGCATCCTAAGATGAGACAATCTCTACTTCCAACCCAGTTTGCCAAATACCCTTTCTCGACAAGGGTCAAGGATCTAATTCTTTATAGCCAACGTCGACTAGGGGAAAAGGTACGTAATCCTATTACTCTACTACAAATTATTTATTGTGTTCAAAACCCTTGTATTTTCAGAAGCACCTTCAAGGGTATGCTGGAAGTCATGACAAGGCCACAAAACATCAACATCAGCCGGTTACTCCCAAGATTTAAACAATGGTCAAAAGCCAAGTCTGGTTTGTTTCAAATGATGCTAGTAAAAACAAACTTCGCACATGGATGCAGCATATATATTAACAATTCCAGATGGTGTATCCACATATATGATAGACGCATTTATGTGTCTATTTTCATCTCTTTTGTGTATACCGTTAGTACCCATTTCTGTATTAATTTTGGTATTTTATCCCTTTGTAGGTGTTTTTGGAGGAATAGGCTTTTGCGGCAAAATTGGCTCGAAAAGTTGTTAAAGGTACCTGGGAGGACATTTGCTATTCGGACTCTCATTTTGGATAAGGGGTAACCCATTTCCAAGCAGCTGCTAAGCACAGACCGGGACTGGATAGGGGGAGGTCACATTTCTTCTCAAAATTTCAAAACAAAAAAAAAGAGGGAAAATGTTTACAGCTTCCTGTGAACTCTCCTGGTTTGATTTCAACGAGTTTTTCTCGGGATTTCTTCACAGTTCTGGATAGGGATCAATCTTGTACGACAAAACAGGGTTGGTAACACTAATTGAATCGAGAAAAGAGGAGTTTTACACGTGATATATCTTCGACAGGGAGTATTTACATTTTCAGATATTTTCGGTTTATAAAATAAGTTTGGGGAGATTCTACGCTAAGATTGCAATGTATTGAGTCCTTATTCAGTCTTGAGAGAGTATATGAGAGTTTGGAAACCAAGTTGACGCGTAGAGAAGATTAAACAGGGAAGAAAAATCCCGTAACTTGCTGAAAAGAAAAACGAGAATATTTGTGGATTAACTCGAGAGATTTTGGGTCTGGTTGCTATATATAGGTTGATTCGAGTCATCAAAAGAGGGACGAACAATTTGGGAGAGTTTGGAGAAGTGTAGAGCACTAGAGAGGCGAAGAAAATCGAGTACAGAAACTCTGATGCTGCTGAAGAAGAAGAAGAAGACGAAGAACATAAGACGCACATGCAACAGTCGCAGAAGCAGACTTATTTTCAGTGACAACGAGCTTCTATCGTTCCTGTCTGCAGTGACTGGAACCCTTCAGCAACAATTCAGCCTTCTGTTTAGAGTTTCAGCGACTACAGTATACTCTTTTCTCCCTTTTAATCAATTTTTGAACACCAAAGATGTATTTTGAGAACATGATTAATATGAGGAGCTAAACCCCTTAGCCGAGGCGACGGAGGAAGCCATTGTTCCATGAAAAGTGGTATAGTTCTATTTTAATTATTTATTGCAATTATTTTACATGATTATTTGCATAGAACTTAAAAGAAAAATTGGTTTTTATTGAGTAGTTGTGAAGTGTTTTGATGGGACATGCTTGATTTTAATACTTTTGATGTTTCATGCTTCGTGCTTACAATTATTACTTCAAAAATCTATTAAAGGAAAAATATTAGAATCACTTTAAAAGAAAACATTGCATGAATATTAAGTAGAATTTATCACTTAATTGGTCAATGGTGGAATCCAGAGTCTCGGTATTTTCTTATTATTATTGAAACAACTTTATTTAATTTTCGAGAATCCTTCACAAGCCCGAGTTGAACGAACTCTACTTATCACTTTTTACAACAACTTAAAATTCACATCAATATACTTTGCACATAGTATATCCACAATTCCAGATGCAGCATATATATTGGAGGGGATATTAACATACGTACCATTCTTAAAACTGTCAGCACACATTTCAAGATTCCTATACTCGTGGTGTACTACTACTGCAAAAGCCATCCTAGTAGTAGAAATCAAATTCAAATTAAAGCAACTTACAACTATCCCCTATACTACATCACTATCTACTACCAAATCACAAACTCAGCTCTAAAAAATACTGGTATCATTCTCATGGTTTCCTCCTCCAACTCCAAACTGAGGAATCAATTTCCAACATGGTCAATCGGATGAATAACTTCCTTAACATTCCAGAGGATTTGTTCCGCCAAAGTCTTCATCAACAAGGAGAATATTCTACCTAAGAAGGAAATCAGCTGGAAATGGTGTTTTGTTAGAAGATTTTGTAATAAAGTCTCTCATGACACTAGAACCATATCTAGATTCATCAACTCCAACTGGGATTTCAGAAGAGATGTTGTTGTTGAGTTATAGAAAAAAAGGAAAAACTACTACTATATCAGACTTGGTAGTATGGAAGACTATAGGGTTTCAGGCAAGGAGGTAGAGGTATTTTTGGGAAACTCATAGTTCTAACAAAAGTACCTCCTATTAGTCCATATTTTATTGATGAGGCTAACTTTTATGTTGTTAAGATTTGGTTCTTGTTAAAAGGGTACCTGGACACATAATACCAGATATCAACAACATGTTAAGACTAGCAGGTATTTATCAAGATGTTAAAAAATCTTATGGGAGAGATTCTGATGAAAAAAAATATTGAAGTCCTTCTTGACATAGATGTTACTAGAGCTCTAAAATATGGTGTTGATGTATATGAAGATGCAACCACATCCCACTGGGTTCAGATAGCTTATGGTATAAATGGCCTGCAATTTTGTAAAATCTGCAATTGCCTTGATCACCCAAAACCCCTTTGTGAAGAAATGGTAGACTCTATTCAGGGATCTCAAACACCATCCGCCCCATCCACCCCAACCAAACAATCTATACCCATAAATCCTTTCACCCCATCAACTAATTCAACACCATCATCCCAAAGAAAAGAGGGTACTCTGACAAGGATGATGCAACTGAATTTTCTATCAAACTTAGGAATGCTCAAAGACAAGCTCTTTTATCCAACAACACACCTGAACTTGATGGCTCTAATGAGTTTATAATATTCAAGGCTGGTCTTTATGGTGATTCTCAAGATAACATCACTTCTCTTGATCTTGAAGTCATAGCTTGTCAAAGAAAACACAAAAATATATGTTAGAGCATTGCTCGGTTGAACCCACTAGCGTTGGTATGTCAAATTTAGTTTCCAAAACGCATTCTTGATTTAGTATACCAAAGTTAGTTTCGGACTAGATTAGGTCTAAGAAAAGCTATTCTTAAAGGATGAAGATTGAAGACTACAAGAAGACATCAACAAAGGTATGTGTTAATTGCTTTCATTCGGATTCTTGTTCAATTCTACCTTTCTAATCTATCGAAACAAATGCTCACTCTATGGAACAATTCCTATGACGGTAAATGTACATTTATGTATTTATACTCGAGGTTATTTGAGCCACGACTTTTGTGACAATAACCTTTATCCATGGAAAGGTTTTCATGTTATAGTGAATGAGCTTACGAATTCAACGAGCCAAGAATCACTCAATTCTGAGTTATAATGATGAAGTTATGAGTGATTTATTAAAGCAACAGTTATAAGTGTTACTGTTACTGTTACTGTTGCAGTTCGTTTGTAGGAAACTTTTTGTAACGGTTCACGGACTTGAGCCCAATTACATGACTATAAGCATTTTTTAGTCAAGTATTTGATGTTTCATTATCTAGGCAAGATAGTTATTACTCCAAACATATTTGATTACCATATTAAAGTGTTTGTGATATCTTTTAATTCCTTCCTAAGATAAATTGTGATTTACTCACATAAAACAATATTTGCTAAATTAATTAATTATTTAATTATTTTGGCAAGAGTTGTAACTTAAGAAAAACTCCCAAAATTAGGAGAGCCTTCAAAAGGAAAATAGCTTTGCTTAGCTGTCAAGCTACCTTGTTCACTATAAATAAAGGGTTCATGAGTGCTACACTTTTTTATTCCCTTTGGAAAATTGGCGTAAGCTTCATAAGGTTGTTTTCCATGTCTTCTGTTCTTCATGAACAAGAGTGAGATAAAAATATTTGTATTGGGGATCACAAAGCCGAGTTAGTAATAATCTTCGTGATAGTTACACAACTTGTAATCTAGGTTTTTCACCTCTTGTCTATTTTAAGTACTTCTCTTCTGATATAAGACCATTCAAGAGTTGTTGATCATAAACCCTAGGTTTTGTTAGATTTCAGTTCTCGATCGTATACCAACACTTCTTAGTCGAAATCGGAACTAGAAAGAAAACTTCGATTAAGGTATCTCATCAAAATCCTTAAGAAGTTTTAAACAAGATATCTCTAGATTTATTCTAGTTGTTCTTGTTGTATAATAATTAGGTTTCTCTTCCATTTTTGAAGAGTATAATAAACCCTAATCTACAAGTTTGTTTTTATATTACTTTTATCTAGTAATTGTTTTTCTCATAAAAAACAAAAAATTTCCAAAACCTTGATTCACATCTAAAGGGAAATCAAACTGGTGTTTTTGTGAAAGCAAAAGATCAGAAAGTGTCAACCGTGTTGTTGCATCTTCTAAAGAGAACTAACATTCTTCTATAAGATTTTTGAGAGTGTTTCTGAAGAGAACCTTGTTCTTCTAGAAGATTTTCGAGAATAACTTCTAAAGAGAATTTGTGTTCTGCTAGAAGATTTACGAGAAGAATTCTTAAAGAGAATCGGTGTTCTGCTAGGAGTTATACAAGTGCTTGAATACAGCTGAAGCAGGTATTACATCCAGTCTGAATAGGTAGTAGGAAATTGGTGTAACGGCTTATAATCAATGTGTGTTTTTTCTGAAATAGGTCCCGGGGTTTTTCTGCATTTGCGGTTTCCTCGTTAACAAAATTTATGGTGTCTGTGTTATTTTTTATTGTGCGTTAATCAATCATCATTGATAAATCCGATCTTGTTTGTTGGATAGGACTTTGATTGATCTTGGATATTGGTCTTTGGTACCGTCCAAGTATTTCTCGCATCAATCAGGCTCATAGATTTCTATCTGTTTGATCTGCTGATTGATTTGAGAAAAAGAGATAAACTCTTTAGTATTATTCTTTGATTGAGTTTTTACTTTCGGAATATTATTAAGGTTTAGTCCATACAGATTGCCGAACGAAAAAGTTGGGTGTGGTGTAGTACCCCCGCATTTTCAAGATCATCTCTGCTACTAATATTAAACTTCATAATGCAAGGAAAAAAGGGATACATACCAAGAAAGCTGCTAGAAACAATATCTCCACCCCTGAACCTTTAAACATAATTGTGGACAATCCTTTCTCAACTATCAATCTTAATGTCCCCAACTCTTTCCCTGATATTCCCTCCCTAATCTGAAATACAAGCTAAGATGAATGCTGACCATGAGGTTCAGAAGAAACTCTTGTGGGAAGAACGAGCTCATTCTGACAAACCATCCATTGTCCACCCCATGTTATTGAAAGTATGGATTAATCCTCCTCTCAGAGCTTAGGTGTTGATGATACTCCACCTGGTTTCAGCAAAAAAAACAAATGAGAAGAACTTTTGGAGACCCTGGAGGCCAAGAAGGTGATGGACAACAACTTCAATTTGACTACTAGCACCCTTGAAGGTCAAACTCACACAAACTCTACTGAGGTACAAACACCTAACTCCCTTTACAATTTTAAAATCACTACACCTTCTAGTTATACAATAACTATAACTAGTATTATATTAATCAGAAACAAAACTCTTACAGGGAGTTAGTCAATTGGGATTAGTAGAGATATTCATAGACATTTTATGCAAGAGATTTTGGGTGACTCTCCGTGAGTTTAGAGATTTTGAGAGACTTTTTGAATGATTTTTAAGGAATTATGGTGACTCATTGAGACAATAAAACATATATGAATTTCAGCTTACACACATGAGACAAAAAATATTGTATTTATTTATTTACAAAATGAATATATGAATATTTCAATGAAAATGTATTAGTCCATGCATGGCTAACAAAAATTGTAACCATTTTCCCAGTAAAATCAAAACGAGATGAACAGAACAGATTTGAATCTCTAGTAAACTTATTGGGTTTTGGAAGACAACAAAATTTTTTTCCCATTTTTTATGAATTTAATGGTAGCTTATTTGGTTATTGTTTTTAATATTTTGATATTTAATCCTTAAAGAAAAGAGAAAGAACAAAGTCTCTCAAAATATCACCTACTTAGGAGAGACTTTTTTTTATCCATTTATGGTATGTTTTGTAATAAAAGTCTCTACAAGTCTCTCAAACCCATAGATCATTGATTTCAAATTCCAAATCCAATAACTGAGAATTATGAAGACTTTTAGAAAGTCACGATCCAATAACAGAGATTGTTTGAGATTTTAAAGAACTCTCTATTGACTAACAAGAGATTTTAGAAGTCTCTAAAATTCTTTCAACATCTCCACAAATCTCAATTGACTAACCCCATGTTAATGTTAGCATGCATGGATACATTATTATCCTTTTCCAGTATCCAAGAATATCGTATTTATGGTAATTTATTACAGTTATGTCCTGGAATTGTCAAGGAATTCGAAAAAGAACAAGCAATAGATACCTAAATGACATGCTAAATAAAATTAATCCTGATATCTGGTTCTTGTCTAAAACCAAACAAAAATCCCCAAATCTAAGTATTATTTTTGGTAATATTGGTGTTACTAACTAGTGCGAATGTTATAAATACCCTCCATTTTGGTTGACCTTGCACAAATATCCCCGAGGGGTAAAAATTAAGTTTTTTGGAGTCAACTTGAGAAAGTTGCTTCCACTTTTTGGAAGCAACTTGTATAAAGTTGCGTCCACTTCTGGAAACAACTTGTTCTAGTTGTGTCCACTTATGGAAGCAATTTGTGCTAGTTGCTTCAACTTTTCAGAAGGTAGGGGTATTTTAAAAATTGAATAAGGGTATAGTTCAATAGGTAAATTTTGAGGGGTATTTAAATAATGTTCCCTACTAACTATTGGTTTGTGGAACCTAAGGGATCCATTGGTACTGCTGGGGGTCTTGCTCTGGCTTGGAAATATTGGATTTTTCTATCAACCATATAAGTGCTAAAGTTAATCCAATCAATGGCTACCCATGGATCTTCATAGGCTACTACGGTAGCCCCTATACCACCAAAAATAAATTTGAGTCTTGAAAAATGCTTGAACAACACACTGGAAAATTCAATTTGCCTTATCTCATAATGGGTGATTTTAACTTTGTCCTTCATGATCATGAAATTTTTTGTAAACACCCTATTGATGCTATTGAAGCTGGTATCTTCAATAGCAAATTTGATGACCTTGGCCTTGCTGATTTTGGATACATTGCTTTCTCATTCATTTGGAAAAACAGAAGAACATGCGGGAAGATCACAGAGCAAAGATTTGACAGAGTTCTAGCTACTGATAACTAGCTCACCATGTTCCCAAATAGTATCATCTCTAATTTGCTGGCTATTGGTTCTGATCACAATCTTATCCTCCTTAACACTAATCTTTCTTGGAATCCTGGCTATATTCCTTTCAAAAAAATTGGTACATGTCTAGACCATAAAGATTGCAAGGAAATAATCTCCAAGTGTTGGAACCAAAACTCTGGTTTTTCTGCTTTCATTATTGCCAGAAAACTAAAGGATGTCAAGATCAGAATAAGGAACAAAGTTGTTTATGGAGTGGATTATCCAAAATACTTTCAAGAACACTAGAGAAGCTGCTATCAAAAGTGCTAGGGGGGAAATCAGACATTGGTATGACATTCTAGAAAGCTTATGGAAAACTAAAAGTAGAGACCAAACTATCAAATTGGGTGAAAGAAATACAAGGTTTTTCCATGATTCTTCCAAGAGAAGAATGATAAGAAATAAGATTGATGTTATTCAAATTTACAAAGGAGATTGGATCATTGACAATTCTGAAATATCAAAATGTTTCTCTAACCAATTTTGAATGAATGTCCACTGCTGAGGAGATCAATATAAATTTTGACATTATCAATTTATCCTGGTAACCATTAACCCTTGTGAAAATGATAATCTCTTATCTATCCCTGATGCTTTAGAAATTAAAAATAGAAGGTGACAAAGCTCCTGGTCCTAATGGCTTCCCTCCTGATTTTTTTCAAGCTAACTGGAGTACTGTTGGAAAAGATATTGTGCTGATGGTGCAAAATTTATTTAGATCTGGCTACATTCTTAAAGAGATGAATTCCATTTTTTATCTCCCTTATACCTAAAACTGAAACTCCTATAACCCCATCCCATTTCTGACTTATATCTCTTTGCAATACCACTAATAAAATCATATCCAAGCTCTTAGCCAAAGATGAAAACCTCTTCTCCCAACAAATTTCTGAATACATTGTTATTCTCATGAAATCATTCATCACATGAACACCAGATATGGAAAAAATGGCATAATGAGAATCAAGATTGATATGGCTAAGGATTTTGACAGAGTTGACCAGAAATTCTTACTAGCCATAATGAAACAGATTGGCTTCCTTGACAAGTGGTGTAATATCATACACCAATGCATCTCCGTCACCAACCTAGCTGATCTAGTTAATGGTTCTCCTGGTAATTTCTTTAAACCTTCTAGAGGTCTTAGACATGGTGACCCTCTTTCTCCATATCTTTTCATATTTTCTATGGAGGCTCTATCTAGAAGTTTTCTAAATGCTGAGCAGCTTGGGATGATTCATGGAACCCAAATCTGTACATAAGCTCCCTCTATCAGCCATCTCTTATTAGCTGATGACTGCAGGATTTTTTGTAAGGCAAATATGCAAGAATGCAGTAATCTGGTTGACATTTTCAGCAATTTCAGCAGATCTTCTGTTCAGATGATTAACTTCACCAAATCTGATATTTTCTTCAGTAAAAACACTGATCATGGCATTGCCAACAATATCAGCATCTTTATGCAAGTCCAACAAATCAATATCAAGGATAAGTACTTAGGATCCCCTCTGTTCATTAATAAAAGTAAAATCAAGCTTTCAGACCTTGCGTGGAGAAGATGAAATTCAGGTTGATTGGTTGGAAAAGTGGAAACTTATCTCCGTGTGGCAGAGCTACCATGACATCCAGTCTATCAGATGAATTGCTTCAAACTTTCAAAAAAGATTTGCCAAGATATTGATAAAATCTAGAGAGAATTTTACTAGAAAAAAGATCATGGAAAATCCAAAGGCATTTACTTCATTACTTAGAGTTCTGAGCGCAAACCTAAAGAAACTAGAAGGCCTTGGCTTCAAAAACATGGAATTTTTTAACAGTGCTATGATCACCAAAATAGCTTGGAGGCTAATAACCGAACCAGATTCTTTATGGACTTATACTATGTAAGCTATTCACTTTAGTGATTCTTCTGAGGTGATTAGAATTAATATTACACCAAAAAGAACTGATTCTTAGCTCTGGAAAGACGTTCTTGAATGAGTGGAAAACATTCAGAAATATTACAGACGAGTGATAGGAAATGGTCATCACATAAAGATATGTGAAGACAGATGAATTCATGATAAAGCGAATAACATTGCTAAACCTCAACATTGCCCTAATAATCTTAACTATGTCAGCCAGCTGATCAATACCAATGGAGAATGGGATATGGTTCTAATCACTCAATGGTTCAATATAGATGACCAACTAAGTATTCAAAACACCATCATTAATTTTCAGGAAAAAGATAAAATCATTTGGGGTTTAACTGAAAATGGTTACTTCTCTGTCAAATCCTTATATGACAGGAAGATCCAGGACAAGTATAAAAATGATACTCTCAATCCTGCCTGGAAAAAGATTTGGGAACTGGATACTTCACCCTCAATTCAAATGTTTATCTGGAAATGTGCTCATAGCATTCTCCCTAGGGCTGTCAATGGGTACCCAAATACCAGGACCCGAGTGAATTGGGTCCGGGTATGGGTCCAAAACTGGACCCATTAGCGATTTCGGGTCCAAACCGGGTAGACCCGAATATAACCGATAGTAAACGGTTCCATCCGGGTCCTACCCGCGGGTAATCGGGTATTGTAAATCTTAATTCTCCAAGGGTTAGTTTTGTAATGTGAAGGATAATATTATATATAGTCTTAACAATTCAGACAAACAAAAACTAATCTTGACGCATCTAGCTCTTCTCTTTTCATTTCCTCTTCCTACCTTCACTCACAATTACTGTCATTTTCTCCACCTGAGTAAATATTTCTGTCTTTTAATTGTAATTTATAGTTGTGTAATGTAAATATGTTCTCTGTGTTGATATAACATAAACTGTATATATTTGACTTCTCAAGGATTTTGATTGATTATAATTAAATACTTGTTTAGTTTTTAAAATTGTTTGAGATTATATACTTATTGATTAATTATCTTCTACTCATCCTCAATCGGTGGCTTATTTTAACTAATAGCTAGATATGGATCTCGATGTTGATCGTATTGCGTCCGATCTATTTTAAAGGGTGGAAGTTTGAGACGGACGGAGATGGTTCTAAGAACTTGTTGTAGATGATGGCGGCAGTTGTTCATGGATCGGAAAGACAAAAGCTGGAGATTTAATTAATTATTTAGGAGTTGATGTACTTATGCTGAGAGTGTATTTCTTTGTGTTTAAATTGATTAATGTCCAACAATGAAGCTAGTTAAACAATTTTAGTTTTGTAACTGTGACTAAACTTTCTAACCATTGAAGATTTTTATGCAACTAATCTGTAAATTAGAATCGAACAGAAAATACCCGTTTAATACCCAGTACCGATAAAGGGACCACTAATATAGGGACCGGACAAGGAACCGTCAAGACCCTGCACCGAAAAAAATAATAGGGTCCAGTTTCGGGTAGCATGGTACCCAAGAGGAACCGGATCCATTGACAACCCTAATTCTCCCTACTAATGCTAGGAATGTTGGCATTCCAAGCTACATTGCTCCTATTTGCAATCCATGCAAGAGTGTTAAATAAGACATAACACATTGCTTAATGTCTTTCCCTTTGGCATCTGAAGTTTTGATAAATCTCTTTGGTCCCCAACACCAATGCTTTGGTGATGATACCAAATTTAATGATTGGCTAAATCTCTGGATCATGCAGCACTACCGGTTTGAAAATTGGGTAGCCATATTTGCTACCATTTGTTGGTTTATCTGGAAGGCTAGATGTGACCTAGTCTTCCAGAAAACCAAACCTTTGGCAAAAAATACTGTCACAAAAATCAGACAACACTTATGCTCTTATAGTAGAGTAATATTGTTAGAGCACAGCTCGGTTGAACTCACCAAGCGTTGGAATGTCAAGTTTGGTTGTCATATTTTAGTATCAAAACTTATCTAGAGTCGCTTGATTAAATACTAGATTAACTTCGTTTAGGTTAGACTATCAAGTCCGAATGTTGAGACATACAAGTATTACTCTAAAGACATGAAGAATGAGAAGAAGTAACGAACTACAACGACGAGATCATCCTTCCACTTGAGGTTAGTAATATTAACTTGAACTTGTTTCATTCCTAAGGTATCTTTCAAGTCGTGTTATATAGAAAACAGAACATGCGAAGATGTATATATTGTATATAATACTCTAGTGGATATACATGATCATAATAGTATGGTCATAGTATTAAGGAATGATATTACGAAGTATAACACTTATCTTTTGAACTTCGTAGATATGACATCGACATAGTCTTGCATATAGTTTTATGATTATGTGAGTGGGTTAATGGTGAAGATTTCATCCTAGGAAACAATGTTTTACATTTGTTTAAAGGAAGTACGTTCATGAACTTGTATTATGAATCGAAAGGGAAATCATTAGGTTTATTCGTCCGGCTATTCATTGCATATTCTTTGGATGAAAAATATGTGTGAGTTGGTAGAATCGATCTTAACTCAGGTTATGTATCTTGGTATAACCGATTACAATACCTAGACTTATGATTTGGTATGACTGAACCTGGTAATTTATGTAACCGATCCTAAGTAATCACCATGATATGGTATGATCGATCCTTGTAATTGATGTGACCGATCATAAGTGTTGTGTTACCGATCCTTGTAATTTGTGTAACCGATCCTAGTGACTAGTATAACCGATCACAAGTAGATACCATGTGTAAATGGAACAGATCCTTGTAATTGGTGTAACCGATCCTAGTGACTGGTATGACCGATCACAAGTAGGTACCATATTTAGGTAGAACCGATGCTAGTGATTGGTAGAACCGATTAAACCCATGTATGTGACTTGGTAAGTCCGATCACAACTAACCATTGTGATTTGGTATGACCAATCACATAGTAGTCATGGGAAACTGGCAAACCAATTCTAAACTTGTTTGGAAGTGTGGTAGAACCGATTCCAAGAAGCAAATCCGTGTAAATACGAATAAGGATTTGCCGAGTAAAGATGTCAACATACTTTGAACAAGAGCAATAACTCTTATCATTTATTGTTCAAAGATATTCCTTGGTACTCAAGGTGATCCCGTACCAAAATAAATTAAGAATCTTTTAATTAAGGTTTTTAGTTTTATATGCTTTAATTACCAGCAATTAATGCATAGCTCCAGAGAATAAAAATTAGTAATGTGCATTTACTAATTGGAGATTTTTTACGAGAGATTTCGGAAATATTTGACAAACATTTATTGGAATTAGTAAACAGAGTGTTGCTAATGTGTTCACCGTTCATTCCGTTCAAGCCTAAGCCTGTCTTTCCGATGATCAAGATCTAGAGTGGTCTGAAAACTTTCAAAGGGGTAAACCACGTGTCACTTCGAGAACACTGCTATCTCAAAATTTTGATGGAAACACGTACAACAAAACTTGGTGTATTAAAATTTAAAACCCCTAGAACAACACTGTTTCAGACCATTTTAGGCGACGAACACAACAGCATCCATTTTGCCCTAAATTTTTTGCTCAACACAAAATGAAGAAGAAAATGAAGCTGAAGGGTTCTTCTTCTTCTTCATCCATCAAATGGGTTTTCCCGAAGGATTTCACTGAGGATATCTTGTTTGAGATTTTACTTCATCTTCCTCTTATTGAAACCTTCAAATTTCAGTGTGTTTCAAAGGTATGGTCTTCTCTTCTCTCAAATCCCAATTTCTTTAGACAATGGTATAAACTCAACGCCTTAAATAAGTCTCTGCCATGGGGATTAGTTTATGCTGTTATTTCCCATAATAACCGGCTGAGAAGTAAGTTTACAATTTCATGTCCCGAGTTGCATTCACGATTTATAACTGGTCATCGAAATGAGTTTTCGCTTAGCTTCCTGTATGAAAAACTAAATTCCAGAAATAGTAATAAAGTAAATGGATTATACCTTAGATGTTCAAGTAATGGGTTGGTTCTCTGCACAACAACCATTTTTAATCCGATGAGTTATTATGTTTGCAATCCACTCACTAAGAAATGGGTTTCGCTTCCTCCACCGCCACCACCAAGAGAAAGTAATTGGGTTGTGACTGGTTTCCATTGTGACGATTGTTCTTCATCATCAGTCATTTCCACTAGTTACCAGGTTTTTCGTATACCCAAGTTTGAACCAGCAAAACAGTTTAAAGTTGAAATATTTTCTTCTGATTCGGGTGAATGGAACACCCATCAAGTTTCAAGTCCTAACGACATTACTTGGGATTACTCCAGTTATAACAATGTCGTTATCCATAATGGTGTTTTGTATTGGATCCAAAAGCAAAACAGGGTTCTAGCTTACAATTTTAAAAACAGCAGCAATGGTGAGTCTTGTGGTAATCATTGCAGATTGATTGACTTGCCTGATGTGGAGTCAACAGAGAATGAACCAGATCATGATGATTTTTACTATAGTAGACAGTGTCTTGGTGTGTCGGAAGGGATGATCTGTTACGGTAGAATTACGAGAATGGACATGACTTTGGGTGTTTGGGTGCTCGACGAGGAATGGAAATTGTTACACAAGGGTGAAATACCTCATGACATGTTAGCAGAAATCGAGTCCCGGTTGACTGGTGCATATAGCTGTGATACTATTACACAAATCCAGTTTTTAGGTTTCAACCCAGTGGACCAAAATGTGGTTGTACTTGGTCCCAAGAAGAACATTTGGTCTTACAATATCAGAACTCAGGGGTATGAACAGCTCTGTCATCCTTCTTTTTTGGCTACCTGTCGTTCCTCCCCTTGTCAGATGTGGCTTCCTTTCGCGTTTTCCCTGAAGCCTTGGCCAACAATACTTCCACTAGCCTCTTGGAGATAGACACATTTATGGATCTTGGATGTTCGAATGTTCAATAGAGAACAGAAAGATGAATATATAGTAGGATATATTCGCAGAATCCATTTTCGCCTTTTAAGTTGGATGTTACTCTGCGGGTTTTCTTGTTCAACAGTTGAATGGTGGCCATGAACTTGTAGTGTCCTGGCATGTCACTTGGTTGTTTCATAAGTATGCTATAACAGGTTTTGGCTTTTGAAAAAGAGATTCTGTAGTTGGGGGAATTTATTTTTCTATCACTTTCTTCGGAATCCAGATGCATAAGAAGTTTATAAGTTACTATCATATTCAAGGAGATAGAAGATCGGAAGTTTTGAAATTTGCTTATGCTCAAGGGAGAGGATGGTGACTATTCCGGAACAAGACATGAATTTGAAAATATAGATAGCAGAAGTGGACCAATTTTTATTGGATCGATTCACGTCTTATTATTTGTATCTTGGATGGCTGCTTTCTCATTCCGTGCTTACAATTTAGATCCGAAGGAATGTAAGTTCTTGATTAATGTATTGTTTTGTTTTTTTTGCACGATCCATTTCCATTGTGGTAGGTGTGCTTTATTAGGACTACAGTCCGTCAGGTGTTGCTGACTTCTACAAAATAGTTTGTAGAATTAAAAGTGAAGACTAGTTAGGAGATTAACTTGTTGCAGATAGTTAAGATGCTGGTGGAACACTGGAACTAATCATAAAGGTAAATAGATATTCATAAACCTTTTAATTTTGTAGTCAGGGAACTGACTAGAATAAGTTTCTGCTATCTTTTAGAGGTATGGGTGTACCAAGCAAGTAATTTGGCTCTCCTTTTTAAGTGTCGGTTACACAGTAATTGTTGAGACAGTGGAATCATATGTTATCACTTTTATAAGTTGGTCTTAGTATTTTAGGAATTGCATTGCATAGGGATATTTGACAGGCAGGGGATCGAATATACTGTAGCTACATTAACTGGATCTTTTGCAGAGACAACTGACTAGCTGAAAGACTACACATCTCCTTTTATGCTCTTAAGGCGTCACTTGGCAATTCCCTTTTTATAGCGATGTAGTGAATGATACCGGAGTACTGTTTTAGGTTGAAAGGAAAATAAAATCACTATGATCCTCCACCACCACCTTCGACGTCACTGAAACACATGACCATTAGTGTAGGTTGATTGGCTTGTCTGATTAGGATTCAGGTGATAATGTGCAATAGCAGTGTCTTTTTCTATTTCGCTGTGATTTAGAGAAAACAGTGTTCTGTTGCTTCAGAACTGGAATTTTCTCTGATGGGATATAAAAATTTGATGACATTTTTGCAAAATGAACTCTTTAAGTTCCTTATTATTGCTTGTAACTTGTAAGAATATTATATTCCTGATGCTCATTAAAAGACTTATACATATGCTCCTGTAATGAGAGTGATGCTCCAATTCGTTGCAAACACAGTATGTACATTCAAATTCAGCAGACAGCTAAACAACATACATACTGTCATGACTTGGGATCAGAGAAATTTCTTTGAAGTTTTCTACTAGTAGCCCAACTCCAAGCCTCCAGATATCTCCAAACCCATTGCATAATTAACTGGGTGGCAACTGGCAAGTAACGACTTGAATGATATCTTTTCACGTAGTTTACTTATGCTATCTTTGTGACTACTTACGATTGAAAAGAAACGCTTGTTAAGAACTAATGGTGCATGAACCGAAAACAATTCAGAATTTGGTTGTACCTTCTTGTTTATATGCAACAAATTGTTGCCAACAATACCAACATTCATATATTGAGTGTTGACTGTTTTATCTCAAGTCAGGCGGAAAATTTGCATCACGTCGCTAGATTTTGTGTTACAAAGTAGATTTTGGGGATAGCATGCGTAGAATTTGCTCAAGTACATGGCGGATCTTGGATTTATGACAGTTAAAGCCTTGGCGAGACAAATTTTGGGGAGGCAGTTTTGTGTCACATTTTTATGTTGGGCTGGAGGCCATACCACAATGCAATTGATCTCACCGACCGGGTCAGCCGAAAATGCAACAACAGCTGCCGACAGTTTGTTCAAGCCGTTCAAGGAACCTATCCAAATTGCTAATTCCTGAGATTTTAACAAATGTATTGATTTGGTAGCTCAGTCTACAAAACTCAGGATTCGCATAGTTTTTCCATATAAAAAGGAAAGCACAAACTATCATTGACAACCAATCATCTTCTTTTATCACCATTCCCTTTTGAAGACTATGAGTGTTACAGCTATTATCTGAACTGAACAAAGATGAAAAACAAAAAAAAATTGCACGAATTATATAGTTTAAAGAGAGAAAATACTACCAAAGACAAAGCCGATTCTCAACTAACTTCAAAATAGATTTAAAATAAGAAAGAAACAACAACCTACTAATGGCAATCAGTGAAAAAGGTCCACAATCATTAAAATATAATCATTTGGCTTAATTGCTCATCATATGGTGGTATCTAACAATATTATTTTTGAGTATGTGGGATACATCCAGTGCATTATGTATTGTCTTTGAATATTGTTTGCTCATTGGCGAAGATTTGTAGAGTACTCGATCTTATTGATGAGAGTGATGATGCAGGATATATGATCTTATTATTTCAGCAGACAGCTAGCTAACATACATACTGATCCTGTCATGACTGTGGATTTAAGAGTTGAGTCTCCGAAGTTTTCTCTTTTCTGCTAGTAAAATCACAACATTGCTGATGGGTGCTGGATTACGGAAAGGGTGCCGAAATTCATATAAAACAGAGAACTTTGTAGTTTGACTTATATGAGTTTTGATACTCTCCCAAATAAACTGGCACCCCCCATTAGCGGCCATATAAAATCAGTGATGAGTTCAACTTCAAGCCTTTCCTATAACCTAATGAGTCGGGTAGGGAGTGACAATTTGGATGCATGAGGAAAAATAGTGCACCGAAAACACCAACAACTCTATTGTCAAGAATTTCTTATATTCGACAATCTTGTAGTCTAAAAAGCAATGCTTATCCTTTAAAACAATCTTGCAGTCTAAAATGCAATGCACATCCTTTAAAAATGCAAAAATGTTATGTTTCTCTTTTTGGATTGTAATGGGTTTCCAAAAAGAATGTCTCCAGCAGGATACAAAAAAAAGGGGATTAATCAACCTAGTTCATGATTACTCAAACAATTCAGAAGATCTAGAAGAACACGTTTGTTATTAGGCTAGTAATGGTGTTTTTACCAAAAACATGAAGAGCGATATAAGCAGAATTGAAAATCTAGGTGGCCTAAGATATTACGATAACTAAGGATTAAGATTCTAGGAGACTATATCTATTTTCAAAAAAAGAAACCTTTGAAAAAAAAGGTTTTTATGTAAATTTCAGCAATTTAGATGTCAGCACACAATGTTTCCATTAGTTTTGAGAGATTATGAGCAAGTGTTAGAAAGAGAAGTAATTAGTTCAATTTCTCATAGTGCTGGAAACCGAACAAGAGAGTAGTCAGTTGTTTTATCCCACAGGTTTTCCGCTCAAAGTTTTCTACTAGCACAATCAAGAGGTAGAGTCGCGAACCAACTTAAAGAGAACGACCTAGTATTCGAATCAGCTGTTTAAGAATTGTTTTGTGTGATTATTGTTTTATTTTGTGCAATTATTTCCAAAAATTTCAAAGGTGTGATTCTTTCTGGTATGGAGAATGAAAAGAAGTATGTTGATGATACCAACAAACAAGTTTGAAGGGCAGCATTTCAGAAGATGGAAACAAAAGATGTTCTTTTATCCCAAACTTATGAAGCTGCATCTGATTGTGTCGTCTACATCAAACTTAGAACACCGAATTCGGTTACAGGATCGGTTACATCAAATAATAACACACGCATCGATTATTCACTAGGATCCTGGTAATTTAATCGATTATTCATTAGCTAAGTGTAAACGTATTCTCAACGAAAGGAGTTGTTGTATTTAGGAGTAGTTTAGTTTAGTTTGCTCGAGGACTAGCAAAATCTAAGTGTGGGGGAATTCGATAAGTGCATAATTCATATGATTTTAGTGTCCATTCCATACTTGTTTTAGCTATTATTCTTGCATATTTTCGTATTATTACTCTTGTTTTCTATTATTTGTCTCTATTAGGTGAATCATCCAAAAATGAGCTACAAAGTGCTAAAAAGAGCTAAGAAGAGAAGTATTCCAAGTATCAAAGTGCCCAAGTCCAAGAGAAGATGAAGAAGTGCGACGAAAAGGAGCAAAACGCTCAAAATCAAGAGACAGTCCAAAGACCAATCTTAAATCATTAAAATTCAGGATTTATTATCACCATCTTGAAGATAATTCAATTAAAAAAAGAATGCAAAAAGAATGAGGTCATTCCGAGTTCGGACGAAGAGGTTACGACCAAAACGAGTTTTATCAAATACCGAAGACAAGCTCGTTCGCAAACTGAGTTCGCAAATAGGAGCAACTGGAATTTCGTTCGCAAACTGAGTTCGAAAATGAAATTCCCTGGATTTTATAAAAGTATTGCGTTCATAAATGGGGTTCACAAACCATGAAGGCCAAAACTGCCGAACTATTTTTAGGATCTTTTTTAACAACTTTTTCGGTCGGTTTCCGGAACCGACTAGGATACTTGAAGGAAAAGCAATGTAAAACTATATAAATAGGTATTAGGCCTTCCAAAGAGGATATCATAGCATCTCATATCACAAGCTATGGTTTACATCAAAAACCTAGGGTTTATCCCTTTAGGGGGAAACCACCATTATTCATCTTCTTTATAATATGAGTAGCTAAATCCTTTGTTGATTATGGATGAATTCAATGTTCTAAGCGTGGAGCTTTATTATTAATAAAAATCTATTGAGAGTTTTTATCATCATCGTTTGTTTTTACCATATCTAGGGTTTATGAGTGATTCTTAGATTGATTTGGAGTGCACACTAGATTGATCTATTGATCGTTCTATTGCTACTAGAAGTTAGGAGATAAGTAATCATCGAATAACTCTCTACACAAGTAGAAATCGCGAGACCTTATAAAGGGATTTTGTGGAGAAATCGTGTGTAAAAACAACACCATCAAGTAAACCTTGAGCTAAGAGTTTAACTACTGGGATTAACCTAATTCACAAAGCTTAAAGCGTTAGATTGGATTACACCTTGAGTGAGCTACTACTTGGTGGTTCGGTTGGATAGAATCTGATATTGGAGAGCTTCCGTATCCGTGGTAAAAGGAGTTTTGAGGATAGCACTGAGCTAGCTGCTATTCTACGGTTGGTGATGGATGGTTGCATACGTGTTTTAGCTATTATTCTTGCATATTTTCGTATTATTACTCTTGTTTTCTATTATTTGTCTCTATTAGATGAATCATCCAAAAATGAGCCACAAAGTGCTAAAAAGAGCTAAGAAGAGAAATATTCCAAGTATCATTAGCTAAGTGTAACCGTATAATCCTGTTAACGCTTGGTAATGGCGAAGGATCCCTTAATAATCTATTTTCTTTCTTATTGTCTTTTTATTTATCTTACAACCAATCCTCCTTTGTTATTTACTTTATTTTGCTGATTCAAATAACCTATCAATTACACAGCTCTCTGTGGGAACGATCTCTTACTACCGCTATATTGCTAGTTAATTAGTGAGAAATATCTTTATTAATTTGTTGTGCCTACGACAGCCCATCATATATGCATTAATGCAAAACTATTATAATAACAGTAAGAATCGAAAGATTCGTGGAATGCACAACACATTAAAAGAGTTTCTCATAACTGGTATTGTGAGAGTAGATCATGTAAAGTCTGAAGAAATTTTTTCTAATCCTTTGACGAAAGGACTGGCAAGAGAAAGGTATGGAATACCTCTAAAAACATGGGACTTTTGCCTACTAGGAGTTGAGTCATTTGTGATGGATACTCAACCTAGAAGTGAGTTCAAAGGGACTAGATGATGTTACAAGACAGAGTCATACATTCTCAAAGAATGATATCCTCAAACGGGAAACATGTTGAGTATATAACTCTTAATGATGTTTAAAACTCTTAACTAAGAGTGGGATGCTTATATACATGAGTATCTTTGGTAGATTCACCTATACGAATGTGAAGGTGTGGCCGCCTTCTATGAGAATTTGGGCATTTCTCTAGATCGTTTATCAAAAAATGGATAAGCACGTGGTCTTGATGCACAAACTTTAAGAATTTACTCTAGATATAATTGTGTGTTGAATAATCTAGCATTAGTTATATTGAAAGACGTAAATCTCTTAAGGCACCTGATACTTATAAAGTTTAAAATTGTGTAAAGGTTCAAGTTGAAAGGCACCATTTCTTATGCAACGCTACATGGCACTTGCTTAATATTTTTAAAATACAAGTGGGGGTTGTTGGGGTAAATGTTTAAAACCATAGTTTAGTATTATTATGTCAATAACAGAAAGTTGGTGTGGTGGTAATACTTTGGGCCTCCACAGATTTGGTTCAAATCCCACCTCAAACAATTCACTAGGATATACATATATATACTTTGGGGACAATTTCCACCTCAAAAAATTCACTAGGGTATACACATATATACTTTGTGGAATCATACAATTAACATATGGAATTTTACATTATGACAGAACCGATATGGAATTTTACATTATGACAGAACCACGATTGGACACAATCGTGATATGTATATTGAAAATGAGAATGTCTATATTCTGGGTTCTATTTATAGTGTGATTTAAATCCTGAGTATGGAGATGGGAGTTTAGTACTGATGATTATATATGGTTTGTACAGATTTGTTGAACACACGACTCTTTTGAAGTAAAGATGGGGCCGACACCATTTTCAGATATCGGTAAAAAAGCGAAAGGTATGTTGCTTTTTTTGTCATGCTTTTGTGAATTGGTGAAACATGAATGAAGCATGGATAATTTTATCTCATAGGTGTTTCCAGAATTTGTACAATTTGTGAATTAAAATCACTAACAATTATTTGGACTCCAAAAATTAGATATGTACAATTATACAATTTGCATCTGGAATCATAAATCAGTTCATTAACATAAAATTATATTTGTATTTTTAAAATTTTGAACATAAAATGCAATTTTATACATAGAAAGATCTGCGATGTCTTCACGCTTAGAGTAAGTCTGATGGTGAAACCCAGCTGTTCCAAGTTTGGAAAAGTATAAAATATTAAGTGTAATTGCTTCTAAGTTCGGGTATTCTACACTTTTTCAAGCCACTAGAAACCCAAACTAAAACGCCTTTCTAAATTGCGTTAAGTGTTATCTGTTATTCCACATAACATTGAACCTTGTGGTTGATTTTGTTTCTAAATGTAGTTGTTTTTTTCTAACTGTATGATGCCTTTAAATCCATTTTACCTTCTGTCATTATCTTATGCTTCCTTGATATAACCCAACTTCCATACACATTCTAAATGATGAGGCGACATTAATATTAAACTTAAAAAATAGAAGTCTACCACCATTGAACTTGCTCTTAGGCCGGTTCCTATGGGCAAGGCAAATCATCAGATTTGCTAGTTTTGTACCCACTATGGGCAAAGCAAACTAGCAAACTGACCTGGCTAAGTGGCATATTTTGCCGCTTAGCCAGGCAAGGTGTAGTCTCTACCGAGCGGTGGAGTCTCAACCGCTCAGTTGTAACTACACCGAATGGTGTAGTATAAACCTCCAGTGGTAGAGACAACGATCTCCAGGTGCATACTACATCATCCAGTATATCTGATCCAACGACCGTAAATCCATCACCTTATAAATACCCAATTTCAACTTCATTTCAACTCACGCCTTCTTCATATTTTCTTAAATCTTCATAGAAAACCAACATGCTTCCGAGAATTAAAGAGCTGTAAACCGAGCCAATGTGCAAAATGAAACAAGAAGAGTAAGAGACAATGTACAAAATAAAAAAAGAGGACGAAGTCGAAATTTTAGTATTACAAAAGATGGATGCATTTGCAGGAATTATATTTTGTTTACTGATTGTCCCATCGTTGGTGGCGCACTCCAAGCCATGTTGTTTTGAAGAAAAAAAAAATTTCTGAAATTTGAGGAAGAAACAATGAACCTCAACAATCATGATGTGATGGTGTTAAGTGATCGGTTCGACTTAATATTTAAGAATGTTCATTTGTATGTTGTTTTGATAAGGCAAGTGGGACGAAACATGAGGCGTGGAGAAACCTTGATGGACCTTGAACAAAGGTGTCGGGCGGAGTGTCTCCACATCAACGGAAAATACTTCCAATATGGAAGTTGTTATGAGATCTTAAGAATGTTGCCCAAATATATCCAGTTTATATGTTTTAATTTTTTTTTTAATATTTCTTAATTGTTAACTTAAGCATAAGTGTAAAAATAGATTTTCATTTATCAGACAAAAGTGCAATTACATTAAATGATTTAAAAGGAATTACATTTATTAAACTAATGATTTTCCTGACTTCCAAAGATATATCAACTACTTGTTTGATCCAACATAGTCGTAAACTCGCCGGTCTAAGTGTGAGATGGTGGTTGAGTAGCATCAGGATATTCTGTAAAACCTTGAAATGGTGGTTGAATTGGCTGAGCAGCTGGTTGAAATGACTGAAATGCTGATGTGGTTTGGGTAAAAATAGCATATTGCCTAAATGCATCAAGGCTCAAGCCACCACATGACATTAAGCAATTCGCAACAAACTACTAGGAGTCTGGATCTGGATATCCATTATGTTTACATCTCCTCTATCACTTGCTGCTATCTGAGTCTCTTCTACTAAATTTGGAGTATAATGACGACTTCCACGACTTCTTCGACTGCTACTACCAGGTCTTGTGTTCATGCTATCACGACCTAAACCCATTTGATAACTTGTTCCTATATCGGCAGAATGTGAACCTATGACACCACGACTTATACTCATACCATCATAACTTGAACCTCCTAGAGTGTTAGGCATTGCAAACATCAAATTGTCACTCTGGATCTGCATATGGTTCAAGTGAAAAGTATGGAATCCATCGATAAGATGCGTTAAAGTATTCAACTGGTTCTGATACTCTTCTGGTGATGCCACCACCTCGTAATATGGATACCTATGATACAGATCTTCATAACCAAATGGAACAGTAATAATATCTCCTGAAGGAAATAAAGTATTGACATCCCAAGATATTTGAGGCATATTTGACGAACCCATTTGACTACTAGGATAGTATATGCTTCGCCCGTTGGTGGTTGAGGTTGGGATGGAAGATCAGTAAGTGGCATATTACCAATTGCGGGAAAATCCACATTACCCAAATTTTATGGTTGCATAGCAATATTTGTCTTGAAAAATCTTCTAGAACCAACTATAGTAATCAAATTCATTCTTTGGGATTTGGATCAAATCTTCAGCTTCTTCCCAAGGTTCTTTTTTATTTAATAACTTTATCCAATCGTCCTGCGAAATATCGAGATTGGAAACGGGTTGATTGTTTTTACCTTTCTTCCTTGTAGATGAAAAATATGTCTTTTTCCATCTTACCAAATACCATGACCAGTAACATGACCATAAAACATAACTCGCTTAAGGCCTAATTTTAGCATTCTCTGTGATGTTTCTTGATGGTACTCGTCAAGATAAATAAACGACATTTCGCTCATGTTTACAGTTGTTCTGTATAGTTGTTGCATCCTCTGAATTGCAACTATATTTTGGCTGTCATTTATCTGACGAATCCAATTATCGGCTTTGTACTTAGCCGATAATTATACGATCATCCTCTGAATTGCAGCCGACATTTTGACAGCCATTCTCTGTGATGTTTCTTGTATACGATTAGTAAAATTATACGATTATCGCGAAGATCAGTTTCGCAAACAACGAAGTAAGTATACCACCCATACTGAAAATAACATTGATAAACATTGTTGTTTTAGTACATTTACTTGTTTAACAATTAAATCGATAATGGATCAAATAATAGAAAGGGATTGTGGTTCTTACTTCCTATACGACCCAAAATCCATTTAAGATATCTGAAGTAACACTCGAACATTCACCGAGAGTTAAGTATAGTTCACCTAAAATTGCAGACCCCCAATCATGTGTTGGTGCTTTAGCTAAATCTTCCAAAGCTTCAAGAAAACCAACTAATGCCACTGAGATAACATTGGGGAACATAATTTGTCCTAACACGTATAACACAAAAATAAGTACAAGCTCAGGATAATCGACAGGGAACAAGTGTTATTGTTCTTCAATTAGGTTAACTGCCATTCTCCTAGCATAACACTTCAAAACACTCTTCAACCCAGACACTCTTATTCCGTTTGCGTGTAATTTTTTTGGATTCTGGCTTTCCTTCGGTGTCATTTGAGTACAAGGGAAGTAGTTGTCTCCATCTTCTTCCGACTCCCACTTTAATTGGTTAAATGGAAGTAAATCTCCCTCACATGTTATTCCTGTCAACATGTACAAATCTAACGGTATAAACCCTAAAACAACATGGTCATAATTAAAGTCTGTATCTAAAACTAAAAATTGAATTTAAAATAAAACTAATTGGATAGGAAAAATAAAACTTACCACATTCGAAATCCTTGAAAAAGAACGTATTTGTAGTATTCCACCAACGTTATAATATAAGTCACACGAATTGAATCTTGTGGTTTTTTGCTTTTCACATAATATAAACGTTGCCAAAGATATCTTTGCACGCTGTCTTGAACTGGTAAGGAGCTCAAACACACTATTGATCTCAGACACCGACCTCTTAGTTTAGGTAAACCAACTCGCTCTGGATGGCTAGATATATGCATAGGTAATACACCAGGACCAACTAGTTGTCTAACAGTTGCGAACTCTTTTTCTTTATCCCGAATCCAGACGCCATCACATACTATTTTTTTATTTTTATTTTGGTACTCATTTTCAAAGTAACTGTTCAAAAAAAATTGCTCTTGTTTTCTCTCTGGAAAAGGGAAGAAGAAATATACGTGAATGGAAAATGAACAAAACGATATAGCACCGACCGTGGAGTCTCCATCGAACAGTTTAAACCTACCACCAGCGGTCTTCTCTTTATTGTTATATATATATATATATATATAGGGACTCTATCGATAAACAATATTACCATAATGACGCTGCCAGTTTTCCAGGCCACCTGGCATATCATATGTGTGGGTTAGCCACCCCGGTGGGAACCGGCCTTGCAAATCGAAACAAGGCAGTTGTTACATTACAACTTGACATATGGGCAATGGCAACCTAATGCACCAACCAAGTAAATATGGCATTTGATTGACTATTTGGTAAGTGATGTCACACAAATGAAATCAAGCGCATGTAACAAACCAGTTAAGACACAGGTCAGCTGAATAACAAGTCCACTACTAAGACCAAACCAAACACCCTTCACAGACTGGCGGACCACAAAATAACAAACAAACCAATGTCCCACATGAACTCTCATTTACCCTATTTTAATCCTATCTCCTTTCAGATTTTTACTTTTTCCTCTTTCACGTCTTTCAAAAACACAAAAGAAAAAATGTCTGCAGAACAGAAAAAAAAAGAAAAACTCTCTGTTATCCACCACTTCATCTTCTTCTCTACTCTCCTCTTCTTCACAGATCTGAAGACAACTGAAAAACCCTAATTCTATTAACATTAAATTTTTTTAAACCCCCAGAAACAAACAAACCCTAGTTTTTTCATCTTCATTTTCATTTTCTCATTTCTCCTCTTCTCTGTTAACAACAGAGAGGAAGAGGTAGAAACATAAAAACAAAAATGGCATCTTCAAGGGGTAGCAGAGCAGAGAAAGTGAAGAGGATATTTCAACAATTTGATACAAATAAAGATGGTGGTTTGAACAGAGAAGAAATGGCATCTCTTGTTGTTGCTGTAAACCCTAGGGTTAAATTCAGCGAAGAACAAATTAGTGCAATTCTCGACGAAGTTTTCAAAACGTACGGTGAATTTATTGATGGTGATAAAGGGTTAACTCAAGAAGGTCTTTTACGTACTTATGATGATGGTGCAGGTGATGTTGATCGTGATTTTGATGCTTTAGGTTTGGAACTCAACCCAGATTCTTCGTCTGTGCAAATTTCTATGGTTTCTGATGAAGCTTCTTCGTCTTCAATTGTGGATGAAAGAGGAATTATTGATCAGAATAAGAAGAAAACTGTTGCTGCCTGGGCTGCGTCTCCAAACCATGGGATTGTATTTGACGATACATGGAAAATTGTTGATGATTTGGAGATTTTGATTAAGAGATTGAAGGTAAAACAAGCGAAAGAAGGGAAATTGAAAGGGGATAATGTTGATGTTTATTCTGATGCTGGTTGGTCAAGAGAATTAGGTCCTTCTACAGAAATGTCAGAGAAGAGAATCATTTGGGATGAATCAGGGAATGATTATGCTCAATTTGTGAAAGAATTGGGAGTTCTGAGAACTAGAGCTGATGCATCTAGGTCAAGAGAAGAAGCGTTTGACGGGCAAATGGCGATTGGGCGGGTTTTGTATGAGCATCAATTGTTTAGGGAGGCATTGGTGAGCTTTAAAAGAGCTTGTGAGCTTCAACCAACTGATATTAGACCACATTTTAGAGCTGGGAATTGTAATTATGTTCTCGGGAAGCATAAGGAAGCGAAAGAGGAGTTTTTATTGGCTCTTGATGCTGCGGAGATAGGTGGGAATCAATGGGCTTATTTGCTTCCTCAAATTCATGTCAATCTTGGGATTTCTCTTGAAGGTGAAGGTATGGTTTTGAGTGCTTGTGAGAATTATAGAGAGGCTGCAATTCTTTGTCCCACACATTTTAGGGCTTTGAAACTTTTGGGCAGTGCTCTTTTCGGTGTAGGAGAGTATAGAGCAGCTGAGAAAGCTTTAGAAGAGGCAATTTTTTTGAAATCTGATTATGCTGATGCACATTGTGATCTTGGGTCTGCTTTGCATGCCATGGGAGAAGATGAGAGAGCAATTCAGGAATTCCAGAAAGCTATTGATTTGAAAACAGGGCATGTTGATGCATTGTATAATCTTGGTGGGCTTTATATGGATATGGGTAGGTATCAGAGAGCTTCAGAGATGTATACTCGAGTTTTGTCTGTGTGCCCGAACAATTGGAGAGCTCAGTTGAATAAAGCTGTTGCCTTGTTTGGGGCTGGGGAATCTGATGATGCCAAAAAAGCTCTGAAGGAGGCTTTTAAAATGACCAATAGGGTTGAATTACATGATGCCATTGCTCATTTGAAGCAGTTGCAGAAGAAGAGACCTAAACTTAAAGCAAATGCTGGTGCTGAAGCTGAGGCGCCTTTTCTTATTGTGGAGCCATCAAAGTTCAAGAGGGTGGATAACAGGACTACACCAAGGCAGGATTTAGCTAATGCTTTGGAAATTAGGTCTTTTCAGAGGCTCACCAGATTGAGTCGCTGTGAGGTTGAGCTTTTGAAGAAGGAAATGAATGAAACTGAGGTTCCAGTCTCCTACTCCGGCAGTGGCATCCCTGAAAAATCAATCAGAAAGGCTGCATTGGAGGTAATTCTGCGCAGGTTACTTCATTTTCTGAAGCCCGAGACATTCCAAGGAGCTGTAAAAGTAATCAATGAGAGAATCTTGTCTGTAATGGATGGTTCAGGTGTGGGTAGAGTGGATTTGGGCATGTTCTTTGCTATTCTTGCCCCCATCTGTGGTAGCTCCCCTGATAAACGCAAAAGGATTGTGTTTGATGCGCTCATGTGGCGGCCTGTGAATGAAGGTGTTGGTCAAATTAGAAGAGTTGATGCCCTGGCATACATGAAGTTATTGAGAGCAGTTTATATTCCTTCACAGGGTGTCAGTGAGATGTTGGAGGTTCATGGAGATGATGATACCTCGGTAATCTCTTTTCCTGAGTTTGTGGTGATGTTTGATGATCCAGATTGGGGTTTTGGGATCATGTCCACTCTTGGGAAGCTTGAGAACAAAGATAGAACTCGTCATGGCAATCATGCTTGCTCAGTTTGTCGCTATCCTGTTATTGGGTCGCGCTTCAAGGAGGTGAAAGCTCATTTTAGCTTGTGCAACCAATGCTACAGTGAAGGAAAGGTGCCATCTTCCTTCAAGCAGGACGAATATCGATTCAGAGAGTATGGAACCGAGAGAGAAGCTATGAAAGATAAGTGCATGTTCTTTAATTTACATTCGAAGAATTACTCTGAAGATGAACTGTAGTTAGTAGTCCTTGTCCTTGTGTGAATTGTTTAAATACCCTGTAAAATTCCTATAAACTATTCTAATTTCTGTGTGAAATATAGATCACATGTGTTTGATAAGCATGTCCTGTTCTTGTATAATAATCATCATTGAGAATGTCCTCGAAATCTTCTGCTTAGCAACAACTTGCGCAGATAGATATTCTTTGTTCATTTCACAAAATAGGAGAAATTTTATTGTGCTTATTTGGTGCCAGTAATGATTTTTGTATGATCTACATGACTACATTGCAGTTTTTTTTTTCCTTCTTTTCTTGCAATTTTCCCCTCTTGAGTTTCCATCATTCCATCACCAGAGCTTGTAATGAACCCATGCATGTTATGAAGTGATTTTTGCAGCTTTGGTTGATGCCTTCTAATTGCTTCTCATCATGCTCCGATAATGACAATTCAATACTGAACCACCTTTCTTATCCAGGGACTTCTCTTTATTTCAGTAGTCACGATCATGTATTGGTCCGTACGGGAAGTACTACATGTTCCTCTTTCTCACTGTGATATCTATTGATGTGAAAGATTACGTGGTGTTTGTCTCCATAGACCAGTGAAAATAAATGAAGATTGCTCTTAAAACCCTTTTTTACAATAGTTAGAATATGAAATGGATCGACCCTGGTAGAATCCATCCTCTCTTTAGTTGATTTTTGTTCTTTTTAGAAATGTATTTCACACAAGGGAAATTTGGAATCCCAGCAAATCAGAAAGCTGAATATTGTTGAAATTCAGGTAAACAGTCACTTTTCGTTGCAACAGTTGTCAGGATCTTTGCCAACCAAAGAGCTGTCTGGATATATCAAGAATCAGCAGTAAAAATTAGTCAGAGAAGAAAAGAGATGGACAAGACTGTTGTTGTTTTGTACTGTTGCTTGATTGATGCTACTAAGTAGGCTACATGTTCAACTGGTCCCCTTCCCCTAGATAAGAGAATTCAACTGCATCACTACTAGTAAATGTTGTATGCCATTTATTAATTTCTCTTCTTTCAGGTTTTAAAGGTAACCAACTTAAACTTTTGACTGAGAGTCTGAGCAACTGGGTCACAAGTTTTGACTGAAAACAGGCAATAACTGATTTTTTCCTCGGTGAACTATCAAATTTTTTCATAGGAATTACTCCTCTTTACCGATAATGTATATCCGCTGCCACTATGGGGTATCCGCCGTACTACGAAAGTGACAATTATATCTGTTCGAGAAACGTAACAATCAGGATACTCGGCTCTCACCCGAGAGACCCGGGTTCAAGTCCCGGCAACGGAAATTCTTTTTTTACATTTTCATTTCAAGCAAGTTGCTAGTGTTTACACGATCAAGATTCAAGACCCGATAAACCCATGATTTAAATTTTATATTCAAGGTAGTTGGTTCAATCAATTGAAACCGGAAAATGCATCTTCCATGACAGTCATCTTTCCAATGTGATGCGCAGTTTCTATCAAAGCCTGTCTTTAAGCTTGTTACTCAAAATGGGGTTAGAGGCCAAATAAGATCCTAGATGGATAGTATGACAGGGAAAATGAAGATGCACATTTACATGTGTGTGATGGTTATGATCCTCTTGGTTCTTCACAGTACTAATAGTAACATAGATGAAGCTATTGAAGTGGGGGATCAACGGGAGGAAGATGACTACTTGCTAATCGACCCAACACCAGCCTCCCCCGGCAGTCATCCAGCTCCAGTTCCGCATACACATAATTAAGTATTACTGCAACCTGTTACAGTGATAACTTAGGGCTTAAATATATCTCGGTTCAGTAACCTGATCATCATCAAAACTAGTTGGTTCATCCTATGCTACAACGGTTATGCTAAATATAATGCATCTCTTTTCTTTTTATTTCCTTTTTCTTCTTCTATTTTTTGTTGTTGGAATGATCAAAGACACAATGGATATTCACCTGCTAAACTTTTGCTTAATAATAGTTTAAAAAGAACACTATCAAAATCATTTGCAGGTTTGCACAATTGTTTACAAGCAACAACCAGATGCTAATCACAAACTGGTTTATTAAATTATGTTGTAACCTTACATAAGGTGAATAGAAGACGGCCCACAGACAGCGGCAACTCTCTGAGCTTTCTGAGTTTCAGATTTATAGACTACTCTCAATTCTTTCTTTGCTTTTCGTGCCTCCCGCCGCTCCTCTTTTACAGCAGACTGCGATAAGCCAAGAAGTTAGCTGTCAGCATCTAAAGGATATGATGGAACAATGAATATTGAATATTGTAGATTGTCAAACTCAATACAATAGGAACATCCATTGGGGACTTCTGTTGCAGACTGTTTACAATCATGGAAGTCCGTGCAACTCTTCCATCTAGCCAACAGGTTTGTGAAGAAAAGAAAGAATTAAGAACATTTTTGAAACATGTGATCTTAGGCATCAAACAATATTTACCTTCCTTTCTTTCTTTTCCTCCTTTGACTCCTCGCCATGAGGTTTCCTCTTGTAAAGCTCACTTTTCAGGCCTGGAACCTTGATGACCTTCTCAGCAACAACTTTTTTGCTATGAGGCAAATAGTCTACAGGAAGCTTCTCCCTTCCTTTGAGGATAATCCCATGAGCGCCGTTACTAGGAATTTTAGCCGGGGCATCTGCTAATTTCTTCTTCCTTCTTGTGCTTACTGGAGCTTCTATTTTTCCAGGGTGATTTTCAAGATTTGTATATGTTGATATCACTGACTCACAATCAAACTCCTCTGATTCTTCACTACTTTCCTCCCAAATTACCACATCCTCCTTATCATGGCTTTCATCATCAAACTTCTGCCCATACTCTGCGCAACGCCGAATCAAATCAGCAGCTGAGTCCTTAAGCTTCTCACAGTTTGATCCCTCATTCCCATGAACATAATCGGCAGGAACTTTATACGCCAAGTCAAAATCTAATTTTTCAATCTCTTGGTCTAGAAATGGGTTATTAAGCTTAGCTGCTAATGGAACTTCTTCTTCAGATTCGGAGTCTCCATATCCAGAACCTTCATATACGTCATCTTTATCACTATCACTGTCCGTGGCATACTCCTTAAGTGTAAGCTGCAAAGTGAACAAGGAAAAATGTTAATAAGCTGGCTGCACTATCTAAAACTATGTGAGATTTAGAAAGGGTTGAAAAACCAACAACTGCAACATAGATGCAAACATAAAAATTAAGTGAACCACTCGGAAAGGCGGATGATAGCATAATAAATGATCAAGGATCCATACTACATAAGCATAATAATGTTTGGTCAAGATCATAGCATACAAGTTGGGTGCACATGCAGTAGTTGAAATTCTAGTCAAATTTAGTCAGTCAGCATTATGAAAGAACATAAATCAAAAGTAGCAGATACAGTTGCGGCAATCATGGCCGAAGTAGTGAGGGGGGTAATGGATGGTTATTGGTGATAATACCAAACTATTGCTACTAGACGTGTCATTCAGGAGGTGCTCGACTGCTTGTCTTCTGTTGGTGGCTAGATATGCTGGCAGCATAAACAGGTGCTTGCTTTTAGAGCTAGGCAGTTACTACAGAAAATATGTAAGTGAAAGTTCATTTTCCGAAGTAAGTTTAAACTATGTAACAAATTTTCCTAGTTTGCATCGCCATCGTACAGTTAACAGGGCCCTTGAGCCTTAATGAGGTTGACTTCCAAAAACAGACCTAAAAGTTAAGATTATGTTTCTTAGGTGAGGTTAATTCATAATATTAGCCTTTATTTTAACCACATCCAGAATTAAAAGGTTATGCTTCTCATGAGACATTTCGAAAACAATTAGACGTGCTACTCAGTAGTCAAACTATAAGAGAAATAAGGGAGACATACAAAAGTTGTTCTATCAAATTGCTAATTTCTGGTACAGAATCAACCTCTTGGTTTTTCTAGTCTAACATGTCATATTATTAGAGATAATGAAGACTAAGGCCAGAACTACCATCACCAACAGTTAACAAAGACAATACTCTTTCGTAATTAGTATATCTTAATAAACAAAATACACAGTAATATCAGACTGAGGTGGTAAATATTTGCCTAAAAGGCCATAGGCGATGGATAAACTAACAGCGATCTAATAAAGATTCTTCATCAGATAATAAATGAGAACTAATAAATTCACTAGACTATTACAGATATCATATGATTCAATGCACACAAATGCAAGGTTGTGCAATTTGGAAAAAAATAAATAGGGTGTAGATAATTGGTTGCCGTGATATGATAGCTGAACCCTTACACGTACATGATCAAAAACTCTCAACTATTACCAACAACGAAAGCAACAACAATCCTATAATGCAATTTCAGCAATTCATTGAAGAACTATGTATAAGTAAGAAACTAGTCAGAAATTTGGATAATTCATTGAAGAACCACGTATAAGCTTTATATTCCCAAAGTTCAACACGTCAAAGACATTTGGATCTCCAATTTCTTAGATTATTCAGATAATTTCCTTCACTGATGTAAACACATTGCTAATTTATCTGGTAGATTCATGATACACTAATTTAGAGCCCAGTACAACAGATCAAGCTGATTATAGTTGTGAATTCAACGAATTTGTCAAGTATTACATGTTTATATAGACTCAAAGAGTCTAGACACTCTTGACGGCAAAACATAGAACTAGATTGCGTTCAAACTTCAAATTACCCATCAGACCCAAAAAAGAAGAGAAACAAGAAAAGGATCAAGTGTTTTTTACTTGCATTGGAAATGGGAACAAAGTTCAAGGACGATAGATAGTAACTACACCGTTCACCCAATGTGTTCAGGTTTCAGTTTAACACCTACAAATTGTCTACTAGAAAAATCTTCACCCAAAAATGAGACAACTAATCACCTGGATACTTATGACTTATTCAGATCTTAAGCATGTTTAAGGGCACAACAATAAGTCAACTTCTATCAATAGTTCCTCCCTCAAACTAGTATTGGTTGTAACCTATAGGGTGTATCATAGTGGGTTAGCTGCCATATCAAGAGCCTTAAGTAATGTAGTGCTCATATAAAAGCACATTAATTCTTGTTGTAATCTATCAAAGTTCTATTTGAATACAGTGCTTTTGGCTTACTCTGTTTCACTCCTACTCTCATCTTTATCAAATAAAACCCAACACTAACTATACGTCATAAACAAACAGAATGGACAAAACCCCAAATTTACAAATTAAACACAAACTGGAATTAGATAGAAAACGACATATATAAATAAATTGGTGACGAAAAGCAAGCAAACTTACCAAATCAAACTGCTCATCCAAAAAACGAGGTGCTCTTGGTTTCTCATCTGTTTGAGGTTCCATATCAAACTCATCATCATCAGCATCGTCAAACACACCAGCGGAATGAAGCAACTCGCTGGATTCAACATATTGTCTCTTAATAACTTCAGGCTGTTCATTAATCTTCTTATCAAAGACAATTTCTTCATCTTCTTCTTCTCCTTCTCCTGGAAGATTAGCCTTTAAAACAAAATCCTCTTCCAACTCCAAGTCTTCATCATCTGATTCGAACCTAGATAAATCATTGTCAGCAAGTAAAGCAGCAATTTCCTCATCAACAGCTCTCTGAACTTTCACACCAACAGTCTTAGCTGCAACTTTATAAATGGAATCATCACTTGGTTCAGTCACTCCAACTTCTAAAACCCTAACTCTTGACGCATCATAAGCCTGTAAAATGAAATCACAAAAACTAATCAACACTTATTCTGAATGCGAAATCAGTGTAAATAAGACTAGCACGGTGTGCAAAGATGTAACTCAAAGATCAATTTTTCTTATTCTGGAAGCTTTGATTTCATGTCAACTGATCAAAACATGAATGCATAGCATCCATGTTCATTACAGAAACCCATGTCATAGTATAGTTTAGTTGTTCGTTCACTGGAGGACGTCTCACGAACTTAAGAAATCACACCCACAAACTATAAATCCTTGAGTTCATTTTCTTCTCCCGAACAATTTATCTAATAATAAGTAAGGAAAGAACCAATTTGAAGAGCCCGCAAACTCTTACCAGAAGATGTTAGTCAACATAGGTTTATCTAGAATCTAAGCATCCTTCCTAACCAAGGTCAATTAACACTCTTACCAAGGGATGTTAGTTCTGATTAAACAAATTCAACCTAATTCTGTAATTCTGTATCTGCCAACATACCACGGAGTTTAAACAACCTCAATGCACCAGATGAACAATTTAAACAACCTGAATGCACCAGGTGAACACAAATGGTCCAGCAAAATAAACTAATCTAATTTCTAACATCCAATCCAAATCTTGTATTTCTCATGTTATAAACAGATTAACATCAAAGAATGTGTAATAAGCAGGCTTTCAAACATGATAGTATAAAATTTATCCATACCTTAACATCATGAGGAACTTCATCAAGCTTAGCTTTACTATTCTGATAATAAGCAGTACCAGCACCAGTATTCTTAATTTCACGTAAATGAGCTAGATAATTATAACCATCATCAGGAAGACCTAATTCCAAAATCTCTTTCCTCACACTAACAGGTAAATTAGAAGCAGAAACACCATTATTTACTGGATTTGTAACAGGATTTTCATCACCATCTTCATTTGCATCATCGAAAATCGGATTTTCATAAGGATTATTATCAACTCTAACGAAAACTCGATCACCACCTGGTCCATCTCCATAATTAGGATCTGATGTATCCCTTGCGTGTAATTGAAATACTGCAGATTTTTTCTTGTCTATGAATTTCTTCTTCCCCATTGATTCTGACCTGATTACTTACTCTGGGTTTAGATTTTTGGAGATAATTCGGAGAGGGAAGAGGAAAGCTGTTTGAAGAGTGTGGAGAGAACTGACAGCAAAAACCCTAGAAGAAAAATAAAACCCTAGTTAAGCGACTCTTTGTTTATGGGCTCGCTAGTAGTAAAAAAATGACCATGCATGGGCTTGTACCCGGGTTCGTTTGAATCCAGTTTATTCTACTAAGGAATGACCCTGCATTTCTCTTGCGGAAACTCCTCCAAGGAAGCCTTGAATATAGGGTGTGAAGGCCAGTGACTGACAGTCGGACTCTCGGAATTCAGCTGTGCAACTCCATCTGGTAGAAAGCCTGACAGGGTGCTAGTGCTACTACTGCTTAGGATTGTGGGAGTTATACCAAATGGCCAATGTCATTTTGGTTTGATTCATTTCTGTGGACACAAAAAGATCAGCCATCAAAAAGGAAAAACATAGGTCTAAGGTTTGTTGCAGTTTTCTTTCTTTGTCAGACAACCACAATGACATAAACAACACTATTCACCAACCCCACTGAAACATAGAGTCTGATATATTCCATGGTGGTATCAGTATCGGATTAGCATTCAGCTCACTAGAAGAAATTAGGTTTCGCATTCCATTCTTTGGATCGCATAAACATTGTCATTTGATCACTGGAATGTAATCATATAAATAATATATCCCGGACATTAAACTCTCTTAGTCATGTATCTTTTTGTTGAACTCTATGAGTCATGTATCACCGTGTCTGTGTCATGTACCACTCGTACCAGTAAAATTGGCAATATTTCTCCAGTTAAAAGAAAATTACCAGAAAGAGAGTACACATAAAACTTCTTCATGACATACTATTACTCTTGAGTCTTGATAATGTTGCTTGAAAAACTAGTACAGCAATCAAAAGAAAAACCAAAAATACAAAACTCACTCTGAAAATCGAAACAAACTTACAAAAACAAAAATTCTATGATTTAAAAAAAAAAAAGCCTCTACTATCCTTGTCTTCCCACAAGATGAGAGGCACTAATTTTTTTTCCTATTTATTACCACCTTAATCAGATTAGTATAAGTTACTAATAACTATATTAGGTGGTGTATATGTTGTATATCTAAGTACCTATGTGCACTTCAACAAGTGTTTTCTTTTAATGTGTTAATTTGGGTTAGAAACAAAGTAAGCCAATGCACCAACTAATGGAGCATTGATGTATGTAGTAGGTTCAGATTTTCGAAAATCAACCCGATCGTCTTCGTAAATGTCATCTTCTCCTGGACCGCCAACCACTGCTCCAATTAAGGTATTAGAGTTGGGGTTTGCTGAATTGTAGTATATAGAGCCTTCCTTGCATGTAATTGCTTGAGTATGGTCTTTTACTGATGGTAAAGATGAGCCGCGGTGGTGAATTCTCTGTGGGTACTTGTTTCCGTATCCTATCATGTATGACATATTCATTGGGTTGTCTCCTAATATGTAATCAATCTGCACAAATTATACATCCTAGCGTAAGGAGTACGATGCTACGCTAATTCCCAAAAGTAAATGCATATAGAAGTAGATACCTGTTGCTTAGCTTGTCGATGGAGAGAAGCGGGGCCAACAGAGACGCTCCCGCAGTTAACGGTTTGAGATGTTCGTGAAAGGTAATTCGCGTAAACTAGGAGGAGGAAAGCAATAGAGGTAACGTGTTGCATGTTGCTACCACCAGGTTTGTATATGAGGCCACCAGGAGTGTACTCAATGTGTGAAGATGAGGATTCTGGTATCAATGTACACATGAAACTATCTGCAGATGATTTATACGATTCCAGTGAATACACTTTTCCTTCAAGGAATTCCTGCATCAGTAAGATAATATGTGCATTATGGATCATGTACCAGTACTTGAGCGTGTAGTCATTTTGTGTCAGACATGTCATGTCAGGTGAAAACATTACCTTGGAAATGAGCACATTAATGCCAGCATGTTTATTATCCCAACCGAATTCGTTAATACTGTCTTCGGCCCCTAAGGTTTTACCATTGTACTGTATGTATTCAAGAAATGAATCATTTTGTGAGGCCCTTCTTAACCATGCTGCCCCCCATAATAATTCATCCTGAAAGCAAACAATCGAAAGTTCTGTCAGGAAATGTTTAAACACTGTCCTACATTCTTTATATATACTGAAAAATGAAATGCACATTATGGCGGGTGCCTTACCTGATATCCATTAAAATCACAATAGAATGGGCAAGCACCGGATCTAACACCGTCATTATCACTGTAAGCACCTTTGTAGTTATCAGCGAATTCAAATGCTTTGATCGAATTCCTTAACAGCGTCTCAGAGTAACCAGGATCAGATGATCTAAACGCCATGGATGCCGCCGCAAGAGCTGCTGCTGTTTCACCAGCTACATCTGAAGCAGTTTGCGGTGCTTCTACACTATAAACTGTCCGAGCCGTGTCCATGTCTTCTGGCCTTTCCCAACAGTTATGGTCCGCAATTGGATCCCCAACCTAAAATTCCAAGAACCAAAACCAAAATGAGATTAAAGTGGTGTTACCCAACAGTAAAAAAATTAATTGGGCCGACTGACCAGAGGGCCCGTAGGGCCCGAAGAGAGAGAGTCCCTTTTATGGGAATTTTTTTTGTAAATTGAAACCTAACACAAATGTGCAATTTGACAAAAAAAAGATTGGATTTGGTGTCCATGGTTAGTTTTTTTCACTTGACACAATTATCCCTCCCTTTTAGTCAAATTACTATAACTCCTTATGTATCCTATTTTTTAGGGGTATAATTGGAAAGCAAATTTTAATATAACATATCTAAAAATCCGTACCTTGAAATTTTACAAATTTTATCTCGTTGGAAAGCTTATAAAAAAAATCTACGCAATGAGTACAAACAACAATATCAAATTTAGAGTTTTTACGAAAAAATCGGATGTATCTATCATTTTATGCACAATTTTAGAAAATTAAATGTATATCTATTATGCAATCAAGGATGTTTTGTTTTTCTTCGGTCGGCCCTCCCCACCGTAGAAGCGTTCTAGTTATTTTGATGGGTCATTTTTCTTTCTAGTGATGATGTCAAAATGATGCACTGTTTTGGTAAGTTCCAGTAGACATGGGAATTTCTTGTCTTGGTTCTTTTCTTCTTCCCAGTGAACACTTAGCAGCCATCCCAATCCACTTTCTTAATTGTTTAATGTGCGAGGTGGTGGGTCTAAGTGGGTGCCTTTATCAGAAAAAGCAGTTTGGACCTACCTCTTCATATTTTGCTCAGGGGGGTTTTAGAAAGAAATTCATGGAGCCCTGCTGAATTTTGTCCTAGTGAAATAGGATTTCCACTGGGTTGGAGCCTTGGAGGGTTAGGTTGAAAGTGAGTAAATGATCATCAGAGAGTTTGACATTTGTCAGTGGTTAGTAAAACCAAATTCCTCAAAGTCTAAGGGTCTACAAAAAAAAAACTTAAATTCAGTAAATTTGGTTCACGGGTGTGCCTTGGAATATCATACAAGTAAAGAAAACAAAAATAGTATTCTTCATCACATTGTGAAAAGACAGAATTTACCTGAACAAAAATCTTGTTAGGATGTGAAATTGTTTTGAGAAGATAATCAGTGCCCCATCTTATAGCAACCAAAGCATTTCTAAACTCATTTGGAGGCATAAACTCTCCAAACTCAATGACACTCCATGATAATAATGTGGTACTAAATGCCATTGGAAACCCAAACTTTATGTTATCTCCTGCATCATAATATCCACCGGTTAAATCTACGTTGTGCTGCCAACCGTCTCCTAAACCGGAATTCATTCGCCAGTTGAGACGCTGATCGTTGGGGAGAAACCCGGACCTTTGGCCTTCGAAAAACAGTATGCATTTTGATAATGCATCTCTGTAGTCATGGTAATCGGACTTAACTGAATGCAAGTTAGTAGTAAGAAACAGAAGAACAAAGAGTAGGGAGATGAAATTACTATAAGAAGAAATGGTAAGAACAGAAGATGAAGAAGAGGGAGAGAAACTGAAGAGCCTCATGTCAGGCTTTTTGAGAGTTACAGTTTCTCTGTTAAGAGTGATGTAGTTGGATGGTTGTAACTAGAATTTAGTGATGTAGGTGGAGTAATTGGTTTCAGTGAGTATTTATAGAAGCACCACAAACAAAGTGTGGAAGAGAGGTACGAGACTCACAAGATAGAAAAGGGAGAAGATGAAGAAGAGTGGAGTTGTGGGTAGAGATGTGGGCCCTACCACATTGTGAAACGGCAGTCATAAGTAACCGCATAATTAACCGTAAACTGGTTACTGGATCATCATTATTACTGCAACAAATGCAGTAGTTATGCTGCTGTCACTATTGTACTTTGTGTACGTGTGTTCTTTGGGTGGACAATTTAGACTACAGAAACACCACAAGGTTTCTACAGGGTTACCAAATTTCGCTGGAGATATTTAGTGAAAAATTATCCTTCAGTCTGTAAAGATCGGTCCATCCCATCGAGGTTGCGTGCTCCGCCCATGAATGAAATTTTGGCACCGTGCCCATAATAACCATGACACTGGAAAAATTACTACTCCACCGGTAACTGGAGAATTTAGCACAGTCACGTTGTAACAGGCGTTAGATGGTAGAGGGGATTGGTCACGAGAAATAAGATATAGGAATCCAAAGGGCTGTGCCAATACGCCGACAGTATAGTGAATATTAAGTGTCAGTCACATGTGACGATGTACAAAAAAAGATTAAGTGGGTCCTTGAAAACTACTGTTTTAAGAGCAGTAAAAAACAGCTTTTTATGCTATTCTTAGATCCTCACTGTCAAGGTTATAAAGTCCAAGCAAAATTAAAAGCTCATATTAATAACACTCATAATTAATGGAAGAATGAATATTAAGGGTCTTTCACTCTTCACTCTTGAAAGACTCTTCATTGCCAATCTGGTATATGAAAAGCAGTTCTAGGTACTTTCCTTGCATTTTATAACGGCAATTACTAACAACTGCTTGTCCTAGAACAACCATACGAAGTTTCATAATGAATAGTATATTGTAACAATGAAGTCATATTGAAAGTAAATATGTTGAAAATATTCCATGGATTTAGAGGTAGCGTGAAGGTGTGTTTTACACAGGACATACATGGTAGTAAGATAAAATTCTTTTAGGATTTCTGACGTACTATGGATATACTTTCTGGTGTTTCTCTCTATATCCTTCTCATATAAGCATCAACTGCCAGACTTATTTCTTCACTCTATTTCTACTACTTTCTGTTATTCATCAACTGCAAAATCCTCTCTTCTAAAGAGTAAAAAGAGGAAGTTATATTATTCAAAGTGTAAAGATAGGATTCTTCTTTCTGTTTTGTGAGCATTTAAGTAATGCCCCCACAAAATAGGGCAACAACACCTTAAACAGCTAGACAACTAACCTATATTGGCTTACAGTTGCGGTTGAGGAAGAAAGACGTGAAGTAGTGAACATAAAGCTTTCTTTTAAAATCCTAAAGAGAGAAAAAGAAAGAAAACAGAAGCCAAATATATGCAACTGTTAACTAAAAAACAAGGTTAGTAACAAGTTAGTTTTTTCTTGTCTTCAAGCTTTTACCAACTTCTTTCCTGTCTAAATCTTAACTTGATTTACTGAGTAAAGTGTCAGATTAGTATTTCAGCTTTACTTGTCATATAAGTTAGCATATCAAGGCCTTGTAAAGATGTGGGATCCCACAGAAATGTTGCAAACAAAAACTACTGTTTCTACAAAACAGGGTTATTGATCAATTTGGCTCAAATCCTATTCAGGCATGTAACTACAGCTCCACATACTGTTGTAATTTCCATTTTCGTTCAATTCCGACAAAGGGCTTTCTGTTTCCCCTTCAAATAGTACAGAATGGAAAACCCTCTTACCTAAGTCCTCACCAAGGGACTGTACTAGACTGATGTGTACTAAACTCAATTGCCATTCCTATCGGATGGGCCAATGATGTGGGATGTTACTAGCCTTGATGTCAGAACTCAGAGGTAATCATAACTATTTCAAAAGAAAAACACCCGATGAAAGATCAATAAAAATGCTGAGAGCAACAGAAAAATAACATTTTCATTCTAAATAAATAACATAGTATCCAACAACTGTACATAGTATTTCGAATATAATGCTATACAAGCCCATTGGTGTTTAAACAACTAACCTCGACGATTAGCAGAAGCATACAATGGTAAAACATAAATTGTCTGTACAAAAGCAATCACCCCTGTGAAACGCTAAGCAGTATAAGCTCCCAACAACATGTGACTACTAAGATAAACTCAAGAGCACAGGTGGTTGATTTCCAAATTCCCAAGAGACTGAATGTTAGAGGCAAGCAAAAGTGCGTACCTAATTGAATATATCTACAGCTTAAAGAGAGTAACAGTGGCAATATAGCCATTTTTCATCACCTGATAGAATCATACAAAAACAGCTATTATTAGCTAACCCTCTCATGCATCCATAAATAAAAGAAAGACAGTCAAATATTCTCACCTCAAAAGCAACATTTTGGTACCCATATACAAAAGTCGATCCAAAGGGATTGCTCGTGGATCCTTGGGTTTGGATTGCAGCTCGCCCAGAATCCCCGAGGACATCCTACAATAAATGGTCTCTTGTTATTACCAATAAATAAGATCCAACCATTCATACAGTAATAAACTGTAAATGAAATACATGAAACCAACAAATTAAACTCCCGGCTAATTGTTTTGGAATCACAGAAAAATCATTATGAGAAACTGATCAGCTAGCTTTGGCAATGGAATTCAAAGCATTAATTTATTTTTTTGGTCAATCATCTTGTAGTCTATGCTGAAGCCAAAGAACCGTTAGGCATGGCAGAACTCATGATTTTGTTACTCAAGAAAAATGGAAGTAGGAGAAGATATCTGCGGAAGGTCCAAAGACTTGGGACCTTTTTTTTCCCTTTCCCGCTTAACATTCTATCCATCAGAAGGGTGTGTGCCTATAGAAAAAATATGGATGGTGATAGTGCCCTAATATAGTTTGTTTTTTTTTTTTTAGCTACCAGCTGGGCCCCACACTGACAGCTGATGAGAGCCCGCCAGCTGGACCGGCCCTACTGCCAATCCAGCAGATTCCAACTTGCCATCCCAGCAACAAATCCAACAAATCACAACCTCTGCCCTATCCATAGAGGAGGTGGGAGAAAATAGGAGACCCAAGCTAGTGGGAGCCGATCCCCCTACCTCTTCATGAGAAAGAACAATAGACAGAAAAAGGAAGAGAAATAATGATAATATGCCTTTAGTGGTGGAAAACATATCTTGGTAAAATAATTACCTTTACTTGCTCCCATTTTGTGCTTGGGGTGATGCAATGCTTCGTACTAATGGTATTAGAGTCTTGAAATGGTCCTCCAACTGCAGAGGAAGGTATTTTAATTAGTGATTCCCATGAATGTTTTTAGCAACCAATTGTATCTAGAACATAGTTCAAGGACATTGGGGGAGAGCTTGCCATCTGAATCATAGATAACAAAGTTGCATTTCATATAAGAGTTGAAATCTGCATGTCCTGGGTAGTTTGTGTGCAAAACGAACTTCTTGATTTTATGAGTCTGCACATCAAACAAGGTATAGAAAAAGTTTCAGCACTATGATTGAGGGATATTATGATATGGAGTTTAACATCAAGGTAAGCGAAAACAGCACCTGCCCATCGAATAATATGTCCACGCCACGAGTGAAATAATTGTAAAAGTAATCACCACAAAGAGTTGTGCGAGGGCGTGGGTCTGAAGCTGAATGAATTACCATCTGATCAACCTGTGTAACCAGAAATGATAGGTGGTGTTTCTTAGTGACAAAAATCTCAAGACCCTTTTGAGTAACCGATTGTTCCAACGGCTTGGGGGCGTGTCAGTCAGATACGTATTGACACGCGTCCAGACACAACACAGTTATCCAAAAATATATTAAATATTTTATAAATTTAAAGCACCTAAAATAGAGAAGTTTCACTAAGAGTATTCAACAGTCGAGATATCTCACATCTGAAAATTTATACTAGTGAACTAAGATATCTTTTGATTTACCATTAGTAAGTATAACATATTTGTACTAACAATAGTGATCTCTATTAGAATTTTCTAATTCAAGTTTTGCATTTTTCTCTCCAAACCAAAAAAGAAGCAAAATGCCTAGGAAACGCAAAGCTGGAGCAGTTGAAGATACAGATAACTATTTCGACGGCTTTCCGGACATTCATCCATATATGTATGCATTTTGCTAACTTTGCTATCTTATATATCCATTTTAAACTACTTATGAGTACGCCGTGTCCCTGTTTCCTAGATATTAAGTTGTCATGTCACAGTAAGACACACGACACCGATTCCCATGTTGTTATACAGGAATAAACCTTTTTACTTAATCTCAATCAAATATATGCTCCTACAAAATGCACTATGGAACTTCCAAAAATGACCAAAGAAGAACATGCACAACAGGCTCGTTATTATAAAACACTACTGAATTTCAAGTTCATTTCACAGGTTTCTAAAACTGAAAGTATAGATCATGAGTTTTGGGAGTTCTTATTTTCAAAAGTTCCGATAGATGTTTCTCAACTGCGTCTTAATTCCTTATATCCAACTCACAAGATTAACATATGGAAAATTAATTTGTCGCATACCTGCTTTTGGTGTATTCCACAAGGACGACCTAATTCAGTCCACACGTCCTGCAGAGAAACAAGTAAAGAGTTTAATCCCAACATTGACAACGTATAACATGGAATAGAAACATATGTAGCTTCCCAAATGAAAACCAAGACATATATAATCAGAATCATAGTTTACCGAGTTAGAAACAACCACCTTATTAAGCAAATTCTAAGAAAATATAGTCCTGGTAAAATACTCATGCCTTATCTGGAACAATTTTAACTTTTAAGGACCGGTGAACACAAATGAACGTAAACTGATAAAGTCCTGTGAATGAGAAACTCTACTGACCTGAGGTGATGCACCAAAAGGAATATGTTGACCACCCACAGTGAACCATAACTCTTCTCCGAGCTACATTGAAAATCATCCAAAAAGTGAGGTATTTTTTTAGCATCAAGATGAATGTTTTACTTATACTACAATGCTAAGCAATGGAGTGAAGAAAGCTATGTGAACAAGACCGAAGAGACAATGATGACACAACTGGTAATAGGGAACCAATATGACCCACTTAGACTTTCATCGAAGCGATAGGTCATTCTTAAGGACATCAAAGGGAATAAGAAATTGGTACCTTAGCATGGACTTCTTCCATGTAGAGGCTTCCAGCAGGCAATGGTGGAGCTAAAGCTTTCGTCATAAGGGCTCCGACCCCGACTTTACTCTCTGAAGATTTATCATATATGGAGACACGCGATGTAACTGGAGTAGTCCCATCAGGAAACTCAAGAGGCAACTCCGCTGTCAAAATAGGGAAGGGAATATTTAAACAGTAAATAAAAAATTAAGATGAGGAAGAGAGAGAGCAGAAGCAAAGAAGATAATACAAAAAATACAGTACCTACCTTCTCCATCATGGCAACAATCTGTATACTGCAACGGTATAGGAAAGGCAAAGGATAGTCCCTAAAATTGCAGATACCAATTAATATATGGTAACAAAATAATAGAAGTAAAGTGAAAGTTTTAACGCTGGTAAAGCGATTCATGTCACATACCGGATAGAATAGAAAGTAAACTCCTCTATCTTTGTCATAAGTTCCAGGAAATGTAGGCCCAAACAGTGCATATACAGCTACGAAAGTAGCCAGAGTGGAAGGTCCACTGGAAGTAAAAATAGCTAGCATAAAAACACAGGAAGGGGATAGGAAGATGAAAATTTAAAGTAATTTCAATTAACCTACCCAATAAGAGATTTAGCATATAGCATTTGAAGCCTTTTGACATCAAAAACTTCAATCAGCCGCAGCCTCTGGAGAAGAACCAAGGTTAGAAAATGGGGGAATTGTAGACATTATGAATCATTACAACGCAATTAAAGCATCAGGCGATCAGGTGTTCATATCCTCAATATCTCGATGAACAAGAGGCAGTAATACTAGCAGCAGATCTTACATACTAGTAATAACAAATCCTGAAAATAGTAAATGAAACATCCTGATTTCACAAACGAGTTAAATATGCACAGATTGGGCTGCAGGACACAGCTATGGCAAAGACTTTCAATACGTAAAGCTAAAGAAATAAGAGCGATAGTGTGGCAAACACGTTAGGGAGTGAATTAACCACATAGAGTTATTAAGACGTGTACAAAGTAGAGTTTACGTCCGAAAAACATAAGAAAATTCCTGACAGTCAGAAGCAGAATCTAAACCATCTTTTAACATTCTTTACAACTCCAGGAAACAGATATGGGAGAACTAGTAATTGGTAAATTCCCTGCTAGTGTTTTTTTAGTTGTCTATCTTTCACACCACTCACCATAATAGCAAGGCCAATTCAAACTCCTCTCCTAATCATGAATATACTATACCAGTTCTGTTCTTTACAGTTTACACTAATACTAAGTTTTTCAACTAAATTACAAAAGAGAGAGAACAGTTCAAAAACAGTCCTTAGGACATACCTGTGACCATGGATCAAATCGAAGATGAAAACCGTGATCAGGAAAGCTAATAACAATATCCAACTTGAGAGGTTCCTGCAATACGATAAGAAATGTTCAACAAGCATCTCACTAATGCTAAAACTTAAAAAATCCCTCAAAGTAAACTAACTAATATATGAAACAAATTAGACTAGTGCCACAAACCTCCTCAAGGTATTTCACATGAACTACATCATATATATTCGGCCTCTGCTCAATCTGCGCAAATGCTTCTGAGATCGGCATCCCTGTAACAGAAAGAGCTTTTAGCAAAATAAATCAAGAACACATGATTCTTGCCCAAAATCAATTCCCTATCAATTATTTAGGTATGATTCTATTTACCTATAAAGTCCCCAAAATTTCAAATTAGGTAAAAAAACAAAACTCAATAAAATCATTTTGCATAATAGATAACTCAACTCATTTTGATCAATTTTGTTTGATAAAATCATTAAAAAAAAAACTAAAAATAGCTAAAAGAAATGAAAACTGAAATTAGTAAAGAAACGATATTTACCTAGATTGAAAGGACCAATTCCAGCGCCGGGACGAAGATCAATAACGATGGCTCCCATAGCCGTACCTTCACACCTTCTCACGGATCTCTGGATCATCTCTCTTTTCTCTCGAATAGACTCTTGATTTTTGGATTTCGTGTTATTTGATGTTTCTTCGTTCCTATGATGATACGCGCGTCAACGGTGCAGGATTATGTGGTGGTTTTATACGGGACTCTGTGAATCGTAACGTGTACTGTATATTTTTTTCAAGCGACACTCTTATGTACGAAAGCTGGTTCGGATTCGGGATAATAGATAAGAAGTAAAATTGTACGCATTCCCTGACATAATGGAGTCATTCGACTCTCTATCTCTTAAATTGTGTTGTTTGGTTGAAGGAATTGGCAGGCATTTCCCTGGAACCGAAGAATTCAATTCCTTGAATCAAACATATTGGACGTTGTTATTTTCACATTAGCTTACATTTTTCGCCCAGTGAATTCGAAATTAAATTCTTGGTGATATGTGTTTCTTATAAAGCTTTACACTCGTCTTAGAAGTTAGTGTATTCCAAAATATCGAACATCACCGTCCACTCATTTTAATTTCAAACTTTGAGTTTCAATAGTTAATTTTTAACATGGTATAAACTGGTATTATGCGTTTCGGATAGGGATCATTTCCAATAAGAATCTAGAGCATTGTAAGAGGAACATATCTAGCTTCAAATTTATTATCGTTTGGGTTTCGTAAGAAAAACAATTTGACATCGAAATTGTGAGATAATGTGAGAATAATCATGTCAACGTGATGATGTTATTGTAGTTTGATGGTAAAGTCGTTGGATGATGATACTGTTGACCTTAGGTCGAAACCCGAATATGAATCCGAAGGCCTTTTGTCCCGGAACAAGTCCAGGGTAGGCCAGAAGTGTAATGAATTCCATCTCATAAAAGTATGGTAGATTTTACGTCAGCTTTCCAGCCTCGATACAACCTGCACAAGGCAGAAGCAAATTCTTGACACTTCCATCCCCGCGTTCATTTTGGTACAGAGGATGAAGTAGTCACCACTTCAATGGAATTACGTAATCACGACCATTAAACCGGGTATACCCACATCCATGTTCGAGATGCAGGGTTACGAAGGGTTTCTCTCTTTCACAATCTTGCTAGCTGCAGAGCTAATTGGGTGGCCCGCCCCCCCCCACACACACACACATTTTGCTAGGATGATTTCACATTTTCGCTGGTTAAAGGGTGAATCCTCATTCCAAGTTTAAAAATATTATCCCAGTCCAAGTTCAGAAACCTTACCTCTTTTTACTTGGATCGCCGCTCTCCACTTCCGTCTTTCCAACGCCAGTTCTCCTATAAATTTTGCTTGCTCATGTCCCACTTCACCACCTCGTCCCATGTCAGTTTCTGTCGGCCTCTGAGCTTCATCCTTCCTTCAGCACGCTTGATGCATCCTGCAAACCGGTACATCAGGCGGCCTTCGATAGAGATGCCCAAACCAACATAGTCGATGTTGGGTGACCATGTCCTCTATTGGTACTACCCCAAATTTCTTGCATGCATATTCATTCCTGATTCTATCGTGCATCGTATGCCTGCATCAGCACCAAATTCTTTTTCAATCAAAAAGAATCATCTCAACAGATCCTTCAACTGTTTATTATAAAATACTAATAATAATTAATCCATATATATAATATTTTACCCGGTATGTGTAATATGATGTATAACGTGTGACGAGGAATAGTGTCTAACACTTGATGGAACGAGATATCAACTCCATACCTAATTATTTATTTGTTTTTGCGAATTGGATATGTAATAAAATGAAATGAGGGAATACAGGTAAAACAACAATGTCAGATGGTTACCCTTATGATCCTTATTTCAAGGCGTCTAGAACCCTAAAAACATGTATGTCAATTGTTAGTTTCCTGACCTTGGTATGGAGGCGAGCCCCAAAAAATTATCACAAAAGTAGACAAAATATGCATTGCCTCATTCCCTAATGTCTGCTTTTGCTACTTATTAAGCTTTGTTCTCCCTCGGAAATGTTAGTATTCTTTTACCATTTCCTTTCACCCAAGAGTTGGTAAGATTTATCTATTTTTCCCACTTAGCTTCTTGAAGAAGAGTTATAGCCTATGCATTTCGTCGTAAAGAATCTGTACGCATCTCCCTCATTTGCTCCTACAGAATTTCTTACAATTAGATCAAACCCTAAGTTAAAAACATATGAAGACCTGACATCATCAAAATTTAGTTTCAAGTGGTTATATGATTGAACAATGTTCTGATCCATGGTACAATTACTTTTTGCTAGATTTAATAGCTGAAAAAGTGGGGGTCTAACAACCACACCCAATATTTCGCTTAGCAATCTGTATGGACTAACTCCAATATACTTTCAAGAGAATCAACAAGATAGTCAGACTCAATCTTAAGAAAAGTATATCAAGGATTTATATCTCAATTTCTCAATTCAATCTGCAATCAAACAAATAGGAATTTACGAGCCCGATTGAATATAAGAAATAACTTGGACGGTATCAAAAACCAATATCCAAGTGTCAATCAATTTAATCAACAACCCAAAGGTCGGATTCACAAACTGATTGAACTTACGCACAACCTGTGATATTTCAATTATATATAGAAAATATAATGCAGAAAAGAAATAACACAGACACCAGAAATTTTGTTAACGAGGAAACAGCAAATGCAGAAAACCCCCGGGACCTAGTCCAGATTTGAACACCACACTGTATTTAGTCACTACAGACACTAGCCTACTACAAGTTAACTTCGGACTGGAATGTAGTTGATCCCTAAACAATCTCACATTGATCAAGGTACAGTCGCGTTCCTTATGCCTCTGAATCCCAGCAGGACTCTGCGCACTTGATTCCCTTAGCTGATCTCACCCACAACTAAGAGTTGCTATGACCCAAATTCGAAGACTTGATAAACCAATCTGTCTCACACATTAAAGTCTATTGAATAGATAAATCTGTATCCCACAGAAATACCTAAGAGTTTTTGTTCCGTCTTTTGAAAAATCAAGGTGAACAGGAACCAATTAATACACCGTACCTATATTCCCGAAGAACATCCTAGTAATATCAATCACCTCACAATAATCTTAATTGTATGGTAGCGAAACAAGATATTGTGGAATCACAAACGATGAGACGAAGATGTTTGTGACTACTTTTTATCTTGCCTATCGGAGAATAAATCTCGAGCAAATCTTAGAGAAGATAGTACTCAATCACGATAGAATAAAGCAAGATCATAAAACGTAACTACAGATAAAATAGTTGGGTCTGGCTTCACAATCCCAATGAAGTCTTCAAGTCGTTATCCTACAAGGTTTTGGAAAAAACCTAAGGTTAAAGGAGAATCGACTCTAGTCGTAACTAGTATCACACATGAGGTGTGAGGATTAGGTTTCCCAGTTGTTAGATTTCTCCTTTATATAGTTTTCAAATCAAGGTTTGCAATCTAAGTTACCTTGGTAACAAAGCATTCAATATTCACCGTTAGATGAAAACCTGATTAGACTCAAGCTAATATCTTTCAACCGTTAGATCGAACTTAGCTTGTTACACACAAATGAAAAGTGACTTCATTTAGATATGAGTAACCGTACCTAAACATGTGCACCTTGTTGGCTCAACAATAGTTCACCGAAGTTAGCCATATGAACACTTTCATATCAACCTTATTAATCTTAACCATAACTAGTTCAAATGACTCAAATGAAACTAGTTCTAGAGTTGTTTAATTGTTTATATTCTCATAGAAGTATACAAGACACAATTGAAGCAAAATCGATTTTGATTCACTCGAATCAATTCATGAACATTATAGCCACGATTTGCAAAAGATTGCATTCCTTATTATATAAATGTATTAGTTCATGAACAAACCAATTTTAGAACATAACCTTCTCAAGTATGCGAACGGGTACGCATACCTAAGTGGTCGGACCAAGTTTGGGTTCGCCAGTATGCGAATGGGTACGCATACCATCCAAACTCAATTAAATTCCGTAACTTGAAACTCATGCCAGTATGCCTACCGGTATGCATACTGAGTTCCCGGACTTTCATAAACCAACCAGTATGCATACGGGTATACATACTATGGTTCCCGGACTTGGAATATCTTGCAACAATTAGCATACAAGTACGCATATTGTGCTATATCCAATCATGGTTATTTGTTCTAAACTCCCATTTCAATCATTGAAACATTCTTAGAAGACGACAATAGCTGTCTCACACAAACTATTAGCTTCAAAGCAATTTTCAAGTGATCAAATGATCAATACGAAACATTCTGAGTCTACATCAAATGACTGTCTCACACAAATCATGTAAGATGTTACAAGGCGATTTTCACATGATCATCTTTTGACTTTTGTCAAGAATATAAGATGAACTTGGTTAAAGCGAAAGCTTACCAACACATATTTCGAGAAATATGTAAGCGAGTTAAACTCAGCTCGAAATATAAAATATGTATAATCGAAGTCTGTATAGCTATACGACTTTTGTCTCAAATAGGGGATAAAGTAGATAGGCTTTTGAGTGATAGATGAGTTCAAGTCTCCATATACCTTTTGTTGATGAAGTTACACAAGCTCCCCTTAGTAGTTCTTCGTCTTCAATTGATAAACGCCGTGAAGTATAATGCTCAACTACACTTTCTATCCTAATCCGAGACTTAGCTATAAGTAGACTAGAAATCAAAACTTATAGTTTTGGCAACTAAACTTGACAACAATCTTGAGATAGCAACGCTTGCGAGTTCGACCGAGCAGTGCTCTAACAATAACAAAATTTGAAGATATATGACATAAATAGTGAATGGATCTCTGAACTATTATTGATGGATCAGCAGTTTTGTGCTGGTTTTATTTTGGAAGATTCTTAAGCGTATCTCTTTCCAAATAACCAATACTTAGTTGATGCCACTTTCATACTTGGGTAATTACTTGTACCTTAAATCCATTGATAGTAATATTCCACAACAAAAAATTAAGAAGATATAAAGGGTAGAAAACGTTGTATAAGCGGTAGCATCCAAATACTTTTAGCAAAAGAAATTTCTGAAAGTAATTGACATGCAGATTCAATTTCTACGTGCCAAAATATACACTTTCGTTCAATTGAATCCGTAAATGAACCTAAGATTTATTTTATATACAATGCATCATTGATACATATGTATAAAAATAATTATCCTTTGTGGTAAATCAAGTTTCCAAAAGCATTTTCATAACTTAATGCTTTCAACAGATACTGAATCGAACCTATTGAGAGTCATATAGAGAATTGACAAAGAATTCATCACTACTAATTAACATTCATTTAGATCTGTGATCGAATTTTTACAGTGGTAAGAAATAGTGGTTCTTTAAGACTTGTAGAGATTTGGTTCTAGATTTAATTTTAAATACTAAAATAAAGAAAATTAAACAAAGATGATATCAAAATGATTGAGAGTACTGAGGGTAAGGATTCCATCATTCACCAATATTTATGTGATTTAATATCATGCAATTCTAGACAATATATTTCCAATAAAAGGAATTTTGATTCTAAATTATTGTCTATATTAGATTTTCAAAACATCAATTGTTAATCGCAAGCATGATGCATCAAAAGCCCTAGACTAAGCATGCACCATCTAGAGAAAACACAACTAATTAATAAAAATCATTCAATCAATTTTAACTTAGTGCAAATAATCATAAAAGAATTGTAGAAAATTAGTAAAATTGAAACTACCACATAATTGTCAGGGAAATGGCTTCGTCCGTCACCCCAAGTGATGGGGTCTAGCTCATCACATTGGAAACACGTTCAAAATATTGATTCATTGCTCAAAGTGTTTACAAATGATGAAAAGGAGAAAAAATGATTAAGCGTTGCAAACCCACTGTTACAGAGAACGATGAAAACCATGTGGTGCAGTTACACTGTTGGACTATCGCAGAATGACCGTTGCAAAACCGAGAAAAGACCACGGTTTATTAACGATTGTCTTTGATAGCACTTTGTTCTTCGTGTTCTTCACAGCAGCAGCAGCAACATTTTTTTTTGTAACTCTCGATTCTTGTTCTCTACTCTCTCCAAACTCTTTATACCCCTTCTATGTTACCCCAACACCCTATTTGTACTCAACAGGGTTAAGCAATCACGCGTAATAACTTGGAATAATCTTCTTTCCTTTTACAGAGAGATACGGTAATAATTTTTATTTTCTCTCCTTTTTTTTTCTCTTCCCCTGCACCCTCCAAACACGGTGAGAATAAGTCTATAATGGAGTCAAGCTCCTTGCAGACACACATCAACCTCTCGAAATCACACAAAGAACATGGGAAAGCACAAAAGATAACTTGATATTCTCGTGTCTCTGTTTTCTTTAAATCCACGTCACAAACCCAAATTTTTCTTGTCCAACACACTTACCAATCTTGTTTAGTCAAAAACAGGATATTACCAATTAATTTTTGCGATTGTATCTGCCTAAATCTTCTCCATAATCAATACAGGATAATAAGTATCTTCAAAAACTATTTTCCCGCCAAAAATGACTTTAAAAGAGGAAGAGGGATAGCCCTTATCCAACAGATGGGTGCTGAAATCCACATGGGTGCCTTTATCCAAATGTTGTGTGCCCTTAGTAATTTTAGAGGTTATCTTTATTAAAAATCTTGGGTGCCTTTAACGCTTCTTGGGGTGCTCTGAGAAAAAATTTCGAGGTGTCCTGGGGGTGCTCTAAGTAATTTTTCTGGGTGCCTTAGGTAATTTTTCGACCCGATTTTTCCAAAAATACCTACACATGTAAACACTATAATAAGTACAAAATCGAGCACTAACAATACAGAAAATTGAGAACAATTCAGACATAGAAATTTGTCTATCAGTTTGCCTATTTCTAATTAATTATCAGAGTTAACAATAATCTTGACGTTTAAAATACTTTGAGCAACATTATAAGGAATTAAGGTTTATCTTATCATGCTCCAACTTCTTAGTATCAAGATCAATAAGATCTGACACAAGTATTGCCAAGTTGTTACTAGTAGATCAATAAGATGATGACACAAGTATTGTTGTTCCTAGTGGAACAAAGTTGATTTATTAAGTTTTGTAGATCATATATATATATTAATCAGTCCATAGATTGATAGACTGACCATCTCCTCCCAGCAAGTCCTAGATTGAGGATCCCCCATTATTTCTACCTTATAATATTTATCATTAGAACTAAAAACTAAAATCATCATTCATAAATCAAACTAGTCTAAAAAGGTTATACAACAAGTAAGTACGCGAACAACAAATGTTTGGTCCATACACTACACCATTTTTCGCTATTGAAACATAAATTTTTTTTTATTACAAAACGGGGTTGTAACTGTTAAAGCATTGGTTGGTTGAACCCACCAAGCGTTGGTATGTCAAATTTAGTTATCATAGTTTAGTTCCAAAACTTGAAGCTTCTTCATTTTGATTACTAGAGTCAACTTTGTTAGGTTAGACCAAGAACAACAAAAATGTTGAGACTTGATCTTGTTACTCCGAATAACTTGTATATGTATCGGCATCAATGAACGCATCGGCATTCCGTTTGAGTTAGTAATACAAACTTGACTTGTTCCATTTCTATCTATGTTTCTTTCAGGTCGTTTATATTGAAAACATAATACTACCTACGTTTCTAAAAAAAGAGGTACTATCACTTTTCCATTTTAGCCTAAAAATACGCCAAATTGAAAAACTAATAGTAACTCTTTTTTAGGAGTGGAGGGAGTATATAAATTTTTTTTACATGTCTCTAGTATTTGTGACTTGATCATTTCATTATGATCACAGTGTCAAGGAATGAACTAGTTTTTTCTTAAAACTTTGGTATATGGAGTTACAAAGTATAGTTTATCTATTGGACTTCGTAGATTCGACATGACATTGTTTGGTATGTTGAACTTTCAGGTTGATTCCGTACTTAGAAAACTATGTGAAAATGAGAGGGTTCAAGATCAATCTAGTCGTATCTAAATAAATAAGAGGATAAGATCTTAAGTAAAAAAAAATATAAATATATTTATCTCATACACAATTAATTAGAATTACCTTCTACCGTCCCTCTGAATTTCTTCAAAGCACACAACTATACACCAATATTTAAAATACGTTACTCGTCCTTCTAAAACAAGTCAAGGTTAATAACCTAATTTATATGCAAAACAAACCCATAAGTTCACCCTCAAATTATCGTTATTAAACAAAAACTCAATGAAACCGATCACATTCAGAACCATTTTATTTAACTTTCCATCCTTCACCGGCAATCAATATACTCTTAAATACAAATAACCACAATGAAAAGAAGATATACAATGATCTAGCCTAAACTTTAATGAATAAGCTAGTTGCATATCTTTATACTTTTCTAAATTAGTCAAATAGTTACGTGTGACCTTATGAGAAAAAAAAACGCATAAACTTCGTTACTAAGTAGTAAAGAAAATCAATCTCAAAATATTAATTGGGATATCTATACTTGAGTATCAAAGAACGTACTCAATATTTCTTTGCATATGAACTTTCCACATCAAACTTACACATTTCAAAATCTGTAAAAATCAAGAATGATAAAACAAAATCTTTGGGACAATATCAGATTTCTGATTTGGTAGTAAGTTGGGAGAATCAAACAGTGATTTGGTAGTAAGTTGGAAGAATCAAACAGTTTGGCCTTTAACAGTTGGTTACTTGATTACTCTAATGATATCAACCATGAGATCGGTTATCATTCCAAATTGTGAGGACCAAGTTGTTATCATTATAACTCATGGTATGGTACCAAAATCCTGGTAGATAATCATATAGTAGAGATGGAGGATTAACAGGTCATGGCAGAATACATGTAACAAACATCTCGGTATTGTATATGATACACTAGTGGAGTTCAAAAAATGCCAACAACATGTTATGTACATTTATTTTTTATTTTTGTATCCAAACACATCATATGTAACTACAGAAAAACATCTTATGTAACTACAGAAAAATAAAGAGACAAATTGATGAGCTAACATAAATCTTTATTCTATCAGGACGGATTATCTCTCTTTGTATGTTATTCCATGAAAAACTTATTTAAAAATAGCATTGCAACAATATATATATCAAGATATCAATCAAAAGATAAATAGTATGTGATCGTAACTAGCATACAAAATATTTGTAAATAGTGATCATAGGATGGTATAGATTCATTTACCAATATTTGTGAATCTTTATCGATGAGTTAAATTATTTTTTACCAATCTTCTTTGATAAAATGGATCGAACAATTAGTTACTTATTAATCTAATTATATCAACGAAGAAACCATCAAATTAGTTATCATTCAAAATTGTTGGTTTCAACTTATTGTTTGGTACAAAAATCGTGGTGGTAGATAATCATACAATAGAGATAAAGGATTAACGGTCATGACAAAATACATGTAACAAACATCTTGGTATATATTGTATATGATACACTAGTAGAGTTCAAAGAATGCCAATAACAGATTATGTGATTTTTTTTCTCCAATCACGTCTTATGTGAAATTACAGAAAAATAAGAAGACGAATTGATGAGTTAACATAAATCTTTATTCAATCTGGCCGGATTGTATCTATTTGATATAAATAGTGATTATAGGATGTTATAGATTCATTTACTATGACAAGAAGTCAGATAATATGCATTTGTCGCACGACATAATAAATCATTAACTTTCCTAATCTTGGAAAGCATTTGTATGATTATAGGATCAATAATCAGTATGTATATATCCATCTTCCTCCTCCCTTCAAGCACAAACTAGAAGCTATGGGGAAGAATAAGATGGGGACCAAGATGAAGAATAAGGTTAAAGATTGCTTGATTGAATTATGGAAATATAATGAAAAGAAGTGTTACTTGTGCGAGGAATTGGTCCATGAAATTAACCAAATACACTCTCACAACAGCGAACACATCAATATAAAAAAGTACAAGACAATTATCAAAGGGATTGTTAAGTTTTTGAATGATCAAAATGGTACATAGGAAGCCTCAAAGAATAAAGCTGGCGCTGGTGCGGAAACTTATGAAGCATAATTTACGGGTGCCAAGAGTAAAAACTGCTAGAGGTCATAACAATTTAGCTGGATGAATGTAATTTGGTGATTTTAATGTCGTTTCATATGTTGTTTACTTGCAGTAGGAATAGACTAAGTTTCAAAAAAATAAATAAATAGATAAATCAGTATGTATAATGTTTATACCACGCATGTCATATATTGAATAAGGTGTGATGAACAAAATTGCATAACATCAGATGATAAAGGATATCAATTGCATACCTAATTGATAACATTACTTGGAAATTGGAGGGGAAAAAAACAGAACAAAAAAATTCTTAAATTTTGAAATACTTTAATATTATTAGGGATACAATTTACAAATAATATAAAATATTTTGATCTTTTATCTGTTACTGAGTTTGCAGCAAATTCAGACGCCAATGGACAATCACAATTTGTCTCCAAAAGGTTTAAATAACTAATCTGAAATTAGCTATATTCTTATTGGAGAACCCTCGACCTGAAACCATGATAAAGGCACAAACATGCATTTTCCAAATAATAGTTCCTATTGCGAAACCAAAGAAAAACTAGTTGAGAATCTCAATAAAACCATCAAGTATACAACCTGGTTTAGTAATTTATGAATATTCGCTTTTGGAACTGAGATACTTATGAAGGAATCAAGGGTACTTTTATATATGGAATTTTTAGTCCTGAATTAGGAAAATGCATGGTTGTGCGTGAAGCTTTAAGTTACACTAAATAAAATCATTAAAACAAGATTCACATGGAGGCTGATCTTGAAATTATTATTAAATTTATTTTGAATAACGTATCTCTTATTCACTGGGAGAATAAGAATATCATCAATGAAATACAACACTTCACTTCAGATTTTAATTCATCATGGTTGAAACTACAAATTATTTTTGTAACATGACAGATTGTTAGCATTACGCGGGGAAATGAAATCTGTTGAAGTATTGCTCTAACAAACCATGTAAACTGGCATGGAAGACAATAGAAAGCGGCAGCGAGGACCGCGACGGTGATGATAGCAAACAACAATTAGGGTAAGATCTGATTATTCTTGTTCTAAAATATAATCCTTTTTAATTTCTGATTTGAATATCTACAGTCTTTGTTGGATTTTTTTTGTTGTATCCATTGAATATTTCTATTTCTAGTTTCTTTGCATTCGGGTTCTAAGATTTGTTCATATTTGTTTCTAGTTTCACAATATCCTGTTATATATTTTTTATTATATATTGGATATTTGGATTTTAGCTAATCATATATATCAACCCTTTGAAACAAACACTCACAAAACCATTTCAAGAACAATAAAAGAATTCCAGTCATTTAAGTTACAACACAATAAACCAGATAATAAAACAATATCTTGAGCAAAATGACCATGGCGATGAAGCTCTCAAGTTGGTAATATGAGACAGATGAGCTAGTGGTTGTTAAATAATGATCATACAATAGATTGTAGGATGCTGCCCACAAGCTAAAACTATTGATTCATGTTATTTTTCACATGTGGGAAGGGATGGTAATTTAATGGCTGACGACACAACTTAATGTGTCAGAACTTATTAAAATAACTTAAGAATTTATTTTTGTAATTTCCCTTCTTCGATATCTAGTCTTTTAGCCAAAGATCTAACTAGGTTTGGAACGGGGCACAAACTTAGGGTATGAGCCCCCTCCTATCCGAGAGACACACGCACCCTTCTTACTAACCACATTCCAACTAATAAATAGTTGATAATTCAATTCAAAAAAGAAGTTTTTAGTAAATTTGACAATTTATTTGTTATTTGTTAATATTTTACATGTTAGACAAAATTATAAACTACTCAAAAATAATTAAGTGCATATAAATTATGATCAAGGTATTTATTTATTTTTGCTAGAAAATAAAAAATTCTATTAAAACGATTAAGGTACAAAGTTTTGAGTAATGAAATGTGGCTGATAAGACAACCATTCACCATTTACTCTGTTTTGTCTACAATATTTGGCTACTTTATCAGCCAGTGAATTGAAACTTCTATGAATGTTCTGAAAATCAAAAATCTGAAAAGACTCAATTCCTAAGGAGTAGTCATCTAGAATGGTGCTTCTATACCAACTGATTTGATATTGTTTATTGAAAAGATAGAAAATAACATTCTTGGAGTCACTGAGAATACAAATGTTGTCCATCCTTCTTGTTTTGGCCCAGTTAATTGCTTCCCAAATTGCTAAACTCTCATCTTCCTCCGCATCTCTTGTTACTGTTGGAAGAGATTTACATCCCCTATAGTTCCCTGTAATATCAGTAGCCACAATACCAATTCCATCTCTGTTAGTATTCACATCGTAAAAAGCATCACAGAAAAGTAACACACAATCCAGAGGTAAGTTTTCAGTTCTAGGGTGTCTTAATGTATTTAGGATTATGTCACCAGTCTGCATATTTGAAGAAATACTTGTATCCTGTTGCATTTCATTCACTAATTTTATAACATACCTAGCAGTAGAGTCCTTATTCAAGTTTAAATTTTGAAAAACATGCATACATCTATCTCTCCATATACACCACACAGTTGTGATAATAACACATTTCTGATCCATGGATAAGGTGTTATTTAGAAGATCTTTAACCCAACTTTAGATAGTGACAGCAGGATTTTGATACTGCTGAATATAGTTACCCCACGGGACTGAATTCCACACAGAAACAGTAAAATCACAATTCGGGATGATATGGTCAGTAGTTTCAGTTTCATTATTTTGGCACATGTTGCAAGTAAAATTGTGAGAAGGATTATATCTACCAACTCTATCTTTAGAGGGGATGATGTTTTCATAGCATTTCCACAAAACAACTGAATTTTAGGAATAATAGGAAAATCCCAAATGGTTTTATAAATTGGATCATTAACTAAAACATTAGCATTAATGTTTGTTGTCCTAGAGATGATATTATAACAAGACTTAACCGAAAAAGAGCCAGATTTAGTATGAGGCCAAATTAACTATCAGAGCCCGTAACTGGGATTCTAGTATTAAGAATTTTATTGCTATTATCATGGGTGAAGAAAGCCTCCACCAAATCACGATTCCAGCTAGCAGAAGGAGTGTCAATAAAATCACTAATCATATAATCTGGATTAGGGTAATTAAGACACACTGGCTCAGACTTGTCATGGATCCGATTATCTCTAAAAGCATGAATATTTAGACCAATTCTAACCTCCCATATTAAGTGTTTCTTGAGGACTTCAATACCAACACAAATACTTGTCCAGACCCAGGAACAATTCTTGGGTTTAACATATTGCAAGGGGTGACTATTTTTGAAATGTTTACAATTCAAGATTCTGACCCACAGTGCATGAGGGGTATGAATCATACACTAAGCAATCTTAGTAAGCAAAGCAGTATTGAAATGCTTAAGATTCCTAAAACCTAAACCCTCATGAGATTTTGTGAAAGTCCGGGAACTTAAGTATGCATACCTGTATGTGTACTGTCGTAAGTTTCAAGTTCCGGAATTTCAACTGAGGTTGGTGGTATGCGTACCGGTATGCATACTGGCGAACCCAAACTCAGTCCGGCTACTTAGGTATGCGTACCTGAGTAGTTTAAGTTCTAAAATCGGTTTATTCATGAACTAATACATTTATATATTAAGGAATGCAATCTTTTGAAAACCGTGGATATAATGTTCATGAATTGATTCAAGTGAATCAAAATCGATTTTGCTTCAATTGTGTCGTGTATACTTCTATGAGAATATAAAAAATTGAACAACTCTAGAACTAGTTTCATTTGAGTCATTTTGATTGAGATGAACAAGGTTGATAAGAAAGTATTCATATGGCTAACTTCGGTTAACTATTGTTGAACCGACCGTGTGCACATGTTTAGGTATGGTTACCCTTATCTAAATGAAAGCACATTTCATTTGTATATAACAAGCTAAGTTCGATCTAACGGTTGAAAGATATTAGCTTGAATCTAATCAGGTTTTCATCTAACGGTGAATATTGAATGCTTTGTTACCAAGGTAACTTAGATTGCAAACCTTGATTTGAAAACTATATAAAGGAGAAATCTAACAACTGGGAAACCTAATCCTCACACCTCATGTGTGATACTAGTTGCGACTAGAGTCGATTCTCCTTTAACCTTAGGTTTTTTCCAATACCCTGTAGGTTAACGACTTGAAGACTTCATTGGGATTGTGAAGCCAGACCCAACTATTTTATCTGTAGTTACGTTTTATGATCTTGCTCTATTCTATCGTGATTGAGTACTATCTTCTCTAAGATTTGCTCAAGATTTATTCTCCGATAGGCAAGATAAAAAGTAGTTACAAACATCTTCGTCTCATCGTTTGTGATTCCATAATATCTTGTTTCGCTACCACACAATTAAGATTATTGTGAGGTGATTGATATTACTAGGCTATTCTTTGAGAATATAAGACCGGTGTATCAATTGGTTCCTGTTCACCTTGATTTATCAAAAGACGGAACAAAACTCCTAGGTATTTCTGTGGGAGACATATTTTTGTATTCAATAGACTATTCTGTGTGAGACAGATTTGTTTATTAAAGTCTTCGACTTTGGGTCATAGCAACTCTTAGTTGTGGGTGAGATCAGCTAAGGGAATCAAGTGCGCAGAGTCCTGCTGGGATTCAGAGGCGTAAGGAGCGCAACTGTACCTTGATCAGTGTGAGATTGATAAGGGCTCAACTAAATTCCAATCCGAAGTTAACTTGGAGTAGGCTGGTGTGTGTAGCGGCTTAATATAGTGTGGTGTTCAAATCTGGACTAGGTCCCGGGGTTTTTCTGCATTTGCGGTTTCCTCGTTAACAAAATTTATGGTGTCTGTGTTATTTATTTGCCGCATTATATTTGTTTATATAATTGAAATATCACAGGTTGTGCGTAAGTTCAATCAATTAGATAATCCAACCTTTGGTAGTTGATATAAATTGATTGGCACTTGAACATTGGTCTTTGGTACCGTTCAAGTTATTTCTCAATATTCAATCTGGCTCGCAAATTCATATTTTTTTCATTGCGGATTGAATTGAGAAATTGAGATACAACTCTTGGATATACTTTTCTTAAGATTGAGTCTTACTGTCTAGTTGATTCTCTTGAAAGTATATTGGAGTTTGTCCATAGAGATTGTTATACGAATTATTCGGTGTGGTTGTTATACCCCCAGTTTTTCAATTGGTATCAGAGCAGGCAAACACGTTCAAGACCTTACAAGTCTGTGTTTGTAGCGATCTGACTCTATGGACAGAGGTGCTATCTGTATAAACGTACCACCAGTCTTCGATGGCTCAAATTACTTATGGTGGAAAATTGTTATGCGTGCCTTTCTTCAAGCGCGTGATTTTCAAACATTGGTTTATGTTTTTAATTGCTATGATCCTCTAATGGTTACAATAGACGGTGTCTCTATTGAGAAGGATATTGGTAAATATGAACCTAACGAGATTCTTGCTGCAAAGAAAAATTCTGATGGTTTAAATGCTATCATACCTTCCATTACCCCAGATCTTCAGCACCATGTGACTACGTGCACTAAGTCTAAAGATGCTTGGGATATCTTAGAAACTGTATTCGAAGGAAATTCCTCCTAGAAAGAAGCTAGGCTTCAAAACCTATGTTTTGAATGGTAAAACCTTCGTATGGATGATGAGGATTCATTTGATGAGTTTAATCACAAAGTGTCTGAAATTGTTAATGCATCTTTTGCGTTGGGTAAGACTATTTTTGAAAAGGACATTGTGATGAAAATTCTCAGATCGTTGCCAGCCAAATACGACTCTAAGAAACATGCCATCGTTGAAGGAAATAACCTTAATACTTTATCCAGATAATACTCTGGTTGGGAAGTTAAAGATCTTTGATCATGAGCATGTATCCAAATCCGGAAAGGATATTGCTTTCAAAGCACAAAAGAACACTAAATTACTTGACAAAAGTAAAAGTGTTGGCATCCCTGAAGATGATCTCTCTGAGACTGATTCATCAGCTGAAGATCTTGACAAGTCAGTCTCCTTGATCACAATACAGTTTAGATATCTTCTTTTGAAGAGAAGTAAACGATTCACCAGAGATAAACCTAAGTTATCAGTTAAACCTAATAATCGTGTTCCTCCTAAAAACAGGGATACTGACGATACTGATGACGAGGATATGCCACAGTGCTTCAAGTGCAAAGGTTTTGGTCATTTTGCAAATGAGTGTCCAAATCGTAGAAAATACACTGGAAACAAAGGTCTTGCTGCAACTTTTGATGAAATGTCTAATCACTATTATTCTAATGAAGACGAAAAATCAAGTGTTGCACTCCTCTGTGAAAATATTTTTTTTGATAATTGTAGCAATACGTATATCAACCTCGATATTCTTCCAGGAGAAACTTCAACCACTTTGGAGGATAAAATGGATTTTTTTCTATCTTCTGGAAAATCTAATTCTAATATTTCAGGTACCACATTTTTTCTAGCAGCTTGCTCCACTATGGTGTCTGAACCGTCCTCCACATTGACATGTTCTTATTGTACTTTTTCGGGCCATGAACTCTATAAGTGCAACAAGTACAAACATAAAATAAGATATGTCAATAAACTTCAACGGAGAGAAAATTGATTAACAAACAAGCTCAAACTTGTTCAGAAGTTTTCTGAGGTATGTCATCTCATCTCTTCTCCAAAGAAGTTAATTTCCAAAGAAAAGATTAGACCACTAGAGAAAAAAATACGGTTTAAACAGTATGTGAAACAGGGTTCTAAGAATTCCATTCAACAAGGTTATGGTGGACAAATTATTGTTCATCCCAGCACAACTTAATTGTGTTGATAGTGTATCTTGTCTCAAGTGCCTGATTCAAAAGAGATAAGAAAGTTGCACACTTCAGTCTGTAGAAAAAGATATTTTTTTCTTTGGTTTCGTTCTTTTTCTCCTGCTTGGAATTTTTCCATCTTTTCATATATAATTGATATTGAAAGGAGTTTCCCTGTTTGATTAATAAAAGAGGGTTAAATTCGACAATTCTGCCTTTTTTAGGGTTGTGAGTTGTGCGTACGTGAATCCTTTTAGGTGTATAACGGTTCTGTAACCCTACATTCCTTTTTCCTCCTCTAAAAATCTTTTTTTTATCACAAGGGTGATTGTTGAGATTGATTTGTGAATTCCTCTCACAATCTCATACTTGTATGGAGACTCAAACCATCATGACTTCTGAAGGAAAAGAGGTTAATATGATTGTCAAGCCATCAATTATGAAGGGAAAAGATTTATCTCTGGTACCCTCTTCATTGAAAAGAAAAAGGAGGAATGTGAGAAAACTGAGGGTTGTACCTTCAAATCTTCAGAAGTTTTCTGGTGTTCTTGAAGAGTTGAACGAAACAAGAAAGGAGATACAACAAATAAAGGCTATTGTTGTTAGAGCATAGCTCGGTTGAACCCACCAAGAGTTGGTATGTCAAGTTTGGTTGTCATATTTTAGTGAATCAAAACTCATTTAAAGAGTCGCTTGATTATATACTAGAGTCAACTTCGTATAGGTTAGCTTGAAAGTGTTGGGATATGAGACTTACAAGTATTATATGAAGACTTGAAGAATGTGAAGAAGTATGGAGCTATAACGACAACATCATCCTTCCTCTTGAGGTTAGTAATATTTTACTTGAACTGTTTCATTCCCTAACGTATCTTTCAAGTCGTGCATATTGAAAACATAACTGCGAAGATGTGTATGATACTCTAGTTAGACATAGTATTAAGGAATACAATACGAGGTTTATTGCTTAACCATTAAACTTTGTATATAAGACATCGACATGATCATATGAATGCTATTGTGATTATGTATGGGTATGAGTGAAGATTTCATCCTAGGAAACAATGTTTTACATTCGTTTAAAGGAAGTAAGTTCATAAACTCGTTTTGTGAATCGAAAGGGAAATCGCTAGGCTTATTGGTATTGTTATTCATTGCAAATCAATTTTAAATTACCAATATGTGTGTTTAGTATAACCGTTCATAAACTTGTTTATGTATCTTGGAAAAACTGTTCACAAGGCCTGACTTATGTATTGGTATGACTTTTATTAGTGAAACCGATCTTAAGTAATCACTCAAGATGGTATGATCGATGCCTTGTAAATAGCAACTTTTATCTAGCCATTGGGGAACCGATCCTAGTAAGAGGTGCAACAAATTTACAAGAGGGGAATCGATCCTTGTAAGAGGTGCAACACGTGAACCGATCCTATGAACATGTGCAACAAGTTTGTAGTTTTGGGGGAACCGATCCTATGGACATATGCAACCGAATACAGGTAGTTACCATAAGTTGTGGGGAACCGATCCTAGTACCTAGTCAACCGAATTTTGGTAACTAGTGTGACTATGCATAGTACTCACATGGAGGTAGAACCGAACTTGTTTTGGTAGAACCGTGAAACCCATGATTGGTGATTTGATAGGATAATCAATCACATAGTTCTTGGAAGTCAGATGAACCAATTCTAAATTCGTTTGGAAGTGTGGAAAATCGGTTCAAAGATTGTAAGTATGAAAAAGTACTTGCAAAGTAAAGATGTCGACATACTTTGAACATGTGCAGTAACTCTTATTATAAATTGTTCAAAGATATTCCTTAATAGCTAAAGGAGAATCCCAGAATCGAAATAAATTGAGAATCTTTTAATTAAGGTTTCTTAGTTTTTATATGCTATTTAATTTCCAGCAATTAAATGCATATCTTAGAAAATAATAATTAGTAATGTGCATTTACTGATTATAGATTTTTCTATTGGGATTTCGGTCAATATTTGGACAATGCAGTTCCAGGAGTTATGAAAACCGAATTTGTGTTTATTGCATACCTTTGAGAATATTCGGTTTTGGAAATTCCTTGGTGTCCAAACTTCCTTGTCTATAAATATTGAAGTTTGCATTTCTAGCAAACTAATCCTCAGAGCCAACAAAACTACCTCAGTTGTGTTGTTACTGGTGGAGCCACCTATCGGAGAGGAAAGTACCCTAATTAGGAAAAATCTCTTACGGCCGCTCGGTTTAAAGACTTCTTTGGGATTGAGAAGCTCTATTAGTACCGTTGGTGGGAAACTAGATAATTGCAGTTTATTTTAGTTTTCGATTGATTTGATTGACTAACGGTTGTTGAACTTTGATTGCACCTAGTTTTTTTATGCTTGAGAATCTTCTCTTCTGATATAAGATTCACTCAAACTAGATTGAAGTTTCGACGGGGATCTTTAGACTGTTTGTAGATCTAAAGACGTCATGTGATAATCCAACGTTAACAGACTCCGTTCTGTGTGTGATTGATCACAAGAGATTCAAGTTGATTGTGTGCAGGTGCTGATTGAAGATCAAAGAAGATTTGAAGACAAGAAGACTTTTTGGGTTCATAATCTTTGGTGTGCACAATACTTGTTTCGGCTGGAAAGGGATCCAACTATAATCGGTTTATCTTTGTGATTGATTGGATTGATTAGTTGAGTAGATCGGCATCAATAAACTTCTTTGTGATTAATAGTATTGATTGCATAGTCTAACAATTACTTCGATAGCTGTTAAGAGATTGATCTAAGGACCCGACAAAGGAGTTTATTGGTTAAACGGAAGAGACTTTGTCAAACTCATATCACGTTGTTTGAAAAGAGTTGTTACCGAACAGATTTGTTGTTCCTTTACTGTTTGGAATACGAACCAAAGGAATTGTTCCAAGTACATGACTTACGGCAAGTTGGAGGCGCAGGGATACTGAGGAAACTAGGTGACTATAGGTTTAGTTGCTTGGTCTCAACTATACGAAGTTGGTTTGATTTTGTATAGCGGCTTAATTCTGAGAGTATTCAATTCTGGACAAGGTCCCGGGGTTTTTCTGCATTTGCAGTTTCCTCGTTAACAAAATCTTGATGTGTCTTTTACTTTTCTATTTCCGCAATTATAATTGTTTTATTATAATTAGAAGTAAAATACACAAACGTTAATTCCTATTTACTTGATAGCAATCCTAGAGTTTGGTTAAGTCCGAACCTATTATCAAGTAAAAATACTTCGTTGTTGTATTGTCTCGATCTTACATCCATAGTCAATCACACAAGTTATCTTGTTGTCGTATTGTCTCGATCTTGTATCCATAGACGATCATACGAAGTGTGAACCAATTAGTTGTATTGTCTAGACTCAGTCCATAAACAATCACTTTCGGAGAAAGGACTTATAGGTGGAAAAGTTTTAGATTGAGGTATATTTGGGTACCCTCATCTTTTCAATTGTTTTTAGGACTCTTGAAATTCAGAAGGCCCTGGTTCGGCATCAGTCAAGAAGGTTTGTTGGAATTGACTCCTTTCTTCATGAACCTTATGTTCCAATGGCTGTTGACGACAAGGAGTACTTCGGGGACGATAAATAATTTTTCAAAGTTCTTAATGTCTAGGAAACTTTTTATGAGAATTTTATTCTTGTGTTTTTAAGAAGGATAACTAGGGTTTGGAATAGCCATTATTGTGAGTACACATAGCTATTACCAACGATTTTCATCTTGCAATGTTTTTAGATTTATTTATTTAAATTATAAAGTTTATTTGGAAGATGATTTTGCAATATTAATATTTATGGTTTTGTATATTACAACTTTTTATGGGATATGTGTGTTTGTGTCCGTGAACTGTGATTGTCCCATATTTTGCTCAAAAGTTAAGTCTATCATATGTCTTTATTGATAAAAGATAGAATGAACTTTTGACAACAAAAGTTAAGCTTATTATGTCATTATGCAAATATTGATGAAGATAGGATGAACTTTTGGTTGCAAAGATTAAGTCTATTATATGTCTTTATGCAAATATTGATGGAAAAATAGAATGAATCTTTGTATATTCCACAGTATTGGTCCTTCCCTGATCCACTTTTTGTGATATACTGTGTGGCTCCGTAAGTTCTCTTATGTTGAGCATTTCTGATTAAATTAATCATGGGTTCTATTGTGGTTAATTTAATTGAGTATTTTGGATTACAAATACATGTTTTCATGTTATTTGTAGTGTCCAAAGAGATCCTTCTTTTCTCGTAAAAATAAGGTTGCTCTTGTTGTTCTTAATTGAACTTGTGCTTAATTGCCAAATCTTTGTGGGGAGTGCGTCTGCGGAATATAATAGGGATTATCTTGTATCTTTATAAACTCCTTGATGAAAGCATTTAGTTTCGGCTATATGATTGCATCTAAACAAAGTTGATATGTTCTCTTTTGGTCATGAAGTATCTCTATGAAAATTTCATTAGGATCCCACTAGTTTTCGTACCTTTGCCAATTTTTATTGACAAAAAGGGGGAGAATTAATGTGTAGTTCACACTACAAATACATATGGTTTATGGATCATTATGTAAAGGGGAGTGGTTTTCATGTGAGTTGAAGTATTGACTAAGGGGGAGTGATACATATCACCATAGTGTTATTATCAAAGTTGTGATACAATTGAACTTTGATGTTGTGTAATAATACTATGACACTGTATAACAATACGAAAACATCTTGTTATAGCTACGGATCTTCAACAACTATGATGCTAAGTTGAACACCTTTAGAATCATGGAATACTTGGAAGTGACGAAGATTTCGAGTAATGTTGAAGAACCAAGGAGATCAAGCATTTGGAAGAGAAGCTACAAAGTTTATTTATTTTGTAATCCATACGTATTGATAGTTTTGTCACTAAAATTGACAAGCGGGGAGATTGTTAGAGCATTGCTCGGTCGAACTCGCAAGCGTTGCTATCTCAATCTTGTTTGTCAAGTTTAGTTGCCAAAACTATAAGTCTTGATTTCTAGTTTATCTACGGTTAAGTCTCAGATTAGGATAGATTGTGTAGTTGAGCTTTACACTTCATGGTGTTCATCGATTGAAGACGAAAAACTACGAAGGCGATCTTGTGTAACTTCATCAACAAAAGGTATGTGAAGACCTGAACTCATCTAACACTCAGAAAGTCTATTTCTACTATATCTCCTTCTTGAGACAAAAGTCGTATAACGATATAGTTTTCAATTTATACACTTTTGATATTTCAAGCTGAGTTTAACTCGCTTACATATTTCTTGAAATATGTATTGGTAAGCTTTTGATTTAACCAAGTTCATCTTATGTTCATGACGCAAGTCAAAAGATGATCATGTGAAAATCGCATTGTAACATCTTACATGATTTGTGTGAGACAGTCATTTGATGTAGACTCGGAATGTTTCGTATTGATCATTCGATCACTTGAAAATTGCTTTGAAGCTAATAGTTTGTGTGAGACAGCTATTCCCGTCTTCTGAGAATGTTTCAATGATTGAAAATGGAGTTTAGAACGATCAACCATGATTGGATATAACATAGTGTGCGTACTTGCATATATGTTATCCATATCCGAAAACCATGGTATGCATACCCGTATGCGTACTGCTTGGTTTGGTGAAAGTCTGGGAACCATGGTATGCATACCCATATGCGTACTGATTAGTTTTGTGAAAGTCTGGGAACTTAAGTATGCATACCCATATGCGTACTGTTGTAAGTTTCAAGTTCCGGAATTTCAACTGAGGTAGGTGGTATGCGTACCTGTATGCATACTGGCGAACCCAAACTCAGTCCGACTACTTAGGTATGCGTACCTTAGTAGGTTAAGTTCTAAAACCGGTTTATTCATGAACTAATACATTTATATATTAAGGAATGCAATCTTTTGCAAACCTTGGCTATAATGTTCATGAATTGATTCAAGTGAATCAAAATCGATTTTGCTTTAATTGTGTCTTGTATACTTCTATGAGAATATAAACAATTGAACAACTCCATAACTAGTTTCATTTGAACTAGTTGTGATTGAGATTAACAAGGTTGATAAGAAAGAAGTCATATGGCTAACTTCGGTTAACTATTGTTGAACCAACCGTGTGAACATGTTTAGGTACGGTTTCCATTATCTAAATATAAGCAAATTTCATTTGTGTATAACAATCTAAGTTCGATCTAACGGTTGAAAGATATTAGCTTGAATCTAATCAGGTTTTCATCTAACGGTGAATATTGAATGCTTTGTTACCAAGGTAACTTAGATTGCAAACCATGATTTGAAAACTATATAAAGGAGAACTCTAGCAACTGGGAAACCTAATCCCCACACCTCCTGTGTGATACTAGTTGCGACTAGAGTCGATTCTCCTTTAACCTTAGGTTTTTTCCAAAACCATGTAGGTTAACGACTTGAAGACTTCATTGGGATTATGAGGCCAGACCCAACTATTTTATCTGTAGTTGCATGTTCTGATCTTGCGTTATTCTATCGTAATTGGGTACTATCTTCTCTAAGATTTTCTCGAGATTTATTCTCCGATAGGCAAGATAAAAAGTAGTCACAAACATCTTCGTCTCATCGTTTGTGATTCCACAATATCTTGTTTCGCTACCATACGATTAAGATTATTGTGAGGTGATTGATATTACTAGGATGTTCTTCGGGAATATAAGAACGGTGTATAAATTGGTTCCTGTTCACATTGATTTATCAAAAGACGGAACAAAGTTCATAGGTATTTCTGTGGGAGACAGATTTATCTATTCAATAGACTTTTTTGTGTGAGACAGATTTGTTTATTAAAGTCTTCGACTTTGGGTTTGTAGCAACTCTTAGTTGTGGGTGAGATCAGCCAAGGGAATCAAGTGCGCAGAGTCCTGTTGGGATTCAGAGGCGTAAGGAGCGCAAGTGTACCTTGATCAGTGTGAGATTGATTAGGGCTCAACTACATTCCAGTCCGAAGTTAACTTGGGGTAGGCTAGTGTGTGTAGCGGCTTAATACAGTGTGGTGTTCAAATCTGGACTAGGTCCCGGAGTTTTTCTGCATTTGCGGTTTCCTCGTTAACAAAATTTTTGGTGTCTGTGTTATTTATTTTCCGCATTATATTTGTGTTATTTATTTTCCGCATTATATTTGTTTATTTAATTGAAATATCACAGGTTGTGCGTAAGTTCAATCAATTAGATAATCCAACCTTTGGTTGTTGATATAAATTGATTGACACTTGAACATTGGTCTTTGGTACCGTTCAAGTTATTTCTCAATATTCAATCGGACTCGTAAATTCATATTTGTTTGATTGCGGATTGAATTGAGAAATTGAGATACAACTCTTGGATATACTTTTCTTAAGATTGAGTCTGACTGTCTAGTTGATTCTCTTGAAAGTATATTGGAGTTTGTCCATACAGATTGCTAAACGAATTATTGGGTGTGGTTTTTATACCCCCAGTTTTTCATTAGAATTATAAAAACTAGATCCACAGACCATAGTTATCATCAAATCAAACTTCTGCTAGATCAACAGAGAATAGATCTATACAAGTTTTTGAATTTGATATACTTCCTATTTATTGATCAACAGAATTGGGGGAACACCCAAATGAAAGTAAAGTCTTTAACAATGACACAAGAGGATAGAAGAGAAGTAGTTGCAGACGACTCAAGGTAATATCATCATTTTTCTCCATATAAGTCTTCAACTCTTCTTCTGTACCTCTATAGTTGTTTTCTCTTGCAATTTTTTTTGCAAGGAGCCTCTCTCATTCTCTAGCGTTTAAGACTTGTCCATTGTGAGGTTCCACTGCGTGTTTGACATAATTGTCGTGCCTTGTCAAGTCGCCAACAGCACAGAACCCTCACGCCTTGTGAAGTTTCCAGAACTGTTTGCTTAAAAATTTATCACTCTCTCATTATGTTGATTATCCATTGCTTGTTCACTATGTTGATTATCCCTTGCGATGAAGAATCAAAGTTGCTTGAGTAGCTTGATGTTGGGACCCTACACATACACTAATTTCTTATTATTATTTTCTTTTTACTTCTCCCGGGAGAACAAATTGAGATATTTATACAAGAAAAAGTAAATAAATACCAAGGTTGCAATGATCAAATTTACTTCAAAATTAAAACATAATCACACCTAATTAGCGGGCCCGAAATAAAATACTCATTAGATGATATATTTATGGAGGGAGGATCTATTGACAACCTCCTTTTTTACAATATCTGACATGGTTGATAAGCCGTTGGATAACAACATATAAACGGCATAGATTTTCTAAGGAAAATTAATATTATTCGGGTATACTGAGGCGACCCGCATTCGTAAATTTTCTTTACCTTCTGTAATAGTTTAACATTTTATTTTTATTTTCTGCAACGAAGATAAATCTGACTATGAACTTTTGTATTTGAGATTGGTGTTCATACTCTGTAACCATATGCTAAACCAGATTTCTAAAAATATAACCAATGAAAACAACGAAATTCTAAACTTGTTGGAATTTTATTGTTGATAAAAAATGAAATCGTTATTTTCATAATTAATTGGAAATCTATTCTTGTTCTTTTCATATGATTTAGACATCTCTAAGTGATGACAATCAAAATAGATTTCCGGGTTGAGGCTACATCTGAATTCAGGTGGATGGTTGGTCTCAATCCGATGATTAGTTTCACAGACATGAAGCAGGCGGTGATTGGCATCAATTTTTTAGTTTCAATTAGATAATTAGTGATGTACATCATTACTATTCTATGGATCGAATACCTAATTTTGTGATAATAATTATTGCTCAAATGGTTGTTTAATCCTTAATGAACAAAATCTTATATATTAATAATCTGTTTAGAAAAATCAATCGTCTTCATGATCCATGATTTAGTCTTAATACAATAAACGATAAGTTTTTCATTTGCCTCCTCGTAATTTCCTTTCAAATAATAAATTATCTCAACCGAACTTGATGTGATATTCATGAAAGAACATTCACAGGAAAGGGATAGAGTTGATATAGAACTCTCGTGAGAAAGAAGAGAAAAATCAGAAGAAAAAAAGAAGTTGAAAGGTGTATCTAGTATCGGGTCGCCTTGGCCTACTCAGATTAGTTTAATGTAATCTAGAAAATCTATGTTGTTTATATGTTGTTATCCAACGGCTTATCAACCATGTTAGATACTGTAAAAAAGGAGGCTGTCAATATATCCTCCCTCATATTTATGTTTAGAATATATAATCCCTTGTTTATCATTAAAAAACAAATAACAATTATCCCGTATTTATACCGTTTCGAGCAAAATCTTAGATGATAAAGTGTTTTATGGATGAAGAAATTAGCCCATGCGTAACATAACAAGTTAAGGGTAGTAATAATTTTTAAAATTAAGAGGTATGATAATCCCGAAAAGGGAGGCTCAGTAAGCGTAGTATTAAGGACAAAGGTACCAAATATATCTATTTCAGAGAAGAGAGTGAAACACTGAGAAAGGTTGTGATATGCAAATGGAAAGATATAACCTCAATTTATATTTTCACTACTCTAAACAATTACTGCACTGGTTTTAATTTCTGGAAATGTTATTCCCCTTTCATTTCACCACTCTGCTGACGTAGCGGAACAACTGTACTAAAACGTGGCAGAGAGAAAGTGCACTCGACCAAACTGTATCCTCAATTTTATCATAATTTACATTTTTTATCTCTCTATCTTTTATGATCAAAATTGGAGGGAAAATTTAATTTGGGAATTTTGAAAACAAGTTTAAAATGGATTTTGCACGAACTTTTGGTGAACTTCTTTACCGAAACACTATTGTTTTTCTAAAACGTTGGTAAATCAACATTGAGCTTTTAAAAAGATGCATATAAGCGAAGTAAAGTAAGAATCTTCCAATGTAAAGGATGCGTTTAGTGAAATCTATCTGAAACCCGTAATTATTTTATTAAATGTAGTTTTGGGGAGTTTTATGCTTAAGCTTTGGTATCACATAACAATGTTATTTCTTACTAACTAATATGAAACAAATCATTCCTAATAATTGTTTGATAAAAAGTCTCAGCAACTAAAAGTACTTTTATTTATGTTGTAGTATTGATTAAAAATTATCTTTGTTGGTGTAGGAGGAGACATTTGAAAAGTCATATTACATGTATATTGATTGAATCAAAGCTAATATACAACATTCTCTTGGTATGAGGCGTGAGTGTATAGATGCAAGAGTTTCTACAAGACATTTAGGAAAGAGACTGGATTTCTTGTAGTGAAAAGCACATCTGTAAATAATGGGACGGGATATAAGAAGCTACAAGTTTACTTGTGCTCGAGCAGGTAAGTATAATTATGTCTCTGAAAAGCCATTAAGGCCTCAAGCAACAATAAAATGTGGTTGTCAAGCCAAGCTAGTGTTACAATTAGATTGCCTAGTTGGTTATGTAATCGTCCAGCTCAATTTGGAGCATATTAAAGCCGAAAAAAGCTATATATTTCCGTTCTAATCGCTATATTAATTCCAGGGTAAAGAGTTAAATTGATCTTCTTGATCAATCTGGTGTGAGGCTATATAAAGTTTACAATGTTTGTGTAAATGAGGCCGAATGTCATGAGAGTATGACATACTCTAAAAAATACTGAAGAAATCTAATTGAAAAGTTGGGAAGTTCACGCCTAGAAAAAGAAGATGCATTTGTCATTCTAAAGTATTTTACAAAGATGAGTTCTCAAGGTTCGGGATTTTGTTCAAGTGTCGATGTAGATGAGTATAATCATTTGAGAAACGTGTTTTAGGAGGATGGCATTATTTAGTTGATACTACAATTATTTACAGTCCACTTATGACTTAGATGCTTACACCTACATTCATATCTTGCCATAGAAGGATTCAGGACACATGATATCTCTCATAATTGTTAACAAATATGAATCCCTTGCACTAAATCAAAACTCGACGGTGAGAACCGAGCGAAAAATAGTAAAGAAATTGAAAGAAGTATATTTGATGGAACAAACAAAGTAAGTAAGACTTGCTTATATTTTGAGTATGTTGATCAAATTTGAGAAACTCGATTATTCTTCTTTAAATTTCCACGGTGAGAAAAGTAACAAACAAAACCTAACTTCTAAGGAGAGACTACGCGATACAAATTCTTATTGTAAATCAAACACAAGATATTAATCTAATAAAATGAGTAGAATCACTTATTGATTTCAATTATTCTTCAACAAATAAAGAAGAAAATTTCAGCCGATATTCATTTTTTTTTTCTGTCTCAGAAATAAAATTAAAATTGAGGATCTAGTTTTTTGTAACACCCTCTCAACTACAGCTGACGATATTGCCACCCTTTGGACACCCACATGGGTAGGTGGTTTTGTTCTTAGGGATTTTTAGGACCCAAAACGCCTCATTAACATGGAGAATCCGATATGCACCTTATTAGCACAGGCTCTAGACGCTTCCTGAGTGATATGAGCCTATTTCACCCACATCCCCAAGAGAGCCATCATTGGTTCAGATACCAAGTTTGTAACACCCTCTCGACCTTGGATACCCACATTGGTAGGTAGTTTTGTTCCTGGGCTTTTAGGACCTCAAAAATTCTCGTCGACACGGAGAATCCGAGATGCACCTTATTAGCCCAGACTTTAGACACCACCCGAGCGATATGGGACTATTTCACCTACAACCCCAAGAGAGCCATCCTCGATATCCTCCATGTTGACAAAGCCTTTTGGGGTCCTAAAAAGCCCTAAGAACAAAACCTACCCATGTGGGTGTCCAAAAGGTGGGAAATACCGTCAGCCGTGGTCGAGGGAGTGTTACAAACTTGGTATCAAATCTGAGGACGACTCTCTTGGGGTGTGGGTGAAATAGTCCCATATTGGTCAGAAAGCATCCAGACCCTGGGCTAATAAGGTGCATCTTGGGTTCTCCATGTTGACGAGGCCTTTTGGGGTCTTGAAAAGCTTTAGGAACAAAAGCACATACCCATGTGGTGTCCAAAGGGTGGGCAATATCGCCAGCCGTGTGTTACATTTTTGTTGTTAGATTTCAATGTTTAGTTTTTACACACGTGGTGTTGCACCTGCTAAACTGGACTAGCTATATCTCATTTATTTCTTACAGGTGACTGCCTTATCTCTATTATGCCATGTCCAGTAGAGGTGAGAAAACTTAATACCATCATTAAACAATTTAGTAAAGCCTCTGAGCAAGTTATAAACTATGATAAATCTTGCATGGGTTTTAGTGATAAAATTGATAATCATATTGAAATTGTTATTACTAACATTCTCAACATTAAGAAAATTAGATTGTATGATAAATATTTAGGAGTCCTTCTTTTGCTTCGAAAAAACAAAATGGAATCTTTCAGTGGACTGTTAGACAAGTTTGATGCTAGGCTTTGCAATTGGAAATCAAAATTCCTAAATTCAGTAGGTAAAACAACTCTTACTCAGACTGTTTTGGGTTCCATGAAAACTCATCAAGTCTTTCCAACGCCTTTAGTTACGACCAATATGATAGACTCTATTCAGATAATATATTGGTGGGGGGTAAAGAATATCAAGCCATATGTTCCTATCAATATCTTAGGATACTATTTTTGCCCTTAAAATCCATGGTGGTCTGAACATTAGAAAGACATATACTTTTAATAACTTGGTTACTAAGCTCACTTGGAGGATGTTCGAGAACCTTGAAGCTTTAAGATTTCAAATGCTTGAGCATAAGTATTTTCCTAGTTGCAAACCTAAATGAAATGCACCAAATTCTTCAGGCTCTTGGGTATTGGGGGAATTAATCAAGGTCTGAATTTTGTTAGGATGAATTATTGTTGTGAAGTAGGTACATGGGAACACATTAGTATTTGGAAGGACATATGGGTCCATGGTTATGATGGTTACTTACCATCCCAATTTGCTTCTACAAATATGAAAATTGTAAATCAATTAATCGATCATGATACAAAATAGTGAAATCTTAATATGTTGAATGCTCTGTATGATACTGACATTATTGCAAAACTATGATGTATTAGAATTCCCTTACAGAGGAAAGGATAAGCTAATATGAAGAAGTAATATAAATGAAATGTTCACTGTAAAGTCAGATTATAATTTCATTTTAAACAGTAAGGAACCAGGTAACATTACTTCCAATGCTAGCTTCTCTTAGAAAAAAACTTTAAAGCTTAAATTTACAACCCAAGGTGCTTCATTTCTTTTGCAAATGCATACATAACTGCCTGTCTACAAGAGATAGAATTGGTAGATTTAATCAAGGAGTGGACATGACTTGTCTTCTTTGTCAGTCTTCCAATGAAATTATCCAGTACTTGTTTTCAGATTTTCCAATAACTCGGCGAGTTTGGTTTGCATCAGATAGTAATCTCTTTACTGATGTGATGAATAACCCTTTTGATTAATGATTCTTGCTCTTTTTAATGACAATAACTACTACACCACTAATCATCAAATGTCCCTGATATTGTTTGCTTATTTTTCTGGGTAGTATAGAAACAAAGATGCAGGGTTGTGTTTGACAAAGTGCAGGTAAATCCATTAGAGATGGTTAACATGGCCAAATGTGAGATTTCTGAGTGGAAAAGTTTCATTCAGAATAATGATGCTAATATGAATCAAAATTCTCCTATTGGGGAAGCATCAATTAAGCCAGTCTCATATTATAAGTAGATAAATGCCGATGCATCTTATAAAAAGTAACAAAATCTATGAGCATTAAACTAATAGAAGTAAACTATGCAGGTTTATACAAGGAGTTAAATGCAAATTTACAATAACAACTAATAAGGAGCAGGTTGAAGCTGCAACGATGCTAGAGGCCGTGGAATGGGGTATAACAAGAGGAATTTAAAAGCCACATATGGAAAGTGACAACAAAAATGTAGTAGCTGCTATGGTCATTAAGTAGTGTCAAATGTACTACATCCAGTTGTTTCGTTTTGACCTAGTTTAAGAGTGGAAATGTGCTTTTATAAGGAGAGAAGCTAACTCTTGTATTGACACTCTGGCAAAACATGTTAGGTCTGAAATGGTTAGTGATAACTGGTCTTGTCCACCAGATTTCTTGTTGGTTGATTTGGAGACTGATGCTCAACTTCGATTACTTTAAAAAATTTCGTATCTAGTAAAACCAATTCTCCCCTATTTATGGATCGAGTGTTTTTCTAAACATTTGGTTTTCCCAGAAGTCCCCAAATTGAAAAATCACTTGATGGGGGTTCAATTATTTATTTCTTAATGGAATGGGAGTTTATCTTGATACCAAATGTTTACCTCCACTTCACAGAATTATGTCCCCATTGTATCTTTTTTTTTGAAGCATAAAAGATGAAAAAATTAAATTAAATTAAGATTATACGAAGACAAGTTACCCCGATAAAGTCATTTAGTACAATCTGCGTTAAGAAATTAGATATTATAAGATCTCATATTACCGCCAAGAATATTTCTTGCTCACTATCATCCGCTGCATGATTAAATTCTTTATATATATATATATATGATAGAGAGTGCATTGTACAATCATCAAAATGGTCGATTTCTGGGTGCTCTTAAAAAAAAAGGAGTCTGTGAATCCATTTTTTTTATATAGAAAAACTTATGCAAAGTAGGCCTAGAAGGAGTACAACCTAGAGGTAGTGACATATGGAATACCACCACTCCCTGGAATAAAATTCTTACAAGCCATAACTAAGTTAAAGGAGTCCAAGTTTGTAACCTATGGATAATTTTAAGATCTACTAGAACAAAAGAAATAACATTAATTCTACTTTCATTCTCTTCATTTGCTTCTCTTTTAATTCTTTCATGGTAGCTGAGGTGAAATCTTCCTTGGACTGCAGTATGGTAGAGCATTGTGAAACGGACTAGAACTTCCATGGATTCAACATGAATTTCAACTTTGGTGTGTTGCAATCCCTTGACCCAATCAAAATCTAAGTCTGCTCAACCTGTTGCTCCCTATTCTCCATAATGTCCTGGATGTCCTCTAGTCCTAATGATGTTTCCTGCAAAGTGAAAAGCTGTCACTGTCAGGTTATCATATCTTCATTATGAAGAGAAAAATTAAGGATATGGTCTTGCAAGTGATGAACTCAGTTATGGTTACTCAGATGTTGATGGATACCGATAGTGGTATGTCTGGCATTTAACTTGGTGTGTTTGAATATAAAATCACACCTAACTTTCCATATGTACCAACAAGCAGTGGCATAAATGTTGTTATTAGAATGAGTGTTTCCATAATTGAACCACGAGTTTAACCAGTCCAGGAAGTTTGTGGTGGAGTCAAATATTCCATGGTTTTGTCCAAGTAATAAGTGTCAGACATAAGTTGTGGCAGGGCAATTGAGGAACATGTATGTCATAGTTTCCCCCCACTATTGCATAGCTTGCATACGGGGTCAATGTAACGCAGGATGCTAGCAGTTTTAGCATTTATGAGAAGGATTCCATGGGCACATTTCCATAAGAAAATATGGATCACTGAAGCAATATCCATGCTCTATAGAGCTTGCAAGTTGCTAGTCTGGACATCATTTCTGTAATAATTATCCATCTTGGCTTTGTATAGGGATTTGACTGTAAAGTCCCCAGAGTCAGTTAGGTTCCACAAGATTTTTTCCTCTTATCCTGGATGAATAATAATATCCAAAATAGTTTTAGCAGTAGCAGGTTTGAACCAATTGTATATCAGAGGAGTCACTGAAGATTTATAAAATATCCATTAAGTTTTGACTCGCTATCTTGCTGGCTTTGCATAATATTATACAGTCATCATCAAAGGGGAGATGGTTGATGAAGGGAGCATTCTTGCAGATTTTGATACCAAAAATGAGTCCCACATCTTTAGCTTGGATGAGAGTTCTAGAGAGAGCTTCCATACAAAAAAGAAATAGATAGGGGGATAAAGGGTCACCTTGTCTTAGCCCCCTAGATGATTTAAAGAATTTGCCAGGAGAGTCATTGATGAGCACATCAGAAGTGGTTGTGGATATACATTGGTATATTTTTCCACGCTAATGGTCATTGAAACCAATTTTCTTCATTATAGTGATTAGGAAATTCCAGTCAACTATGTCAAAAGCCTTAGCCATATCAATTTTGATGCCCATATTACAATTTTCCCTTTTTTTCCTCTTTCGGATCTCATGGAATGAATAATTTCATGGGTTATAACAATATTGTCAAAAATCTATCTTCCAGGTATAAATGCAGATTGGTATGGGGAGATAATCCTGTTGAGATAAGGTTTCATTCTTTGGGCAATAAGTTTAGATATGATCTTGTAAGTAGTATTGCAGAGGCTTATGGGTCTGAAATGGCTTGGAGATGATGGGTTATCAATTTTAGGTATGAGGGAAATGAAAGTAGAGTCCATTTCCTTGAGCATGTGGCAAGAGTTGATAAAATATTGGACCATCTTGACAATATCTTTTCCCAGAATATGCCAGTTGGCTTGGAAAAAGTCGGGGGAGCCGGATTATTGGTTATCAATTTTAAGGTGAATCCATTTCAAAACAACCAACCTTGGACCATTGTCCCAACAGTACCTGGTAGCAGTGGACAAGACAAGTGCAATGTATTCAGGACTCATGTGCTCTATGTTGCCCGGGATATCCCGACCGGTAAACGTAATACTGTAATGTTCAAGTGAGAATTTGGGCGGAAACAACCTGTCTTTTCCTCCATTTACAAGTTAAGGGCGGTTTTAGAAACAAGAAGGATTTCACCAGGTTTTGCAGAATTGACACATTTTCTTTCTTCTTCTTCTTCTTCAATACTTTGAATGTTTCCAAATATCTCTCCCTAGGAATAGTATCTCGGAGATCCTAATTTTAGTTGCAGAAACCATCAAAGAAACCCTAATTTTCAATGAATTAAGGTGTTTCGATCATGGCAATATCAGCATTATTACCTACACATAGATATGCAGCTGCAGCTTTACTTTCTCTTGCTTTACATCAGACGCAGATTCATCAGACTCGACCATTAGGTTCTAAAGATGATGATGACGAACAAAATGAAGAACGTGTTAGCAGTAGTAGCAGTACAGATTCAGTTTCGGAAGATCCTTTGCTATGGATTCATGAAAATTTTGGTTTACTTCGACCAGTTTTCAGGTTTTTCTTCTTGTTCTTCTTAGTATTGTCTAAATTTTCATAAATTTTTGTTCGATTATCAAGTTGATGTGTTAGTTTTCCAGTATTGTTGAAATTTTTGTTCAATTATCAACTTGATATTTTAGTTTTCTTGAATTTAGGATCACTTTTGCAATTTAAATTAGGTTTTAACAACTGGCTAGATTGTGGAATTGTGATGTTGTTCTGGTTTGATTTTCATTATTACTTGTTTTTAACACGAGCAGGATTCTAGAGATTGATCCTACTGCTTGGCATGGACTCGAAGAAACTGGTTTCTCAACTTCTGCTAAGCATCACATTGGAGCTGTAGGTGTTTGTTTTTCGCTTTTTGGTTATATAGACGTTAACATATATGTGCTTTAATAATTATACAAACGATCACGAGAAAACAAAACCACTAAAATGGAAACTCATAAATTAGAACTTCTTTACTTTAGCTTTGTTTTTATTAGGGAATGATGTTTGAGTTTCCTTCCAAGTGAAAGCAAACAAGTTACTTAGACCGTAAATTCTGACCTCATTCACAAGAGAAACCACATGTGATCTTAACTGTGGATTGCTGGTGTCACTCACGGCTCACAACTGTGTGTTTAGGATCTCAGCTACTAGTTTGAATATAGGCTCATCTTGCTGTATTTTTTTGATGTTAATTGTTAAGATAACAAGGTTCAAGTTAAAATGGTGTTACCTTTAAAGTCGAAAGTAGTCTATTGGTGGATTCTTTTCTGTGGAGGGTCCTTGTTGTTTTAGTTTTTATCTACTATGTTTAACTGAATTTTAAGGTTATAGGTTCAACCTGAGCCTTACTGTAGTCTACCTTATGATAGGTGCACTCCAAGAGGTGACTGGGTCTGCCTGAACCCCTAAGTCTCAGATAATTGAGCTGGAATATGTGTTCAGATCATGTCATTGTTACACAACATCTCGTAATCGTATTATCATTTGTCATCCTAACTGCCCGAGCTCTCACCTGCTTTAGACTAAGTAATATCATGTTGTCAAAAATTAAATTGCACTTCAGAGTAGTTAGTTTTAATGCTTGGGAATCATTTTTGGCTCTGTACGTTAATGGAGAATGAGTTTAGAATCTAGATGTTCAATCCTGTCCCCTAACTTAGAATTCATGATGATATCTGAACATACGAAAACGACTATGTATGAAACACATAGACCTTTTTATAGTTTGTATGTCTCTTTACTTGCTCGTTCGTTTTCCTTACTGAGAGATTCTAACTTTGTGGCATAATGATTATCTACGTCAAACTGTAGTTCATAAGGCTACTCTCAGAAGAAGGTGGTGAAAATTCTTCAGAAAGATCAGATCAAGAACTTGCTTTGACAAAATCTGTTGATGCTCTGGAGATGAGCTTGGAAACTGCCCCTGCTTCTTTTGAGGCTGCAATGGAAAACTATCGGAAGCAAGAAAATGACTTCTCAAAGAATAGTTCCAGCTGTGAGAAGCAACCAGCACCTGAAGCAGGAAATATAGCATCTGAAACCTTTCAGCAGTTGTGTTCTGAGACGTCCATCAAAGAGGACACATCTACTGAATTTGACAGCAATTTTACTGAGGAACCCGTGGAAGAAATTACACTGCTTAGCTATCAGAGGAAAGTTGTTGTTCTGTATGAGCTTCTCTCTGCTTGTTTAGCAAGTTCAAACGAGACTGATAAGAGGTCTTCTCATAAACGAAAGGGCTATGATGCCCGGCATCGTGTGGCTCTACGGTTGCTGGCAACATGGCTCGACATCAAGTGGATAAAAGTGGTATGTCTACTCAAACTAGCTATTTCTGATTTTTTTTGAAGCATAATTTTGTCCCTTCTGTAGTAGTCTTTAGTTTTCATCATATTTTTATTGAATTTGAGACTGATGCCACATAGGGGTGAGAAGAAATTGATCCTTCTGTACCGTGGTTTAATTTTTCTTGTAAGCATCACTTCACGTAATGGGTCTTGCTTATGCCTGTGTCAGGGTGTAAGCCGAACCATATATATTAACTTCTAGCTATGGTTAAGGTATATATATCATATCTAATAGAAATCTTTTCAGGAAGCTATGGAGGTAATGGTTGCTTCTTCCGCGATGGCTCTCATGAAGCAAGCAGAACCTGCTGAACAAGAATCAAAATCACCAAAAGGAAAATGGGGAACATGGAAACGTGGAGGAATAATTGGTGCAGCTGCAATAACTGGAGGAACCTTGTTGGCCATTACTGGTGGTATGGCATCCTCGATTTTTCTTTGCAAGAGCTTTGAGCCGATTTTTGAGGGCATATAAGATTTGATCGTTCTGTTTTCAATCTTCAATAGGGCTAGCCGCTCCAGCGATCGCTGCGGGATTTGGTGCTTTAGCACCAACATTGGGCGCTATTGTTCCTGTCATAGGGGCAGGTGGATTTGCTGCAGTAGCAGGTGCGGCAGGATCAGTTGCTGGTTCTGTTGCTGTTGCTGCATCATTTGGAGGTGAGTTAAGTGTTTTCAAGGGCTAGTATTTTCTATATTTTTGCGTCTAACACAACTTTTCACATGTCTTAGCAAATTAACACTAAACTTGCAACCTAAAAAATTTAAGCTGCTAGATTGTTCGGCTCCTTTTAGTCAGGATTCCCGAATTTGCCGCTTAAATCAAAGATCTTTACCGTTGTCTTTATCTTTTCTTAATTTTTTCTTCTTGTTTTTGCTTCTTAAGCAATTTTTTATATACTACAGGCGAAGGAAGCCTTTTCTTGCTACGTCTTATATCATGCTACTATTTGTTAACTCTCCCCGAAAGTATTTTGCAACATAAAAAATTTAAGCTGCTAGATTGTTCGGCTCCTTTCAGTCAGGATTCCCGAATTTGTTGCTTAAATTAAATCTCTTTACCTTTGCTTTATCTTTTCTTGCTCAATTTTATGTCATGTTACTATGTGTGAACTCTCCAGGAAAGTATTTTTGGATCTTTTAACTCACACTTGATTTGTGCAACCCAGCTGCTGGAGCTGGACTTTCAGGGGTCAAAATGGCTAGGAGGACAGGAAGCGTTGATGAATTTGAAATCAAACCTGTTGGAGACAATCATAATCAAGGAGTAAGTTGTCTAGTTTTTTCAACTTTTTGGAATTTATCTCTAACATTATATTGATCAAGATCTTTTCGAGAAGGAATGTCTTTCCTCTGGTAATTTTATTGAGATCTTTTATCGAAAAATATTTTTTTCAGCGGTTAGCAATTGGCATTTTGGTCGCTGGATTTGTTTTCGAGGAGGAAGATTTTATTAAACCGTGGGAAGGAAAGGATAACTTGGAGAGGTGCAACTACTCAAGCTTATCAATATAAATAAATGGGACAAAACAAGTTTATTTTGTATGTTATTTTGACTCTTCCATATTAAGTATTCAGGTACGCACTTCAGTGGGAGTCCAAAAATTTGATTGCAGTCAGCACTGCAATTCAAGACTGGTTAACTTCAAGTAAGTGGTTTTGGTTGGTCATTGTGTAGGACTCGTTATATGAAGCTGCATCCGGCATTTACGTTACTTGTCTTATGCTGCAGGAATTGCGTTCGAGTTGATGAAGCAAGGTGCTATGATGACTGTGTTAAGCACGCTTTTGGCTGCATTGGCTTGGCCAGCTACATTACTTACTGCTACTGATTTCATAGACAGCAAGTGGTCAATTGCAGTGGACAGGTTTATTTCTCACTTGCATATTGGCATCTACATTGTGTAAAAGACCAGCCAGTATTGATCCTATTTAAGTGCACTCACGGCAAGATCGTCCTTTCCAGATAATCCAAACCAGCTGATTCATAACAGCTTCCGATCTTTTAACGTTTCTTAATGTTATAGTGTGTTGCATTCCAAACGATTGTGGAGTATATAAGTTACGGCATAACCACTATCCCTGGCTATACAGGGTTGGAGGACTACCCTTTCTCTATCGTGGTTCGAATCCAGTTCCATCCAGAAACATCTTTAGAAATTAGTGTTCTACTAGATTTTCAATTCATGGAACCCTTGGCCTAATATTCCCTTTTTCTCTTTCCCCCTTTCAGGTCAGACAAGGCGGGAGAGATTCTTGCTGAAGAAGTTTTATTAAAGGGATTGCAGGGAAACAGGTATCAGATTAACATCATTACTTATAATACCGCGGCCCCTGTATTTTTAATGTGAATAACATCTCCGAAACATTGACTTGAATTTCTGTTAATTTTCAGGCCTGTCACACTGGTAGGTTTCTCATTAGGGGCGCGGGTAATTTTCAAATGTCTACAGATTTTGGCTAAATCAGAAGATAATGGTACTTGTTAGTGATCCCTTCATTTCATTGTTGGAGAATAATATGTTGACTCTAATGCTTCCCTTTTTTTTTTTTTTTTTTTTTTTTTTTTTGTTGCAGTTGGAATAGTAGAAAGGGTTGTTCTTCTGGGAGCACCACTTTCAATCAACAATGAAAATTGGAAGGCTGTTAGAACGGTTAGCACAAACAACATCAGGTTTTCATTTCACTTTTTGTTTCCAGAGCTATTAGTGAACTTTACTTCTCGTATGCAGGTGGTTTCTGGGAGATTTGTGAATTGTTATTCTACTAGCGATTGGACACTTGGAATTGCTTTTCGAGCCAGGTATGACTCAGAACCGAGTAAACAATGTGTTCTCTTCCCTCTTCACCACTCCAGTGCAATTTCAAAGAAAAGATTTCCAAGTCTTGCCTCTTGCTTTTCTAAATCACTGTCTTTTGTGGAACTATATCTGGTTTCAGCCTACTTACTCAAGGATTAGCTGGAATTCAATCTGTTGATGTCCCTGGAATTGAGAATGTAAAGTCACTTATCCTCTATACTCTTCTGCTATTCTGTCTAACCTCAATTTCGGTCATACGTAGTTCGTAACTTCAATGGCTTTTTGTTTGGTGACTCAGGTTGATGTTACAGAACTTATTGATGGTCACTCCGCCTATCTTTGGAAGACGAGAGCAATCTTAGAGCATCTTGAAATGGACACTTACTATCCTGTTTTCAAGAGCTTAAACTTCCCTACTACCCAAGTACCTGAGGAAGTAAACGGCTCGGAAACCTAATTCTTCAATGTATATTACCCCCAACATCCCACTGAGAATCACATCCTTCTCAACTACCCCATAACTATTTTCAAACCCTTCGATGCTGTTAAACACAACATATATGCCAATTCAAATCTGCTTTGTATTTGATCAACATTTTGTTCTATCCTATAAATGTAATAGAGAGAGAACCTGTGAGATGTGTTTTGTTACTTGTACACAGCATAATAAACAAATTAACTAACCTCCCTTATAAAAGAAACAAAGTGAATGGATTGTAATATTTCCCTCCCTTCTGTTGTGCTTCTCTAAGATCACTACACCACAAAAACAAAAATGCAAAGTAAATTGATGAATTTATCCAATGTGATACATTTTGACTTCAAATATGCTCTAAACTTATCTCTGAAGTCCTTTGGTATGGGGTGTAGAATTTAATAAAGATATATGTCATACCCAACAACAGACAGCATCAAGCAGGCCTTTCAGTGTATAGATTGCGGACCTAGCGTGCCAACTATTATCAAAAAAAAAAAAAAAACTATTTCCCAAGTCCCACGCCATTGCTATTTTCTGTGGCACAATTTACACAATTTAGGTCGGTCCCGTAATGCCTGGCCGTAAATGAGCTTATAATGTGTACACACCGTACAAAAACATCAAACTCTTGAAGAGTTGAAGTAAAGCTTGGACAGAAAAGATTATTATGGGACAATAATCCAAATAACTCCTCGAGGGGCAAAAAGGAAAAAACAGAGGACACAAAGAGAATACAGAAAATAAAACTCGAGAGGCAGTGATAGAAAGAGAGAGAGGTATGGAGGGATCTCGAAAGAACGAAAAACTCCAAGTGAAAGATGGAGGAATCAAGGGGAAGTCATGTAAGGGATGTTTATATTACTCATCAATTCATAAATCTAAAGAACGAAAACCTCTTTGTGTTGGCATCAGTAGAACTCTTCAAGGTATTTCTTTCTCTCTTTATTTTATTAGGGTTTTATGGAAAAAAAGAAAGATGTTTAATTTCATTATTTGGAGCATTTTTATGAGTCCTCTAATTACTGTAAGCCTGTTATAATCTTCAATTTTAGCATGGGTTTTATGAATTTTTCATTATGGGTTTGTGAAAATTTTGTAAAAAAATGTGATTTTTTCGAGTTCTGAGAAATTCTTGCAAAAGTTGTTTCTATTTCATGTTGCACTGAGACCAACAAAGATAAAGTTTTGATTTTTGAGTTTGATTATGTTTCTGGTTCTTTTAAAAAAATTGGGTTTGTTGAAAAAATGATTTTTTTTTTCATGATTGTGGGATTTTAACTTTCTTTGTTATAAAGTTACATCTTTGCTTCATGATATTATCAAAATGGACTCTGATTTTGGTTAAGTTTGTGTTTTTTTGGCCAGTACCTAGTCACATTGTTGGAGAGTCTGAGGTGGAAGCTTCTAAAGAGGGAAGAAGGCTGACAGATTTCAAGTATGTATGTGTGGGCTATTCAGTGCACATGGATAACAAAGATAAAGATCCGTCTACAAATCCTGATGCAGGGGCAAGAAACCCATCAAATCCACAAGGGAAACGCTCTGAATTGCCGTTTTGTATTGGTATTGAGGTTAGAATTTGTTCATTCTTTACGTGTTTTCTACTTAAATTTGTATTCGTATTGAGGTTATAATTTGTTCATTCTTTATGTGTTTTCTACTTAAAACCCCATTAGTAGTCTTTACAGCGCGTAAAGATCTGTTTACTATCCAACTCTATATTGACAACGTCTTTATACCAAATTGGCAAGTAGCAACTGAAGTATCATTTCTGAAATTCAAGTGACGATAACGACTACACATATTAATGGCCCATGAAAACCTTGGAGCTTGCTTCTCGCAAATCCAGTTAATATTTTGATTTTCTTATATGTTGCTTTTTGTCTCATCAATCTGTTTGTGGGCACTATCTTAACCTTCCTGTGACTAATAAACTATATAGCTAGTAGATAGTAGATGCAAATATAGTGGCGTCAGGGTTATTAACCAGTATGTCAGTTTTTAACACTTACTTTTACTGTGTAGTTTGATGTCCTTGGTTGTGATTACATTAACTTGAGTCGTTTTTCGTTGACAACTGCTCACTCTATAGTGTAAAAATTTGATGCCTTGGTCAGGGTTAACCAGCCTCTCAGGCATGCTATATGTTTAGATTAGAACCCATGGCCTCCAATGGTTTCGAGCACTGATGTTTACAACTGCCAGCCTTTAGTGTTTATGCAATTAGAGCGAGGATAATTGTCGAAGGGTCATGGGTAGGGTTTATTCGGCTTCCTAAGTTTGTCATCAGGCAGCCCCACAGAAACTAGCACACATGTATTAAATATTGTTGTTTCACATATTTTATTCTCACACAGATAATTCTTCTTGCAGCTTTTGGTGGATAAAAGACCTGTAGCAGCAACAGCAGGCCAAGCTCCAGGGCATGCTCCAGGACATGTTCCAGGCCATGCTCCAGCACATACCCGTAAAACGGAAGGTAACCAATGGTTATTTGATATAGACACATTTTATGCCTGTCAGCAATCATAAAACATTTATATTTGTCTTTTATGTGTTATATAAAGTTCATTCCTTTAGTATTTGTTCATAACTTGAACTAGATACAGTACTTTAAATGTAACCATTTACCAGGAATTCTCTTTTGTTTGTTGGTACTGAATTCTCTTCATCTTGGAACTGTAACCTTTTTGTAAGTGCATAGTTAGAAAACTCTATGCACACTCATCCCATAAGGCTATCCGAACACCTACTGTTGCAGTTTGCCATATTAAATGCATGTTTAAGCCTTAAGGTTCAGCTTCTCCATCGAATAAGCTACTCTTCCCCGGGAAATTCAATTGAGCTTGATGTGCCACTAAGTCTTTAGAACGTGGTCCTGTTTATGCACTTCTCATTTTTTTCTTTCTAGCAACTGATTAATTATCATCTCTTGTTTTATTTTGAAGATGGTCAACCTTTGTCGCAGCCGCAACCAAGCAAGCCACCACAACCAGCAGCAGAGGAATTCTTGCCCAGGCAAGTTTTCTGAGTTACTCCCTCCGTCCCACTATTAGTTGATATATTTGTTTTTAGATTTTGTCTCATTAATAGTTGATTTTATATCATTTGATACTCATGTTTTTATTCGTTACGTAGGTGTTTTAAAATGCTTTTCAATGATATAAAATTTACGAATATCCGTGGTATAGTTTGAGAGATAAATCATTTCTAAATTATACTACTAGGTCAACTAATAGTGGGGCGGAGGTAGTATTTTATTTTTCTTTATACTTATTACAATAACAGCTGTGTCTGTTCTGTTAATGTTACGCATATAGAGGCTATGGCGCGAAAACCTGAAACCTTTTCTGAGTTGCAATGTATATCTTCTTGTAGGTTTACTCGGAATGCAAATATAGTGGCGTCTGGTGTATTGAAGAACGTATATAGAGTTGGCAACTACATCAAGGCTAATGTTGATGATATGATGTACCCTTACCGTAGGAGACCCAAGTAACTAAGTTCAGATGACAACTTTCCGCCGAAATTGTATAATAGAAAGAGAAAAATATTATTTAAGAAGCCAAGTTTGGATGAATATTTATTTAAGAAGCCAAGTTTGGGTTCATCCATTTCTTTCCATCTTAAACTTTAGTGCTCTTAATCATCTTCTCCCTTTACAATTTTTTTCGCCATATTTTGTTCAAGTAATAATGTACCAAATGTTGTTGGAAAAAAGTTAATATTCTATGATTATTCAAGTAGTAGGTTAGAGTTGTTTCTCATGTCATATATATGTATATATTGGTTGGGTTGGCTCCCGTGTAATTCACTAGTAGTTGTCAGAAGACTCAGAAACTTAAAAGAAACCAATGTGCACTCACTATGACACTGGCCAAGCATATATGATTGTTAAAAATCTCATCTCATTCATTATACTTATGTTGGTTCAGAAATCCTTTGTACGGTGCGCGCTTTCAAGTTTCATTGCCCGTGCTTGATCTAGGAAGTGACAGAACTTAATATAGAACCATATTGTCAGATGTGTGCTCTTCTTATTTTTGGTCCTGTACAAGAATTTTTACTTATGATTCGTCCTGATAGCTTCGTCAGGGTGATGTTTTATCTCCTTACATTTTTATACTCCGTATGGAAGCTCTAAGTCGGATGTTGCAAGCAGTTGAAGCAAATGGTTTGATCTCGCCTTTACAACCAGCTTCTACTAGAAAATAAAATGCAGTCGTCTGGTCAAATGGTTAGTCTTCATAAACCAAACACTCAACCGAACACTCATTTTAGTAAAAATTTGAGTGGGGAAGCAAAAAAAGAGCTCACCGCAATGGTGATGCAGAGGATACCACTCAAAGAAAAATATTTGGGTATCAATCTTTTTATTGGAAGGAATAAGAATGCTTGTTTTGATGAGACTCTGGATAAAATGGGTTATAGACACTGGTTAACCAAGCTGGAAGGAGTACTCAAATTCAAGTTGTTGTTGGTTCTATGGCTCAATATCAAATGGGTAGTTTGCATATTCCAGATAAATCAGTCAAGAAGATGGAGTCTCTACAAAGGAATTATTGGTGGAATAAAGCTATTTCAAAGGGATGTTGTATTATTGGGTGGAAAGAGCTAAATAAATCGAAAAGAATGGGAGGTTTGGGTTTTTAGAATACTAGGTGTTTCAATGAAGCTCTTCTGACTAAACTTGCACGGAGAATGCTCCAGGAAAAAGAAGCCAAATGTGTTCAACTTCTGCAGGCTAGATACTTCAAAGACATCAATCCTTTATTAGGGGAAATTAAGAAGAAGGGTACTTGGATTTGGCAAGGGATTCAAAGGGGTCTATAGTGGATCAAAATATTTCACATTTGGGAGGTTGGTGATGGTTCTACAATAGATGTGAATAACAACAATTGGTTTGGGGATGTGTTGAAGCAAGATTATCATCCTCCTGTGTTCAAAATGCAGCATTCTAATAGTAAGGTTTCTGAGTTCATTGATCATGAAAATAGAACTTTGAGAACAGAGAAGCTGACACAGATTTTTACTAGGGATCAGATTATTAAGATAGAAGATATAAGAATTCCTCGACAACGAGCTGTAGATAGGCTCAGATGGTCTCTTACAAAATCTGGGGAATTTACGGTGAATTCTGCATATAATGCAATTTTCAAGCAAAACTCTCATCAGGTGGTTACTGAATAACAAGAAAGGATGTGGCTCATGATCTGGCACATCGCAGTCCCTTACAAATGTCAAATGTTCATCTGGAAAATTGCAAAGGACTTTCTACCTGTTACAGCCAGGTTTCAGAAGATTGCTAGAGTGGACAACATAAATTGTGTGATGTGTGATAATAGTCTGGAAACCAAGGACCATCTCCTGCTATTCACTGTCCATTTGCTCGAGCCATATGGTTTGGTGTTTCAAATACAATTATCCAAGAAGCTTATAAATACAACAATCTTCAAGATTGAATTTCATCTTGGTCAAGCACAGATAATTTAGTGTCCACGGCCAGAAAGGACCTGATTAACTTGGCTGTGATGACTATGTGGGAAATTTGGAAGAGTAGATGTGTGAAAGTTTTTGATGGGAAAAATCAGTATACTAGATCCATAATTCAACAAGTTTTTGAGTCCTGTCATGATAATAATATTTTCATTCATTACAGCTCTAGTAATCCCAATCCAGACTCTAGAATAAGCATTAATAGTCACTGGAAACCTCCTCCTTTTGCATGGTTAAAAATTAATTTTGAGGTTTCTCTTATCCTTAACACTAATAAATATGTTAAGTCTATTGTTGTTCGAAACCATTCAGGATCTTTTGTGGAAGCCATGGCCTTCACAATGAGGGAAGAGACATGGATCAGGCTGAAGATCTAGCTTTGTTAACAACTTCCAATTGGATAGAAGATAAGGGCCTCAACAAAGTAATCTTGGAAAGTGACAACAAAACTGTAATGAAAGCTGTGAGAAAGAACCAAATGAAGGGTATCAGATGGGAAGATAAGTACATATTTCTTGAATGTTTGATTCTGATTAGAAGTCTGTCTGAAGTTAAGGTCTAGTTCAATTCAAGAAATTGTAATAAGGTAGCTGATGCCTTGGCTAAATATTCTAGAGTCAATGATTGTGGCAAAATTCGGTTTTCTGATCCCCTAGAATTATTATTCCTTTCATTCTTAGACATAAGTATGAAATGGTTATTAATGAAAAGGAGGAAAGGAATTCTGATACTCGTATGTATTAGGAGTGGAGTTTAGGGTTGTGTTTGTTTTTTTGGTTGGGTTGGAGTTGTGTTGTATCTGTAATGCCCTGGTTGTGTTTCAATAAATATTTATGTTTCTTCAAAAAAACAAAAAGCAAAAAACAAAATATTCCTGATATCTTATTTTCGTACAACATACCACAAGCTACTTTGCATTAGTCAATCTTGCGAGTTATTGCATCAAATACAAGGAGATCGTGCTCCTTGTGCTGAATTAGATCCCGAATCATCAGTTATGTACTAAATATTTTCATTCAAACTACATTAAGATATTATCTGTAACGAATCTGCGCATACGGCTACATGTAAGCGTCATTGAATCCAGTACTACTACCTATTTGGCTTGAGAGCATAAAAAATTAATATACTTATTTAATTTTGCTCAATCACAGGATATTATTACAAGAAAGGAAAGAGAAAAGCAAAACAAAAAAAGAAAGAACAAAATAAACAATCAAAACTAAAGCCCTACTATATGCAGAACCTATAATAAGCTACATCCGGCATTTCAACACGATATAAAGACTGTGGTCTCCCTGTACGAAAAATCCTTTCTCCATCTCTTAAAATAGCTCATTTTTTGGCCAGACTGTCTGCAGAGAAGTTCACTTCTCTTTACCTGTGCTGGTATTGAATTTCTATTGAGGTTTTACAAGCTTTAACCCATCTATCATATATAAACCATGGCACATTATTGGATATGAAATCATTTATCACTGATTTTGAATCAGTACAAATTATGATGTGTCTGCAACCCAATAAGTCAGCCCATTCAATGGCATATACCACTGCTATTACTGTAGCTATATAGTTTGTAGAAACACCAATCCCACATGGATGAGATTCTGTTCTTAAATTTGTGTTCACAGGGAGCAATGTTATCAAAAATGAATTTGTTTTTGTGGAACCATAGTTCTCTCAAAGTAGAGCAAGCAATTGTCAGCAAGATTTCTTTGATTATAGATCTTTTCTGTCAAGCACTTTTCAAATTCAAAAGATACAGGCTTGATAAATCCAAAAATGTGACACAACCATGACCAAATGTTAACACTGAAGCTGCAGGACCATAACAAATGGGACATTGAGTCTTGCTCCACTCCACAAATACAACATTTTGTGACCATTTCAAAACCTTTTTGAACCATTTTTTCATCATCCACATACACTCCCTGCATTAGTTTCTAGATATTACTAGAAATGCTAGGGTATATAAATGGTTCCAGATTTGTAAGGGCCGACGCATCTTCGGTTCTCTAGCTCTAATTCTATTAACTGCAACATAAGTAGTAAGTTCTCCCCTTCATACCTCCAATCCAAATTAACCTATCAGATCCACCACTCACCACTGGAAAAGTTCTACTCAGTAGAATGAAGTGTAAAGCATCTGAGATCACCCACTCCCCATCCTGCAACAAATCTTTAACTTTCATTTGGATGTTATCCTTTACAAAGTCAGTAAAACCAATAATTTCAGTCAGAGGAACTTCACCAATTTATGTATCAAACCAAACAGAGACTTTAGACCCATCAACTATGCACCATCTCAGATCATCTTTCAAGGTCAAGCAAGCCCATTTTAATCCTGGCCAAACAGATGATAATTTCGATTTCAAACTTTATTGACTATTCTTATCTTTAAATTTGCTAGCAAACATATTGCCCAATCTTCTTGAGTATTTAAAATCCTCCCCATCATCTTCATAAGAAGTGACTTATTAATCACCTCCAATCTCCTAATACCCAAACCCCCTTCTTCATATGGTGTACAAACCTTATTCCAAGCCAAAGTAGTATACGTTCTACTCTCACTAACTCCAGACCATAATTTTTTTTTTTTTTTTTTTTTTTAATAATTCTCTCACACATTTTATTGACAGAAGAAGGCCATTTGTAGACTTACATGTTATAAATTGGTAAGCTACATAAAACAGTTTTTACCTAAACCAATATGTCATGAAAGGATAATAACTTATCTTTACACGAGGTTAGCTTACTTTGAAACATAGGACCAGATAGTAGAAGCTTTAACTCTCTCAGGCATTAAGATGACTCCAAGATACTTGTCTGGAAAACTTGATCAGCTCCATTTGAAAAAGATTTGAAATTAATAGTTTCCTGGATGCACTTGTTCCATCTACAAAGCATTTGCTTTTTGTTTTATTAATACATTGACCTGAACTTTGTTGGTAATCGCTTAAGAGTTGATTCAAATGTTCGAGGCCTCTTTTGTTTCCATTACAGAAGATAAAGACATCATCCGTAAAAAATTGATGAGTGGGTGATATCCCTTTCCTGGTAACCATTGGTTGGATTTCCTGTTTCTCTATCAAATTAGTTGATCCCCTGCTCAAAGCTTCTTCCATAAGTACAAATAGGATATGAGACAAGGGGTCACCTTATCTCAAACCTCTACCCACTGAGAAAAACCCACAAGTCCCTCCATTAACCATAACTGAAATCTTAACTGATTGAAACAAATTTTTTAACCAACCACGCCACTCAGAAGAAATATCGTACTTCTGCATGACCAAAAATAAGAAATCCCAGCTGACAATGTCATAGACTTGAGAAATGTCCAATTTTAGCCCAACATTACCACCACTTCTTTTTACTCTCATCTCATTTACAAGTTCAGATGCCAAGGGAACTTGTTCATGTATGTTTCTTCCTTTGATGAATCCCACTTATTGAGGAGAAATCAGTTTACTCATCAGACCATTCATCCTATTGGTAATAATCTCTGTGAATAATTTGAAGCATACATTACTTAAACCAATAGGTCTAAATTATGTAGCTTTTTTTTTGCTCCTTGTACCTTAGGGATAAGAGTTAGAAAGTTGAAATTAATCCCTTTAGATATGAATCTTCTTCTCCAAAAGAATTTAAGAGAAGCTACCAAGTCTTATTTTATCACCTCCCAATATTCCCTGTAGAACATTCCTGAAAAACCATCTGGACCAGGTGCACTTTCAGGGTCCATATAAAAAATAGTAGTTTTTATCTCATCTTCTTCAGGAATAAAATCTAATTTTATTTGATTTTTCATCCTTACAATTTTAGGAATAACTTCAAGTAAGGAATTTGTAATAACAGTTTCTCTACATTGAATTTCTCCTCAAAATATTTAAGAACGCGCGATTGGGGGATACTTATATTAATTGGGGGATATAGGAAAAACACAAAAACGGGATTTAAATAGTAAATCAAGGTCACCCCATATCCATGTATTTTAACTAATTCCTAATCTACCCCTCATTAATCAGGTTTAATGGTTAATAATAATTAGTTATGTTAATTGATTAGTTTGAAAATGATTTATAGAAATCTTTATCATTTTGGAGAGATTAGAAGTATGAGTATTGGGTTCAAAATTTTTGGTTGAGATGAGTGACCATAGTGACCAGAGAGATGTCTCTGAGTCTTCACGTTAGCAACAAATATATCTTTTATGTTGAATCTTCTCCAGATGTAACTTTGGATTCACCATGGATGCACCTGAAAAACATCCTGCCGGCATTGATATAACTATGAATACCATGCCGGAACAACCTAAACCGGCATGGTATTCATAGTTATATAATTGCCGGCAGGATGTTTTTCAGGTACCAGGGAATATTCAACCAACACAGTGTGCCGGCGTTGTTGTCGGTCGTCCATCCATGCCGGCATTTGTTGGAAATTTTCATAAATGTTTGCCGCTATCCGGGGGGGTCCGGGGGAGTAGCCGGCAGAGAAGGATAAAAGAATTTGAAAGGGAGTGGAGAAAATTTAGAATTTGAAAGGGAGTGGGGAATATTTAGGTTTCAAATCCCTAACCCTAAAAGAGATTAATAAGAAGTGAAGATGGAAATGGGGGATATGATTTATTTTTTTTGATTTTTATTTTGAGGGAAGGGTATTTTAGTATTTCCCCCCCAAAAAACACCCTTTAGCAGACACTATTGGTTGGGGGAAGTAATTTATATCCCCTAATTAGTTCAAGTATCCCCCAATCGCGCGTTCATATTTAACCAATATTTCAGCAATTTTAGAGTTAAAATTCCATTATCATCTTCTAGTTCACAAATGAGATTTCTTGTTTTCCTGATTCTTAAGTTAGCATTGAAGAAATTAGCATTTGCAGACCCCTCCTTGACCCATTTTACTCCTGACTTCTGTCTTAATAATGTATTGTATTTGATTTCCCTACTAAAACACATTTTGAGCTTCCACCAAATCAGCTAAAGCATCTTCATTTTCTGGTGCAGCATCTGAGCATAGCATTGGTTCTTGAACTTTTTGCTCAGCTTCCTTGATTTTTACCTTGACATCACCAAAAATATACCAGTTCCACAATTTCAAAACTTGTTTTGATCTCTTAAGTTTTTTTAGCCAAATAAATCAGGGTTACCAGACACATCTTCATTCTAACTATCCTTCACAACTTTCATAAATCCTATATGAGAGAGCCATAATGATCAGATGCCACTCTAAGACCTACTTTATATCTCCAGTCACTAAACATTTGTAGCCATTTTAAGTTTTACACAACTCTATCCAAATTACAGAGAATTTTATTACCACCTTGCTGGCAATTTGACAAAGAAAATTGAAGACCATTCTTAGGAGCATGAATTAACTCACATTTATCCAAGGAATTACTAAAATCTAGCATAACTCTACTCTTAGGTTTCCTCCCTCCTACATTTTTTTTATCTTTTGATGATATTACAGCATTGAAATCACCCAAAGCTATCCAAGGTTGTTGTAGATCACTGATATTTCCATCTCTGACCATAAAAATCTTCTTTGAGTAGTATCAACATTGGAATGCACACCAGAAACCAATACTCCACCCACACTTACAGTTAACACCTGACTAGATATTGAAATTACAAAAGGAGTAGCTATATAAGAACTCCAGAATAACCACATATTACCATTTTTTATTAGAAACTGAATTATGAATTACCATGCGTTGCATTCTAGGTAAATTCAATTTATTGCAAAAAGAAGAATTACAAAATATTTTAGGTTCAGCAATCCAAACCAGAGTTGGAATAAAATTATTTACATATAAGACCACATCTTTTCTTGGTCCCTCCTCCTTCTTAAGCCCCTAATGTTTCAACATAATATTTTAATGATTTGGATTGGAGGTTTTTGGTACCTCCTTTAATTACCTTGGTTTTTTCTAAATTTGTATTTATTTACATCAATAACTGGTTTACTAGCCTTAGGAGAAGTTTCTTCCATTCTTTTAGGAGTGGATATAGAAGTACTTCCTTTATTATCTGGAGATTTTGTAACACTCCTATGAAGTAACTGGAACTGATTCATTCGTGACCTTCGTTGTACTGCCATCTATAAACTTAACTTCACTATGAATAATAGAATTATCTCCAGCTATTTGTATTAGTTTTATATGGTCCAATTCAATTTCTACCACATTTACATAGTCAAAAACAAATTTACCCTCCTTATACTCAAGGGGATTGAATCTACTTGATTGTGTAATATACCATGCTTCGTTAGATTTCACTTGTGGTACCATTTGTATAGTGTTTATCACAAAATCTTCCACTTCAGTCCTATCACAAATATCAAAAGTAACATATGTTGATATTTATCTCCACTAGAAGTATTCTTCCCTTTACTCTGATGTGGAGATAGGAATTCATCATTAGAAGTAGTATCATTCCTTGTAACTTTGCTTCTCTCTACTCTCCATTCAGCTACCAAATGTCCCACAATTTCGTAGGTGCTACAGAATTTAGGATACTCAGGAATCAACATATTCCGGAAAAGAAACTTCCAAATTTTTGCAGGAATTGATTGAGCAAAATCCACCTAAACCAAAACATTTGTTGGGACTACTATTTTTCCCATAGTCTACGTAATGTATACAACTCAAAGAATCCAATACTAAGTAGTAGTGACATATCAGTTGAACTGATATGGTTAAGTAATAAAAGGTACTCAAGATAAAGACAATAATAACGAACAATACTGAGGTAATGTAAATGCTACTAAGTTATCAAGAGACACAAGAGATTACGTGGTTCGACTTTCGTCTACGTCCACGGGGTAATGAGTGATTATTTATATTAAGTAGTGGTGATTGTTACAAAGATTTTAAATGATTCCCAAAGTATTTGAGAAAACTCAAGTTGTAGTAAATACTTAAGTTCTAAACATTAAAGAGGTATAAGCTTAAGGCTAGATCTTCCTTCGGGTATTGAATGCCCTTCTTTGTTGGTGAAGCTTGGTATTTATAGCCCTCTCTGCTCCAGAAACATCTTCGCTTTCTTTGGGTCCATCGTATCCTGATGTATCTTCCGTAAAAATTCTACCTTCGTTGGCCGCACGCTTTCTCCAGTCGAACTCTGCCACCTCAGCTTACCCACGTTCCCTCGAGAACTACCCAACCTTAGTACAGGTTATACCTTCGTTCAACGCGAGCCTTTGCCAATCAGACAATGCCATCTCACTTTCTTCCACGTGCTTTGACCAAGCGTGTAGATAAGGGCTCGCTATATTAAATACTGATTAGATATGTTAGCTGCCTTTGCCCCTTCGACAGCTGCCACCTCCCTATGCTAGGGTCTACTTTACCATCTGAGCCGTCGAGGTATCCTTCCTCGAGTTGAGATAAAGCAGATCAGGAAGGGATCTGCTGCTTCTCAGATACTTGTGTATCGCGAGGGATATTTTGTTAACTTGCACGTGACCGCCGGAATCGTGACACGTGCACAAGAGAATATTGGTATTCACAGTTTGCTCATTTTCTTTCATATTCTACCAATCGGTAGGATTGGAAGAAAAACTTTTCATAGTGTTGCCATATTTGCACGCACGGATTTGGTGGTCCCCATGTGTCCTTTCATGCAATAACTGCCCATTGGATTTCGGGACAACTAAATTCTTGGATTATCTAGCCGCCTATAAGAAGAAATTTAAGGAAGGATATTCATTAAATTCCTTCTTCTTCTTCTTCTACTGTCGCTCTCCATCTTATCTCTTTCACAGAGATTTCTTCTTCTCCATTTCCAACTGTTGGTCTTCTCCATCGACTCCCAAAAGTTTTATTTTTTTGACGTTCGATCTCCACACACAAGTAAGTGAACTTTTATTTTCTTTCGGTTTTCTGCGACTTTTTTTAAGTACTCCATGCTTTCGGTTTGTATTTTCATCTTTGTCTTCTGTTGGAGACGTTTGAATGCTTGCATGTACGAATTTTATCCTTTACTGCCTTCTCCCTATCGTTTGAGAAAATGGGTCTTACTCCATTTTAGGTTTTTGCCATGATCTTCGCCATAATTGTTCCCATCTTTGAGTTTGATCATGATGATCGATTGTTCTCCATTGCTCCTTTAGAATCCGTTTGATGACTCTTTATATGCTCCCCTTTGGTTGGTTAAGTTAAACCCATGCCCAAAGTTTGTTTGTTGTTGCCCCAATATCGAGTTTTGTGTCAACTGCAAATTTCTCCTGCCATTTTTTGATGAACTGTATTTTCTGTTGGTGTTAGCAATTTATGAGGATTCAGAAGAAACCTGCGCGCAAAGATTCCAGGCCCAGATCTGCTGCTGAGCCACCTCCGCGTATGGATCATCCTGATGACACGCCCTCTCCGCCTCCTGAGGATGCTGAGGATACTGAGATACATGAGGTCGCTGAGGAACTTAAGGTAGAGGAGGTTGTTGCCGAAAATCTTCCCCCACCTCCGCCCCACTCTGAGTTACAGAGGTTGCATCTTCACGACAAATACATCTACTCCAGCTGGTCCCTTTCCGAGATCTCCAAGCATTTTCGTCTACACAAGTTCGAGATCTCCTTTGTTGATGGTCCTGACGTTCTTACTGAGTCTTTGATTAGGAGCTTTCCCTATGACGAGAATAATTTATTGATTAGCGTCTGAAAAAGTGGGAGTCTAACAACCACACCCAATATTTCACTCAGCAATCTGTATGGACAAACTCCAATATAATTCCAAGAGAATCAACTAGATAGTCAGACTCAATCAATGGAAATATATCCAAGAGTTGAATCTCTAATTCACAAAGTAATCAGCAAATCAAACAGATAGAAATCCGCGAGCCTGATTATTATGTGAAACAACTTGAACGGTACTAAAGAGTTCGAGTGTCAATTAATTTATATCAACAACCAAAGGCTGGATTATCTAATTGATTGAACTACGCACAACCTATGATATTTCAATTATATAAAAAATATAATGCGGAAAAGAAATAACACAGACACCATAAATTTTGTTAACGAGGAAACCGCAAATGCAGAAAACCCCTGGGACCTAGTCCATATTTGAACACCACACTGTATTAAGCCGCTACAGACACTAGCCTACTACAAGTTAACTTCGGAATGGAATGTAGTTGAGCCCTAACTAATCTCACACTGATCAAGGTACAGTCGCGTTCCTTATGCCTCTGAATCCCAGCAGGACTCTGCGCACTTGATTCCCTTAGCTGATCTCACCCACAACTAAGAGTTGCTACGACCCAAAGTCGAAGACTTGATAAACCAATCTGTCTCACACAGAAAAGTCTATTGAATAGATAAATCTGTCTCCCACAGAAATACCTAAGAGTTTTGTTCCGTCTTTTGATAAATCAAGGTGAATAGGAACCAATTGATACACCGGACTTATATTCCCGAAAAATATCCTAGTAATATCAATCACCTCACAATAATCTTAATCGTTTAGTAGCGAAACAAGATATTGTGGAATCACAAACGATGAGACGAAGATGTTTGTGACTACTTTTTATCTTGCCTATCGGAGATTAAATATCGAGCAAATCTTAGAGAAGATAGTACTCAATTAGGATAGAAAACAACAAGATCAGAACACGCAACTACAGAGAAATAGTTGGGTCTAGCTTCACAATCCCAATGAAGTCATTAAGTCGTTATCCTACAGGGTTTTAGAGAAAACCTAAGGTTAAAGGAGAATCGACTCTAGTCGCAACTAGTATCACACAGGAGGTGTGGGGATTAGGTTTCTCAGTTGCTAGAGTTCTCCTTTATATAGTCTTCAAATCAGGGTTTGCAATCAATGTTACCTTGGTAACAAAGCATTCAATATTCACCGTTAGATGAAAACCTGATTAGACTCAAGCTAATATCTTTCAACCGTTAGATCGAACTTAGCTTATTACACACAAATGAAAAGTGACTTCATTTAGATATGAGTAACCGTACCTAAACATGTGCACCTTGTTGTCTCAACAATAGTTAACTGAAGTTAGCCATATGAACACTTTCATATCAACCTTATTCATCTTAACCATAACTAGTTCAAATGACTTAAATTAAACTAGTTCTAGAGTTGTTCAAATGTTTATATTCTCATAGAAGTATACAAGACACAATTGAAGCAAAATCGATTTTGATTCACTCGAATCAATTCATGAACATTATAGCCACGGTTTGCAAAAGATTGCATTCCTTATTATATAAATGTATTAGTTCATGAACAAACCGATTTTAGAACATAACCTACTCAAGTATGCGAACGGGTACGCATACCTAAGTGGCATGACCATGTTTGGGTTCGCAAGTATGCGAACGGGTACGCATACCTTCCAAAACTCAGTTGAATTTCCGGAACTTGAAACTCACGCCAATACGCATACTAAGTTCCCGGACTTCCATAAACCAACCAGTATGCATACTATGGTTCCCGGACTTGGAATATCTTGCAACAGTTAGCATACAAGTAAGCATACTGTGCTATATCCAATCATGGTTATTTGTTCTAAACTACCATTTCAATCATTGAAACATTCTTAGAAGACGACGATAGCTGTCTCACACAAACTATTAGCTTCAAAGCAATTTTCAAGTGATCGAATGATCAATAAGAAACATTCCGAGTATACATCAAATGCCTGTCTCACACAAATCATGTAAGATGTTACAAGGCGATTTTCACATGATCATCTTTTGACTTTCGTCAACATATATTTTTAGAAATATGTAAGCGAGTTAAACTCAGCTCGAAATATCAAATGTGTATAATCGAAGTCTATATAGCTATACAACTTTTGTCTCAAATATTAGATAGAGTAGATAGACTTTTGAGTGATAGATGAGTTCAAGTCTCCACATACCTTTTGTTGATGAAGTTCCATAAGCTCCCATTAGTAGTTCTTCGTCTTCAATCGATGAACATCGTGAAGTCTAAAGCTCAACTACACTTTTTATCCTAATCCGAGACTTAGCTATAAGTAGACTGGAAATCAAGACTTATAGTTTTGGAAACTAAACTTGACAACAAGCTTGAGATAGCAACGCTTGCAAGTTCGACCGAGCAGTTCTCTAACAACGTCGGTCAGTTAGCCTCAGGCATGCCTCTTCCTCTTTATAGCAGGAAGGATCGCTTCTATTACGATGTCTTATCCGCTAGGGATGATCCTGCAAATAAGACTCAAGTTTTAGGGGTGATGCAGTATACTGGTAATTTCTGGCGTGCCCTCCGTGAGAGTTGATACCGCAGCAAAGGTAAGACCACTCTGAAATCTTATGATCCTTTTGCTTCTAGGAGGTGTAAGCAGGAGGATTTTACTCCTGCCAACTTTAACGCCATGTACGCTGATGCTATTCAAAAGTGCAACCTTCTTCCTTGGTGTGTTTGTCCGCGCAGTATTCATGTTACTGCTAAGCAAACTAGAGAGGGTAACACCCTTCGTTTGTCGGAGGAGATTGATAAGACGGGGCTGACTATTATCCCTTACTCTGCTAAGCTTTTTCTGCCTCAGTATGATCGTATTCATCTTGATCATAAGCATTGGGGACGTACTCCTCTTCTTGTGGTTAGTGTTTGGGCCCGCGGGTTTACTACCGCAGATCCCAATGTTCCGTCCTGCTTCGTCCCTGCCCTCTAAGTATGATGGATATCAGCCTTGGGTTTTCAACCCTACAGATCCTGACGAGGTAACCTTTGAATAAATTTCTTTGTTCTTCAATCTTCAACCTTTTGCAGCCCGCCCCTGCTTCTTCCGCCGGGACTGCTCCTAGCTCTGCTGGTAACTCTGTGGCTACCCGTACAAGGAAGAGGAAAGCTTCGATTGAAGTTACCAAGTCCACACCTACAGAGGTAAGGATTATACCCCTACCTTAGTGTACGTAGGTACCTAGGTATTTTCCCCCTAATCCTTAGCTTGTGCATGTGTTTTTTTACAGTCTTCCAAGAAAAAGGGTAAGATGAAAGCTGTGATTGATGTTGAAGCATCTGATGAAGACCCAAAAGCTGTTGAAGAGGAACCTGAGGATATGGAGGATATAAAAGATACCGCCCTTAGTCCTCATTTAGATGATATCGAGGAAGACTTTACAAAAGAAAGTGCTAGCCTTGTTCGTGCTGGTTCCGTAGAAGGTGATAATCTTCATGTTGATGTTGGTCCTTTGTTAGTGAACCAAGTGATTACTCAGGTATCTGCGATTCCTACTCCGTTACCAAAGGTTCATGCGTCGTCTGTTCCGATTAGTGTGAAGCCTGTTGCTTTAGTTACCACCAATGCCATGGTGTTGTCTTCTAAGGGACCTCCGTATTCTCGTGCTACTTCGCATCATTCAAGTGGTTCATTTGCGAAGGGTGTAGTTCCGGTGGTAAGGGTCAGTAGTTCAGACTCTCGGTCGAAGAAGAAGGTTGTGATTTCTGAAAAAGCGGGGGTCTAACAACCACACCCAATATTTCGTTCGGCAATCTGAATGGACAAACTCCAATATACTTTCAAGAGAATCAACAAGACAGTCAGACTCAATCTATAGAAAAGAATATCAAAGAGTTATATCTTTATTTCTCAATTCAATCTGCAATCAATCAAATAGGAATTTGCGAGCCCGATTGAATAAGAGAAATAACTTGGATGGTATCACAAACCAATATCCAAGTGTCAATAAATTAAATCAACAACCCAAAGGTCGGATTCAAGAACTGATTGAACTTAACGCACAACCTGTGATATTTATATTATATAACAAAATATAATTCAGAAAAGAAATAACAAAGACACCAGAAATTTTGTTAACGAAGAAACCGCAAATACAGAAAAACCCGGGGACCTAGTCCATCTTTGAAAACCACACTGTATTAATCCGCTACAGACACTAGCCTACTACCAATGAACTTCAAACTGGAATGTAGTTGAGCCCGAATCAATCTCACACTGATCAAGGTATAGTTGCGTTCCTTACACCTCTGAACCCCAGCAGGATTCTACGCACTTGATTCCCTTAGCTGATCTAACCCACAACTAAGAGTTGCTACGACCCAAAGTCGAAGACTTGATAAAAAAATCTGTCTCACACAGAAAAGTCTATTGAAATAGATAAATTTGTCTCCCACATAAATACCTATGATTTTTGTTCCGTCTTTTTATAAATCAAGGTGCACAGGAGCAATTTGATAAACAGGACTTATATTCTCGAAGAACAGCCTAATATTATCAATCACCTCACAATAATATTAATCTTATGGAAGCGAAACAAGATATTGTGGAATCACAAACGATGAGACGAAGATGTTTGTGACTACTTTTAATCTTACCTATCGGAGATAAATAGCAAATCTTAGCAAAGATAATACTCAATCACGATAGTAGAAGTAAGATCAGAACACGCAACTACAAAGAAAATAGTTGGGTCTGACTTCACAATCCCAATGAAGTATTCAAGTTGTTAACCTATAGGGTTTTGGAGAAAACCTAAGGTTAAAGGAGAATCGAATCTAGTCGCAACTAGTATCACACAGAAGGTGTGGGGATTAGGTTTCCTAGTGGATGGAGTTATCCCTTATATAGTTTTCAAATCAGGGTTTGCAATCTAAGTTACCTTGGTAACAAAGCATTCAATATTCACCGTTAGATGAAAACCTGATTATACTCAAGGTAATATATTTCAACCGTTAGATCGAACTTAGCTTGTTATACACAAATAAAATGTACCTTCATTAAGGTTTGAGTAACCGTACCTAAACGTGTACACTAGGTTGGCTCAACAGTAGTTAACCAAAGTTAGCTATATGAACACTTTCATATCAATCTTATTCATCTTAACCATAACTAGTTCAAATGACTCAAATGAATCTAGTTATAGAGTTGTTCAATTGCTATATTCTCATAGAAATATAGAAGAACACAATTGAAGCAAAATCAGTTTGATTCACTAGAATCAATTCATTAACATTATAGTCACGGTTTTCAAAAGATTGCATTCCTTATTATATAAATGTATTAGTTCATGTCACAACCGATTCTAGAACTTTAACCACTCAAGTATGCAAATGGGTACGCATACTTAAGTAGCCGGACCAAGTTTGGGTTCGCCAGTATGCGAACGGGTATGCATACCTTCAAACTCAGCAAAAATTCTCGGACACAAACCTTACGCCAGTACACGTACCGGTATGTGTACTTAGGTACCCGGACTTTCACAAACCAACAGGTACGCATATGGGTATGCATACTATGGTTCCCCGACATGGATTACATATATGCAAGAACATATACTTTGTTCATAATCCAATAATGGTTAAGTGTTCTATACTCTATTTCAATCATTGAAACATTCTTAGAGGATGACAATAGCTGTTTTCACGAACTATTAGCATCAAAGCAATTTTCAAGTTATTGAAATAATCATTACGAAACATTCCAAGTCTACACCAAATGATTGTATCACACAAACCATGTAAGATGTTACTCGACAATTTTCACATGATCATCTTTTGACTTTCGTCAAGAATATAAGATGAACTTGGTCGAAGCGAAAGCTTACCAACACATATTTCGATAAATATGTAAACGAGTTAAACTCAGCTCCAAATTTCAAATGTGCATAATTGAATACTATATAGCAATACGAATTTTGTCTCAATATAGGAGATATAGTAGAAATAGACTTTCCAAGTGATAGATGAGTTTCAGTCTCCACATACCTTTTGTTGATGAAGTTCTACAAGCTCTCCTTAGTAGTTCTTCGTCTTCAAATGATGAACGCCGTGAAGTCTAATGCTCAACTACACAATCTATCCTAATCCAAGACATTGCTATAAGTAGACTAGAAATTAAGACTTATAGTTTTGATCACGAGTTCGACCGAGCAGTGTTCTAACAAGAAGTATGGAGCTACAACGACAACATCATCCTTCCTCTTGAGGTTAGTAATATTTGATTTGAATTGCTTCATTCCCTAACGTATCTTTCAAGTCGTGCATATTGAAAAACTTAACTGCGAAGCTGTGTATGATACTCTAGTTAGACATAGTATTAAGGAATACAATACGAGGTTTATTGCTTAACCATTAAACTTTGTATATAAGACATCGACATGATCATATGAATGCTATTGTGATTATGTATGGGTATGAATGAAGATTTCATTCTAGGAAACAATATTTTACATTCGTTTAAAGGAAGTAAGTTTATAAACTTGTTTTGTGAATCGAAAGGGAAATCGCTAGGCTTATTGGTATTGTTATTCATTGCAAATCTATTTTGAATTACCAATATGTGTGTTTAGTATAACCGCTCATAAACTTGTTTATGTATCTTGGTAAAACTATTCACAAGTCCTGACTTATGTATTGGTATGACTTTTATTAGTGAAACCGATCTTAAGTAATCACTCAAGATGGTATGATCGATGCCTTGTAAATAGCAACTTTTATCTAGTCATTGGGGAACCGATCCTAGTAAGAGGTGCAACAAATTTACAAGAGGGAATCGATCCTTATAATAGGTGTAACATATTTTTAGTAGATGGGGGAACCGATCCTATGAACATGTGCAACAAGTTTGTAGTTTTGGGGGAACCGATCCTATGGACATATGCAACCGAATACAGGTAGTTACCATAAGTTGTGGGGAACCGATCCTAGTACCTAGTCAACCGAATTTTGGTAACTAGTGTGACTATGCATAGTACTCACATGGAGGTAGAACCGAACTTGTTTTGGTAGAACCGTGAAACCCATGATTGGTGATTTGATAGGATAATCAATCACATAGTTCTTGGAATTCAGACGAACCAATTCCAAATTCGTTTTGAAGTGTGGCAAATCGTTTCCAAGATTATAAGTATGAAAAAGGACTTGCAAAATAAAGATGTCGACATACTTTTAACATGTGCAGTAACTCTTATCATTAATTGTTCAAAGATATTCCTTAATAGCTAAAGGAGAATCCCAGGATCGAAATAAATTGAGAATCTTTTATTTAAGGTTTCTTAGTTTTTATATGCTATTTAATCTCCAGCAATTAAATTCATATCTTTAGAAAACAATAATTAGTAATGTGCATTTACTGATTATAGATTTTTCTATTGGGATTTCGTCAATATTTGGACAACGCATTTCCAGGAGTTATGAAAACCGATTTTGTGTTTATTGCATATCTCTGAGAATATTCAGTTTTTGAAATTCCTTGGTGTCCAAACTTCCTTGTCTATAAATATTGAAATTTGCATTTTATAGCAAACTAATCCTCAGAACCAGCAAAACTACCTCAGTTGTGTTGTTACTGGTGGAGCCGCCTATTCGGAGAGGAAATTAACCTAATTTGGCGAAATCTCTTATAGCCGCTCAGTTTAAAGACTTCTTTGGGATTGAGAAGCTCTATTAGTACCGTTGGTGGGAAACTAGATAATTGCGGTTTATTATTAGTTTTCGATTGATTTGATTGACTAACGGTTGTTGAACTTTGATTGCACCTAGTTTGTTTATGCTTGAGAATCTTCTCTTCTGATATAAGATTCACTCAAAATAGATCGAAGTTTCGACGGGGATCTTTAGACTGTTTGTAGATCTAAAGACGTCTTGTGATAATCCAACGTTAACAGACTCCGTTCTGTGTGTTATTGATCACAAGAGATTCAAGTTGATTGTGTGCAGGTGCTGATTGAAGAATAAAGAAGATTTGAAGACAAGAAGATTTTTTGGGTTCATAATCTTTGGTGTGCACTATACTTGTTTCGGCTGGAAAGGGATCCAACTATAATCAGTTTATCTTTGTGATAGATTGGATTGATTAGTTGAGTAGATCGGCATCAATACACTTCTTTGTGATTAATAGTATTGATTGCATAGTCTAACAATTACTTCGGTAGTTATTGAGAGATTGATCTAAGGACCCGACAAAGGAGTTTATTGGTTAAACTGAAGAGCCTTTGTCAAACTCATATCACGTTGGTTGAAAAGAGTTGTTACCGAACAAATTTATTGTTCCTTTACTGTTTGGAATACGAACCAAAGGAATTGTTCCAAGTACGTGACTTATTACAAGTTGGAGGCGTAGGAATACTGAGGGAACTAGGTGAACTATAGGTTTAGTTGCTTGGTCTCAACTATACGAAGTTGGTTTGATTTTGTATAACGGCTTAATTCTGAGAGTATTCTATTCTGGACTAGGTCCCGGGGTTTTTCTGCATTTGCGGTTTCCTCGTTAACAAAATCTTGCTGTGTCTTTTACTTTTCTATTTCTGCAATTATAATTGTTTTATTATAATTAGAAGTAAAATACACAAACGTTAATTCCTATTTTACTTGATAGACAATACCTAGTGTTTGGTTAAGTCCGAACCTGTTATCAAGTAAACATACTTCGTTGTTGTATTGTCTCGATCTTGTATCCATAGACGATCACACGATGTGTGAACCGATTAGTTGTATTGTCTCGACTCAGTCCATAGACAATCACTTTCGGAAAAGGATTTATAGGTGGAAAAGATTTAGATTGAGGTATATTTGGGTACACTCGTCTTTTCATTCTGGTGTCTGTTTTATTTCTTTTCCACATTATATTTTGTTTTATAATTGAAATATCACAGGTTGTGCGTTGAATCGATCAATTGGTAAATCCAACCTTTGGTTGTTGATTGAAATTGATTGATCCTTGAACATTGGTCTTTGGTACCGTTCAAGCTATTTCTCTTATATTCAATCGGGCTCACAAATTCCTATTTGCTGATTGCGGATTGAATTGAGAGATAGATATATAAAACTCTTTGATATAATTTTCTATAGATTGAGTCTAATTGTCTAGTTGATTCTCTTGAAAGTATATTGGAGTTTGTCTATTCAAATTACCAAATGAAATATTAGGTGTGATTGTTAGACCCCCGCTTTTTCAGTTGGTATCAGAGCAGGCAAACACGTTTAAAGACCTAATAAGTCTGTGTTTGTAGCAATCTGACTATGGACGATAATATCTCTGACAACGCATCACCAATTCAGAAACATTCTAACCTGGTGCAAAGTCTTGTTTATCCTGAGAAATCTCTCATGTCTTCTCCATCATCTAAAACTTTGTATAACTTGGAAGCACGCCTAAATGAACAATTGGATGAACTTTCTGATGAAAGTGATTCAGAAGAAGGACAAGATGTTGATGAGTAAGTCTCACAGTACATCAATCTTTTCAATCATCTCCTAAAGAAAGAAAAGTCAACATCTTGCTTGGCTGAATTTCTGACTCCTCTCTGTCTTGAAAACAGGAAAATGAGAAAACTCTTTAAGGGATATGAATGTGGTTATAGTCTGCTACAATCTATTCTTAAAGATCGAGAGGAAGATCTACGTTTAAAGAAGTCTGAATGTGATGAACTTCGTCAAAATATCTTTGTGTTGAAAGAAAGACTTGCAGAGACCGATGCAAGGTATGACTCTCAAAAAAATTGTTTAAATGACAGAGAAAAGGTTTTTCTCACCCGAGAAACAATTGGAGACTGATCTTAGTGCTGCTCTTTAGAAGGTTAAATCCTTGGAAGAGAACTTGAAGAAATTCAATTCTAGTTCTATAAAATTGTCTTCTATGCTAGGAGAATGTAAAGATCACCGTGATACACGTGGTCTGGGCTATAAAGGTATAGACGCTCCAATTACTGGTAAGATCAATTTTGTTCCTAATAATCTTCCTCAAGCTGGAATTTTCACCAACAGTAAAAGTGAAAAACTCTCTTCAGCAGCAGATGTCTCTAGAAATCAAGAATGTCATCCCTCTGAGACTGCTCAATTGAGAATGGTTAAAAACATTCCTGTCAACTGTTATTATTGCGGAAAAAAAGGTCACATTGAAAGAATATGTCACCTTCATTTACGGAATGAAAAAACTTCATAACATTCTTGTCTGGATGTCTAAAGAAGTAATCAAACCTGCTTCTCAGTGTACCGTTAGAAATTCATCTCACAATCATGAAAAGTGCTGTGATGGGCCAATTCCTGATTATGAATATAACACAACTTCTACTTACAACTGTAAAAAGAATAATGTTATATGGATGACTGATAACTCTGAAAAGTCTGTAAAGAGAAAAAGGTTTCGAAGTAAGAAGAAAACTTCAAATTCCTATCTTTTCTTCAAAGATGATCTTGCTCAAAAAAAAAATGTTCTTGATTATATTCACATCAATAATCGTGTTTCGGAGCTCAAGACCAGTATCAACAGTCTCAAGCGCAAGATCAAGAAGCAGCTGGTTCAGGTAACTCCTGTCATTCTTTTGTTAATTCGTGTGAAGTTTCACATAAGGTTTCTGATTTGTGTCAAGAAAGTGAAAAGGAAAACATCAATACCTCTGATGAGCTTCATGTTCATCATATTACAACTTGACCATTTCCTTATGTGTATCCTGTAAGACCAGAAGATGATACACATAACTCTCAAGAAGATGATTCTTTCTTGACAAATGGTATGTGTTGTACCTTTTTTTTGGTTTGATATTGTTCCTCCTTTCTGAGTCTTGCTCCGGACAGTTGTTGTGTCTTGTCCGTCTGATGCTTTACTTAAAACTTTAGTTTGTTCTTCCTCAATGACAGTTGATATTCAACTTTGTGAACCAAAGTTTCCTGTCATGTGACTCAAAACTTGTTTTTGCTCGGGCAAAACATGTTCCTAAACGTTTGCTCCTCTGGTTCCCTGGTTTTTGATTCTTGGGTCATAAACATGAATCTTGTGCACCCGACCCGTTACCAAACAGTTACAAGTGACCCTAGGGTTTCCTTGTGAAAATCACACACACAGATATATATATATATATATCAAGGATTTCTTTTGATATATACTTGTTCGGTAACTTCAAGACTTTCTTCTTTTTGGTGAGCACAATGGAAGGATGCAATGAGGAAGACAAGTTTAATGATGCCAAATTTTTTGAACTTCACGAAGAACCCATCTCCATAATTTGATTTCAAGCAATTGATTATGAAAAATATCTTCCAGTTCAAATGTCTCTTCAATTGGTTGGAAATCATCTTCAAGATTTTGAGGTCGTTTGTGAACAACTATAAATTGCATCAAAGAACCTCGCGTTTCTGTAAAACAAGTTAAAGAAAGCATTTGATGAACTCGCCCTTGTCCGTTCTTTGGTTGCTGATCATGCATAATTTTTTAGCTGTTTTTGTTCTTTTGTTTTATGTCTAGGAAACTTCTTATGAGAATTTATTCTTGTGTTTTTAAGAAGGATAACTAGGGTTTGGAATAGCCATTATTGTGAGTACACATAGCTATTGCCAACGTTTTCATCTTTCAATGGTTTAAGATTTATTTGTTTAAATTCTAAAGTTTATTTGGAAGATGATTTTTGCAGTATTAATCTTTATGGTTTTATATATTGCAAATTGTTATGGGATATGTTGTTTACTTCCGTGAACCTTGACTGTCCCATACTTGTTCAAAAGTTATCTCTATTATATGTCGGTTTGAAAGTATTGATAAAAGATAGAATGAACTTTTGACTACAAAAGTTAAGCCTTTTATGTCATTATGCAAATATTGATGGAAGAAAGGATGAACTTTTGTTTACAAAGATTAAGTCTATTATATGTCATTGTGCAAATAGTGATGAAAAATAGAATGAATCTTTGATTATTCCACAGTATTGGTCTTTCCCTGACCCACATTTTGTGCACATATTGTGTTGCTCCGTAAGTTCTCTTATGTTGAGCATGACCAATTGATTTGATCATTTTCCTTGTGGTTAATTCAATTGAGATTTTTGGATACAAATTCATATTATTATGTGATTTGTTAATGTCCAAAGAAATCCTTCTTTTCATGTAAAAGTAAGGTCGCTCTTGTTGTTCTTTCGGGAATGACATTTTATGGGGGAGAGTTCTTAATTGAACTTGTGCTTAATTGCGAAATCTTTGTGGGGAGTGCGGCCGTGGAATATTGTAGAGGTTATCTTGTATCTTTATAAACTCCTTGATGAATGCATTAAGTTTTGGCTATTTGATGGCATCTAAACAAGTTGGTATATTGTTCTCTTTTGGTCATGAAGTATCTCTATGAAAATTTCATGAGGATCCACTAGTTTTCGTACCTTTGCCAATTTATATTGACAAAAATATGGAGAATTAATGTGTAGTTCACACTACAAATACATATGGTTTACGGATCATTATGTAAGGAGGAGTGGTTTTCATGTTGAGATGAAGTATTGACTAAGAGGGAGTGATACATATCACCAGAGTATTGTTGTCAAAGTTGTGATACAATTGGAATTTGATACTGTATAATGATACTATGACACTGTATAACAATGATTGAGAGCAACTATTTTCTCATTGTTATAGCTACGGATCTTCAACAACAATGATGTGGAATTGAACACATTTGGAATCATTGGAGTACTTGGAAGTGACGAAGATTTCGAGTAATGTTGAAGAACAAAGGAGATCAATCATTTGGATGAGAAGCTACAAAGTTTATTTATTTTATAATCCATATTTATTGATAGTTTTTGAAAAAGCGGGGGTACAACAACCACACCCAACAATTCGTTTGGCAATCTGAGAGAACTTACTCCAATATACTTTCTAGAGAATCAACTAGAAAGTCAGACTCAATCTACAGAAAAGTATATACAAGAGTTTATATCTCTAATTCTTAATTCAATCTGCAATCAGCAAATAGAAATTTGCGAGCCCGATTGAATATAAGAGAAGTAACTTGAACGGTACCAAAGACCAATGTTCAAGGATCAATCAATTTCAATCAACAACCAAAGGTTGGATTTCCTAATTGATCGATACAACGCACAACCTGTGATATTTCAATTATATAACAAACTATAATGCGGAAAATAAATAACACAGACACAAGAATTTTGTTAACGAGGAAAACCGCAAATGCAGAAAAACCCCGGGACCTAGTCCAGCTTTGAACACCACACTGTATTAAGCCGCTACAGACACTAGCCTACTACCAATGAACTTCGGACTGCACTGTAGTTGAACCCTAATCAATCTCACACTGATTCAAGGTACAGTCGCGTTCCTTACGTCTCTGATCTCAGCGGGATACTACGCACTTGATTCCCTTAGCCGATCTCACCCACAACCAAGAGTTGCTACGACCCAAAGTCAAAAACTTGATAAACAAATCTGTCTCACACAGAAAAGTCAATTAGAATAGATAAATATGTCTCCCACACAAATACCTATGAGTTTTTGTTCCGTCTTTTGATAAATCAAGGTGAACAAGAACCAATTGATAAATCAGTCTTATATTCCTGAAGAACAGCCTAGTATTATCAATCACCTCACAATAATCTTAATCTATTAACGAAACAAGATATTGTGGAATCACAAACGATGAGACGAAGGTGTTTGTGATTACTTTTCTATCTTGCCTGTCGGAGATATAAATCTCAAGCCAATCTTACGATTGCACTCACACATGATAGAAATAGCAAGATCAGATCACGTAACTACAGAGAAAATAGTTGGGTGTGGCTTCACAATCCCAATGAAGTCTTTAAGTCGTTAACCTATGGGGTCTCGTGAGAAACCTAAGGTTAAAGGAGAATCGACTCTAGATTATGCAACTAGTAACACACAGAAGTGTGGGGATTAGGTTTCCCATTTGCTAGAGTTTTCCTTTATATAGTTTTCAAATCAGAGTTTGCAATCTAAGTTACCTTGGTAACAAAGCATTCAATAATCACCGTTAGATGAAAAACCTGATTCAACCAAGATAATATCTTTCAACCGTTAGATCGAACTTAGCTTGTTACACACAAATCAAATGTACCCTCATTTAGGTTTATGTAACCGTACCTAAACGTGTACACCATGTTGGCTCAACAATAGTTAACCGAGGTTAGCCATATGATCACTCTCATATCAACCTTGTTCATCTTAACCATAACTAGTTCAAATGACTCAAATGAAACTAGTTAAAGAGTTGTTCACTTTCTATATTCTCATAGACATATACAAGAACACAATTGAAGCAAAATCGGTTTGATTCACTCGAATCAATTCATGAACATTATAGCCACGGTTTGCAAAGATTGTATTCCTTATTTTATAAATGTTTAAGTTCATGAACACAACCGATTTTTGAACTTTAACCTTCAAGTATGCAAACGGGTACGCATACTTCCAATCCCAGCAGAAATATTCGGACATGAACCTTACGCTAGTACGCGAATGGGTGCACATACTTAGGTTCCCGGATTTCTCAAGCCAACAGGTACGCGTACGGGTACGCATACTATGGTTCTCGGACATGGATTACATATGTGCAAGAGTACACAACATGTCATATCCAATAATGGTTAAGTGTTCTAAACTCTTATTTCAATCATTGAAACTTTCTTAGAGGATGACAATAGCCGTTTTCACACACTATTAGCATAAAATCAATTTTCAAGTTATTGAAATAATCATAACGAAACATTCTAAGTCTACACCAAATGATTGTATCACACAAACCATGTAAGATGTTACTCGACAATTTTCACATGATCATCTTTTGACTTTCGTCAAGAATATAAGATGAACTTGGTCGAAGCGAAAGCTTGCCAACACATATTCCGAGAAATATGTAAGCGAGTTAAACTCAGCTCGAAATCTCAAATGTGTATAATAGAAAACTATATGGTAACACGACTTATGTCTCAATATAGGAGATAGGGTAGAAATAGACTTTCCAAGTGATAGATGAGTTTCAGTCTCCACATACCTTTTGTTGATAAAGTTCCACAAGATCTCCTTAGTAGTTCTTCTTCTTCAAATGATGAACGCCGTGAAGTCTAAGGCTCAACTACACAATATATATCCTAGTCCGAGACATCTATAAGTAGACTAGAAATCAAGACTTATAGTTTTGATCACTAACATTGAAAAACATGCTTGAGATAGCAACACATGCGAGTTCGACCAAGCAGTGCTCTAACAATCTCCCCCTTTGTAGATTTTAGTGACCAAACTATCAATATATATGGATTACAAAATAAATAAAACTTTTTAGCTTCTCATACAAATGCTTGATCTCCTTGGCATCTTAAACACTGAAAAAGTGGGGGTACAACAACCTCCCCCAATAATTCGCTTAGTAATCTATATGGACTAACTCCAATATACTTTTAAGAGAATCAACTAGACAGTCAGACTCAATCTTAATATAAAGTATATCAAAGAGTTATATCTCATTTCTCGATTCAATCCTCACTCAAGCAAATAGAAATCTGCGAGTCTAATTGAATACAAGAGAAATTGACTTGAACGGTACCAAAGACTAATGTTCAAGTATCAATCAATTTCAATCAACAACCAAAGGTCGGATTTCCCAATTGATTGATTCAACTCACAACCTGTGATATTTCAATTATATAAAAAAATATAATGCGGAAAAGAAATAACACAGACACCAGAAGTTTTTTTAACGAGGAAACCGCAAATGAAGAAAAAATCCGGGACCTAGTCCAGATTGAACACACACTGTATTAAGTCTCTACAGACACTAGCCTACTACAAAATAACTTCGGTCTTGAATGTAGTTGAACCCCAATCAATTTCACACTGAACCAAGGTACAGTTGCTCTACTTACGTCTCTGATCCCGGCAGGATACTGATAGACGCATTTATGTGTCTATTTTCATCTCTTTTGTGTGTAGTGTTAGTACCCATTTTTGTACTAATTTTGGTATTTTATCCCTTTGTAGGTGTTTTTGGAGAAATAGGCTTTTGCGGCGAATATTGGCTCGAAAAGTGGTTTTTGCGCTCATGGGAGAAAATTACTAAGGGGCACCCAGATTACTAAGGGGTATCCACCTTCTATTCGCACCCCTGGTCCGGATAAGGGGAGGTCATCCCCTTCGTTTGAACTAAACTTTTGGCGGGAAAAAATTCTTCACGCTGCGTAACTTTCTGGCAGCGATTTGGGTTGGATTTTTTCACGGATATGGATCATTATGGGCTTGTTATGATTAAACAGGGAATGTGCCGTGTTTTGGGAGTTAAAAAGAGGGATCAAATCCTCTTATTTTCGGTGTTTTTGTGAAACAGGGAAGAATATCTTTCATCTCGGCAAAACAGGGAATTTTTCTGTTATATTTGGAAGTTACGCGTAGTTAAGGGAAGTTATGTCTTATGGGATTCTTTTGAGAAGATTAGGGAAGGTTGGAAACATCTAAAACGCGTAGGCAGAGAGAAAAAAAAGAAAAAAAAGAAAAAAATACGAAACTTGAGGTGAAAGAAAAGAAAGAATAATCGAAGATTAACTCGAGAGATTTTAGGTCTGGTGGCTATATATAGGTTGATTCGA
>JAJJMB010014260.1:4302370-4363147 GCA_023531105.1 Papaver atlanticum | reverse complement strand
GTTATTTTGAAAATCTACATGTTGCAATAGTTTAGAATCAAATTGAATGAGAAAATTGCATGAATATAAATACTAGATTAAATCACTTTGAACTTGGAAAATAGTGGAATCTCAGCCTCAGTGTTCTTTTAATATTGATATCAACTTTGTCAGTGTTTGCTATAATTTTTAATGATTTTTCTATTTAGTTTTGAATTTAAGTCTAAAGTTATCCTTCACAAGTTTTAGAATCGAATCTTATTACCACTACAACTACAATACACATCAGATACTGCGCACTTGATTCCCTTAGATGATCTCACCCACAACTAAGAGTTGCTACGACCCAAAGTCGAAGAATTTAATAAACAAATTTGTATCACACAGAAAAGTCTACAAGAATAGATAAATCTGTCTCCCACAGATGTACCTACAAGTTTTCATAGAGACATTTCATGACCAAAAGAAAGCACATATCAACTTTTTAGATGCAATCATATAGCCGAAACTAAATGCATTTATCAAGGAGTTTATAAAGATACAAGATAACCCCATCAATATTCCACAGCCGCACTCCCCACAAAGATTTGGTAATAAAGCACAAGTTCAAATAAGAACTCTCCCCCATATAATGTCATTCCCGAAAGAACAACAAGAGCGACCTTACTTTCACGAGAAAAGAAAGATTTCTTTGGACAATAACAAATCATATAAGAGTATGAATTTTTATCCAAAATACTCAATTGAATTAACCACAAGAGAACCCATGATTAATTCAACCGGAATACTCAACTAAACTAACCACAAGAGAACCCATGATTAATCCAATTGGAAATGCTCAACATAAGAGAACTTACGGAGCCACACAGTATATACATAAAAGATATGGATCAGGGAAGATCAATACTGCGAAATAAACAAAGATTCATTCTATCTTCCATCACTTTCTGCGGAAGATCAATAGACATAATCTTTGTAATCAAAATCTCATCCTTTCTTCCATCAATATTTGCATAATGACATAAAAGGCTTAACTTTTGTTTTTGTCAAAAGTTCATTCATTCTTTTATCAATACTTGCATATCGACATACGAAAGACTTAACTTTTGACAACGTATGGGACAATCATAGTTCACAGACGCAAACACAAATATCCCATAACAACTTGCAATATATAAAACCATAAAGATTAATACTGCAAAATCATCTTCCAAACAAACTTTAGAATTTAAAAAAATAAATCTAAAAATATTGAAGATGAAAATCGTTTGACATAGCTATGTGTAATCACAATAGTGGCTATTACAAACTCTAGTTATTCTTCTTAAAACACAAGAATAAAATTCTCATAAGAAATATTCTTAGACAAAATAAGATCAACAAGCTAAAAAAAAGACAGTCTCCCAAACCATCAAAACCGAACACGAACTGAAATCACATAGACGTTTCGGAATCCTCACGAGCCTTGAGGTCTTTGAGCCTGTGATTGACATCATCCACTGCATCTTCAGAGAAGATATCCTCATTTAGGATCTCTTTAACATGTGTCTTTATGAGACCAAGGTCAGACGTAACCTTTTTCAACTCAGTTCTCAACACATCAAGACTCTTCAAAGTATCAACGAGCTGCAGTTTTGCTTCCTCAAAGTATTTTAGAAAATCATGAACCACTTCAGCAAAAACCATATCCTCATTCTCAACATCCTGATGTGTATAGGCATAGTAACATGAGGCATTAGGATGATAATCTTCTACTAGGGTTCTTTTCTTCCTCCCTTTGGACTCGAAACCAATACCTTTATCAAGAAAACCTCTGGAAAAATCACCAGAGTGTGAAGATGAAGACATTCTTGACATAACACAAAATAACCCAGAGTATGTGTACGTGACTCATAGGTTTGGTATTTAAAAGGTTTCTTAGGGAAGGTAACTTTTAGGGTTTCCAAAATTGATTCGTGATGGTAACATGGGTACCCGTATGAACACATCTTTACCCATAAAATAAAAACACAAAGGGTCGTATTTTACGACACAACAGAAATTTTGCTACGTGAATATCTTCACAAAATTTTGGCTCAATAAATTCTATATATCTGTGGAGAAACAATTTAGAGCACAAGAGTAGCAAGCTACATAGTTGCACCGAAAAACTTCTTGGAAAATAGGGCAAAAAGAAAGCAAAACGAAGAACATCTTCAGACACAACAAACACTTAAGCAAAGTTGTCTGCAGATAATAGTTTAGCTTTAAACGATAAGAGAATAGCTCAACTAAACAGAACGCAATTTTGCCAAAAGTATACCTGAATATTACCACAACTTACTCAACAGGATTTTTTATGAGTAAGTTCTCAACCCTTGTGATTAATTAGCAAAAGAATGAGCCTTAAGCTTATTAAATGAACGATGTTCATGGTTGAGTCTCTTTTTCCTTTCAAATCTAGGAAAGAACCTCTTTTGATGTGACAAATTATCATAAAACTTACTATCATCAAAATACGAGACATAGTTTGAGTTCTTACTAGAAGAATTTTGACTAGAGGCGGTTGACAGCCTGTTGACGATTTCTTTATAACCTTCAATTATCACCTTTAGGTTATTTTTCATATCATCATTTTTGCTTCCTACTCCTGATACTTTGTTCACATCAAAGGTAACATTATCTCCCTTTTTGACAGAAGAAAAAACCTTATCTCTTCTTAGACGATTTTTTTTGAGACATCTGTTATGCTTCTGAGCATTTGAGGAACTCATAGAACTGACTTTCCTGGTAGAATACACAGGGTGAGTACTGAAACCAATTGGTTTAGACATACGAATGTCAGTTACACCTTTGAGAATTACATCTAAGGTTTGTTGAAGTCGTACAATGGAATTGTCATTCAACCTAGAGTTTCGCTTTTGCTTAACAGGTCCTTTTGAATCACAAAAGAGACATACTTTCTAATCATGAGAGTGATTAGAATGTATCGTCTTGACATCATCGTTCGGAGATTTCTTCCTTCCATGTGATATTCAACATCCTTGAGAAGAGGCAATAGGCACATCTTTTCTAATAGAAGGGAATTCTGATTTTACTTCTCGAGCTGGAACTCTCTCAGTTGCAATAGAAGTAGATGGTATAGAGGACTTTTTGGAACATCCTTGAATCGAGAGTTTATTCAAGCGATGTTCAGTTTCAAAAGCATCCTTTTATAGGCTTGCCTCAAGTAAGATACGTGAAGACTGAACTTCAGCGTTTTTGGAATCAAAGTCTCTTACTACACCAAGAAGAACATTGACATTGTTTTTCAACCGATTAAATCTACCAGCTTGGATTCTAACAAGATTTAGAATCAGTTCACTCTCTTCAGCTATTCCCCTTTCATCATCGGAGATAGACTCTTCGGAATAACACATGTCAGTGTCTGTCTGTCTCGTTAGAACACTGGGTTCTTCTATATTTGAGATTGACGAATCTTTCTCTTTGATAGACACAGTTGAGACAGAGTTTTTGTTTCTGGTGACGCGTTTGTCAGAGATATTACTGCCGTCCATATAGTCAGATCGCTACAAACACGGACTTATAAGGTCTTAAACGTGTTTTCCTGCTCTGATACCAATTGAAAAAGTGGGGGTACAACAACCTCACCAAATAATTCGCTTAGCAATCTGTATGGACTAACTCCAATATACTTTTAAGAGAATCAACTAGACAGTCAGACTCAATCTTAATATAAAGTATATCAAAGAGTTATATCTCAATTTATCGATTCAATCCTTACTTAAGCAAATAGAAATCTGCGAGTCTAATTGAATACAAGAGAAATTAACTTGAATGGTACCAAAGACCAATGTTCAATTATCAATCAATTTCAATCAACAACCAAAGGTCGGATTTCCCAATTGATTGATTCAGCGCACAACCTGTGATATTTCAATTATATAAAAAATATAATGTGGAAAAGAAATAACACAGACACCAGAAGTTTTGTTAACGAGGAAACCGCAAATGCAGAAAAACCCCGGGACCTAGTCCAGATTGAACATACACTGTATTAAGCCGCTACAGACACTAGCCTACTACAAACTAACTTCGGTCTGGACTGTAGTTAAACCCAAATCAATCTCACACTGATTCAAGGTACAATTGCGCTCCTTACGTCTCTGATCTCACCAGGATACTACACACTTGATTCCCTTAGCTGATCTCACCCACAACTAAGAGTTGCTACGAACCAAAGTCGAAGACTTTAATAAACAAATCTGTATCACACAGAAAAGTCTACAAGAATAGATAAATCTGTCTCCCACAGAAATACCTACAAGTTTTGTTCCATCTTTTGATAAATATAGGTGAACAGGAACCAATCGATAACCCGGACTTATATTCCCGAAGAACAACCTAGAATTATCAATCACCTCACAATAATCTTAATCGACTAGCGAAACAAGATATTGTGGAATCACAAACGATGAGACGAAGATGTTTGTGATTACTTTTCTATCTTGCCTATCGGAGATATCTTGAGCCAATTTTACAATTGTACTCAATACGACAGAAACAGCAAGATAAGATCACGCAACTATAGAGAAAATAGTTGGGTCTCGCTTCACAATCCCAATGAAGTCTTCAAGTCGTTAACCTACAGGGTCTCGGTAGAAACCTAAGGTTAATGGAAAATCGACTCTAGCTTATACAACTAGTATCACACAAGAGGTGTGCGGATTACCTTTCCCAGTTGCTAGATTTCTCCTTTATATAGTCTCAAAATCAGGGTTGCAATCTAAGTTACCTTGGTAACAAAGCATTTAATATTCACCGTTATATGAAAACCTGATTAGATTCAAGCTAATATCTTTCAACCGTTAGATCGAATTTAGCTTGTTATACACAAATGAAATATACGTCATTTAGGTTTATGTAACCGTACCTAAACGTGTACAAGTCGTTGGTTCAACAGTAGTTAACCAAATGGTTAGCCATATGAGCACTTTCATATCAACCTTATTCATCTTCACCATAACTAGTCCAAATGACTCAAATGAACTAGTTCAAGAGTTGTTCAATTGCTTAGATCTTATAGAAGTATACAAGACACAATCGTAGCAAAATCGGTTTTTATTCACTCGAATCGATTCATGAATTTTATAGCCACGGTTTGCAAATATGCATTCCTTAATTTATATAAGTTTAAGTTCATGAATAAACCATAACACACTTAAGTATGCGTACTTAAGTAACCGGATTTGAGTTTTTTTTGGTTTCCAAACTCAACAGAAATTCACGGACGTGAACTTTCCGCCAGTATGCGTACGGGTACGCATACTGGCGTAACCGGATTGAGGTTGTTTTGATTTCCAAACTCATCAGAAATTCACGGACGTGAACTTCCGCCAGTGTGCGTACGAGTACGCATACTTACCCAGTCTCCATCAACCATTTAGTACACACACAAGTATGCATACATTTGGTTCCCGGTTTTGGACTTATACACTAATGCGCGAACACATTATATTCTTATATCCAAAGATGGTTACATGTTCTAAACTCTTATTTCAATCATTGAAACATTCTTAGAGGATGTTAAATAGAGGTTATTCACACACTATTTTTTATCAAAGCAATTTTCAAGATATTGAAATAATCAACATGACTTCCGTCACTTGTAAAGATGAAATTGGCCAAAACGAAAGCTTACCAACACATATTTCGAGAAAAAGATAAGCGAGATAAACTCGGCTCGAAATAACAAATGTGTATAATCGAAGTCTATATAGCAATACGACTTTTATCTCAAGATAGGAGATAGAGTAGATAGACTTTTTGAGTGATAGATAAGTTCAAGTCTCCACATACCTTTTAGTCGATGAAGTTCCACAAGTTCTTTGAGTAGTTCTTCGTCTTTGTATGATGAACGCCGTGGAGTCTAGAACTCAACTACACTTTCTATCCTAGTCCGAGACTTAGCTATAAGTAGACTAGAAATAAAGACTTATAGTTTCAGCAACTAAACTTGACAACAAGCTTGAGATAGACACGTTTGCGAGTTCGACCGAGCAGTGCTCTAACAATATGAGAGTGTTCATATAGCTAACCTCGGTTAACTACGGTTGAGCCAACATGGTGTACACGTTTAGGTAAAGTTACTAAACCTAAATGAGGGTACATTTCATTTGTGGATAACAAGCTAAGTTCGATTTAATGGTTTAAAGTTATTAGCTTGAATCTAATCAGGTTTTCATCTAACGGTGAATATTGAATGCTTTGTTACCAAGGTAACTTAGATTGCAAACCCTGATTTGAAAACTATATAAAGGAGAACTATAGCAACTGGGAAAACTAATTCCCACACTTCCTGTATATACTAGTTGTATAAGCTAGAGTCGATTCTCCTTTAACGTTAGGTTTTCACGAAACCCTGTAGGTTAACGACTTAAAGACTTCATTGGGATTGTGAAGCCAGACCCAACTATTTTCTCTGTAGTTGCGTGATCTGATCTTGTTGTTTATATCGTGTTTGAGTACTATCTTCTTTAAGATTGGCTTGAGAATTAATCTCCGATAGGCAAGACAAAAAGTATTCACAAACATTTTCGTCTCATCGTTTGTGATTCCATAATATCTTGTTTCACTACCATACGATTAAGATTATTGTGAGGTGATTGATATTTCTAGGCTGTTCTTCGGGAATATAAGTCCGATATATCAAATTGTTCATGTTCACCTTGATTTATCAAAAGGCGGAACAAAACTCGTAGGTATTTCTGTGGGAGACAGATTTATCTATTCCTATAGACTTTTCTGTGTGAGACAGATTTGTTTATCAAGTCTTCGACTTTGGGTCATAGCAACTTTTGGTTGTGGGTGAGATCAACTAAGGGAATCAAGTGCGTAGTATCCTGCTGGGATCAGAGACGTAAGGAGCGCAACTGTACCTTGAATAAGTGTGGGATTGATTAGGGTTCAACTACAGTCCAGTCCGAAGTTCATTGGTAATAGGCTAGTGTCTGTAGCGGATTAATACAGTGTGGTGTTCAAATCTGGACTAGGTCCCGGGGTTTTTCTGCATTTGCGGTTTTCCTAGTTAACAAAATTATGGTGTCTGTGTTATTTCTTTTCCACATTATATTTGTTATATAATTGAAATATCACAGGTTGTGCGTTGAATCGATCAATTGGTAAATCCAACCTTTGGTTGTTGATTGAAATTGATTGATCCTTGAACATTGGTTTTTGGTACCGTTCAAGTTATTCCTCTTATATTCAATCGGGCTCGCAAATTCCTATTTGCTGATTATGGATTGAATTGAGAGATAAAGATATAAAACTCTTTGATATACTTTTCTCTATATTGAGTCTAACTATCTAGTTGATTCTCTTGAAAGTATATTGGAGTTTGTCTATTCAAATTGCCAAACGAAATATTGGGTGTGGTTGTTAGACCCCCGCTTTTTCAATTGGTATCAGAGCAGGCAAACACATTTAAGACCTTATAAGTCTGTGTTTGTAGCAATCTGATCTCTGTGGACCTAAGAAGTATCTCACAAATTAACGCACATAGAGATGCCTTCCAAAGCTTCTGATTATGCTAAAAATCTTGTTCTTTCCTCAAAGGATAACACCTTAGTAGATTCTTCCAAATTCCAAGGAAAAAGCAAGAAATTTGACATCATGTCAGAATCAGAAATGGAAATCACCAGATCGTTAAAAAAATCTGTTGAAATCATTGATTTTCAAGTTTCTAAAATCAAGACTCTTGAAGAAAAGAATGATCAGCTCATTGATGAATTTGAGAAATCTCTTGAAAGAGAACGTGAGCTTTATTGCTTTATTGCTTTATTGAATCTCTCTCTAACAATATCGAAAAATTGGTTCAAGAAACTACTCTACAGCGTGAAAAGATTTGTATGCTTGAAGATACTGTTAGAGAAGACTCAATTAGAAAAGAACATTTAATCAAGGCTCATTCATCAGAAATAAATAGTCATCGTGTTGACAAAAAGGGGGAGAATTAATGTGTAGTTCACACTACAAATACATATGGTTTATGGATCATTATGTAAGGGGAGTGGTTTTCATATTGAGATGAAGTATCGACTAAGGGGGAGTGATACATATCACCATAGTATTGTTGTCAAAGTTGTGATACAATTGGACTTTGATGTTGTATAATGACACCATGACACTGTATAACAATGATTGAGAGCAATTGTTTTCTCATTGTTATAGCTACGGATCTTCAACAACGATGATGCTGAGTTGAATACATTTGGAATCATTGGAGTACTTGGAAGTGACAAAGATTTCGAGTAGTGTTGAAGAACCAAGGAGATCAAACATTTGGATGAGAAGCTACAAAGTTTATTTATTTTGTAATTCATATGTATTGATAGTTTTTTCACTAAAATTGACAAATGGAGAGATTGTTAGAGCACTGCTTGGTCGAACTCGCAAGCATTGCTATCTCAAGCTTGTTTGTCAATGTTAGTGATCAAAACTATAAGTCTTGATTTCTAGTCAACTTAAAGTAATATCTCGGACTAGGATAGATTTTGTAGTTGAGCATTAAACTTCACGGCGGTCATTAATTGAAGACGAAGAACTACTAAGGAGAGCTTGTGGAACTTCATCAACAAAAGGTATGTGGAGACTAAAACTCATCTATCACTTGGAAAGTCTATTTCTACTCTATCTCCTATATTGAGACAAAAGTCGTATTACTATAGTTTCCGATTATGCACATTTGATATTTCGAGCTGAGTTTAACTCGCTTACATATTTCTCGAAATATGTGTTGGTAAGCTTTCGCTTCAACCAAGTTTATATTATATTCTTGACGAAAGTCATAAGATGATCATGTGAAAATCGTCGAGTAACATCTTACATGGTTTGTGTGATACAATCATTTGGTGTAGACTTGGAATGTTTCGTTATGATTATTTCAATAATTTGAAAATTTCTTTGATGCTAATAGTGTATGAAAACGGCTATTGTCATCCTCTAAGAATGTTTCAATGATTGAAATAGAGTTTAGAACACTTAACCAACATTAGATTATGAACATGCTGTGCACTCTTGCATATATGTGATCCATGTCCGGGAACCATAGTATGCATACTCGTATGCTTACCTGTTGGTTTGAGGAGTCCGGGAACCTAAGTGCGCGTACCCGTACGCATACTGGCGTAGGTTTCTGACCGGAAATTTGGAGGTATGCGTACCCGTTTGCATACTGGTGAAAACCAAACTTTGTCCGGTTATTTAAAGTATGTGTACCCGTTTGCATACTTGAAAAATAGTCTTAATACTGGAGCTCTGCGAATCGGCGTCGAACTCATTCTTTTTCAGCGTCTCTTCGTGTTCCCAAACCACAAAAACATCATCAATTCAGGTGATTTTCACTCCATTTTTCAATGATTGGTGCTTCAATCTTCACTGTTATTAATTCTTAACATTTATTTCAAATATTTCTTAGTTTTTTGGATTGTAAGATGAGTTTTGAGGAAAAAAACGATGGTTCTGAAGAAATCCCATCGATAGTCGATTTATCAAAAATTTCAGATACTCAACCATCGATTAATATAATTGATGATCAAGATCATGCTAGATATGAATCATGGCGATTTTTTTTAATTGGTAGACTCGATCTTCTTCATATTAAAATTTCAGAAGCAACAACAATATTGAGAAAACAATGGAGTTTATCAGGTCAATGTCAGATGATACCTCTTGGTAAAGGCTTTTTGACAACCACACTTTCAAATGCTGAAGATAAAAATTACATCAAAAATGGTAGATGGGAAGTTCCTGACCAAGTACTCAAAGTCAGGAATTGGATTCCAAATTTCAGATCGGAAAATCAACGTACTTTTAAGGCAATGATTTGGATCCAGTTTCCTGGATTAAGTCTAGAATATTGGGATGAAAAAACACTCTTCACTATTAGTAGAACACTTGGTAGCCCAATCAAAGTTGATTCAGCTACACTTCAATATCAGAGTGGATACTATGCTAAAGTACTTATTGAAATTGATCTAGCTAAGAGTATTCCTAATAAACTTTGGATTATCACAAGATATGGAGCTTTCTCTAAAGGAGTTATTTTAACTATTTTACCTAAATTCTGCAACAAATGTCAGATTGTTGGACATCTTATTACTGAATGTAGATTGAAAAAACCATCTACTACACAGGTCTCTGTTAGTCAGAAGAACTCAACCCACACACCTCAAAAAGTGCAAAATGATAGTGGTTCTTCTAATGACCATATCCCAGCAGCTGTTACTCCTAGTCTAAATATAGTTGAGAAGCCTCAAACTTCTGTGCCAAAGGAAGTAGATATCTCAATGTTACCTAGTTCTTCTGGAAGTAAAACATCTCCAAATAAAGCTTCAGAAACAACAATTGTTGAGACACCTTTTTTGAATGTGGTAGGAGGAGATCCTCAGCCAGGTTTGTCTTCTAAGTCTAATCATGAACTTCATCTCAACATGAATCAGTACGAGGTATTACAAGATAATGACAGTGATTATGCTAGCTCTGAGGATGGTGAAATAAAGGAGGTTAGTACTTCAAGTTTACTAGAATTTGGTTCCATTTTACAATCTGTTACTATTTTAAAAAGGGATGCTGCCAGGAATCAAGATGTCTCTGATACTGTTATTGTGAACAAAAATATGGCTACTATGAAGAAAAAACCTCCTGCAAAACCAGTTAAACCCATCTAAGTAGTTACAAGGTTGGCCAGTAAAGAAATTTTGAAACATGTGGTGGATAAAGGGAGCTTAACTCCCCCTCCTCAACCCCCTTTTAAATGAAAGTCATTTTCTGGAATGTCAGAGGCCTTAAAAGACAAAAGGCCAAAGACAAACTACACTCTTTAGTTAATACTAATAATCCTTCTTTAGTTTGGGTTGTATAACCCAAAATTAAATGTAAAAACAGTGGCATTAAACTTCTTGGTATGAATCAAAAAATTATTCATAATTCTAAAGATGGTAATAAAGGCAATATATGGCTTTTTTGGAACTGCTCTATTTAGACACCTTCAGTTGTTGCTTCTTCAAATCAATGTATTACAGTTGAAGTTGGTGGAGTTCTTGTAACTGGTGTTCATGCTAACTCTTATACTGTGAACAGAAGAGAATTGTGGAAGGATCTCTGTGAGATTAGTCTTCTTGATAAACCTTGGTTACTTCTGGGTGATTTTAACACTGTCCTATCTGTTGATGAAAAAAAGGGTGGTAGAACTCCTCTTACTGCTGTTGTTGGTGAATTTAATAATTGTGTTGATTTCTGTGAGCTTCTTCAGGCACCCAAAACTGGTTTAGATTTTTCCTGGTGCAATGGTAGGGTTGGTGTTAAGAGAATTCTCTGCAACCTTGACAGAGCTTTTTCCAATCTCAAATGGTTAAATACTTTTAATGGATGGAACTACCATGTTGGAGCTAGAGGTATTTCTGATCATGGCCCTATTATTGGTTCTGATACTATTATTTCTAAGGCAACTAATACTCCTTTTAAATTCCAGAGAATGTGGCCTTCTCATCCTTCATTTATTCAAATCGTTATTGATTCTTGGAATGAAGATATTGTTGGTAGTCCTATTTTTATTTTCATGAACAAACTTAAAAGACTCAAAAAATGTCTTAAGTCTTGGAATTGGGAAGTGTTTGGTGATGTGAAGATAAATCTTAAAAAGGCTGAAGACAAAGTTATGGAAGAGACTCAAAAATCAGATGAAGATCCATCTAATATCACTTTACTCAACAATTTAGTAACTGCTAGAGGTGAGTATGAAATGGCTGCCAATAATTACAATACCTTTCTGAGAGATAAAGCTAGGATAAATTGGATAAAAGATGGGGATATCAATTCCAAATTCTTTTATGCTAGTATTAAAATCAGACAAGCTCAAAATTCCATTACTGAATTGGAAGATTCTTCTGGAAACATTATAACTGATCAGCAGGGCATCTCCATAATTTTAATTGATTATTTCAGTAATAAATTTGAATACCAATCTACTCATATTAATGACAACTTCTTTGATGTTTTCCCTCATATTATAACTGATGATGACAATACCTTTTTGGAAGAATGTCCTAATGAAGATGAAATTAAGAGGGTTGTTTTCAACTTGAATCAAGATAGTGCTCCTGGTCCTGATGGTTTCACTGGAGTCTTTTACAGAGCAGCTTGGGATATCATCAAAGACAATCTAGTGGATGCTATTCAATATTGCTGGAAATACAATATGATCCCTAGTGGTATGAACTCCAACTTTCTTATCTTAATTCCTAAAATGAAAGGTGCAAAGAATGCTAAAAGTTTTAGACCAATTGGTCTTAGTAACTTCTGTTTCAAATTATAACCAAGATTATTACTGAAAGGCTTACCAAATACATGCATAGTCTTATATCTCAGCAACAGTATGCCTTTATTAAAAATAGGAACATTCATGAATAGATTTTACTTGCTTCTGAATTGGTTAATGAAATGTCAGTAACTAGAAGATGGGGAAATTTGGGTCTCAAACTAGATATATCACAAGCTTATGATACTATGAGTTGGGAGTTTCTTTATAGAGCATTAAAGAAGTTTGGATTTTCAGCTAAATTCTGTAACTGGATCATGGTGTTGCTTAAATCAACAAAAATTTCTATTATGCTTAATGGTGGTCCAGTGGTTTTTTTGGTGTTGGTAGAGGACTCAAACAAGGTGACCCTTTATCACAAATTCTTTTTATCATTGCAGAAGATATTCTTAGTAGAAATATAAATAAAATGGTAATGGAAAAGAAAATACAGCCTATGATTATAAGAAATGGTATTCACCCTACTCACTTAATGTTTGCTGATGATATCTTCTTGTTCTGTAATGGAGGAATGCAAAGTATTGAAAACCTGAAGTCCCTACTTATGGAATATCAATCTGCTTCTAGCCAAATAATTAATACAGCTAAGAGCAAATGCTTTGTTGATGGTACTTCTGATTCTAGGAAGAGACAAATTGCTTCTTTTCTTCAAATGGATATTTCTTCTTTTCCTGACAGATATTTGGGTGTTATGATTGTTCAAGGCAGAGTGAAATCTATACATATTTGGCACCTTGTTGAATATATGCAACTCAGACTATCTGCTTGGAGTGGTATACTTCTTAATTTTCAAGCCAGACTCACATTGGTCAAACATGTTCTTGGTAGCATTCCCATTTACAATTTGTCCATCTATAAATGGCCAAGAAAAGGTATTGATGCCTGTGAAAGAATTATCAGAAATTACTTATGGTCAGGGAATGCTGAAGATAAGAAATGTATCACTCTTAAATGGGATAATGTATGTACTTCAAAGGAGGAAGGAGGTCTTGGTATTAGAAAACTAGAAGATATGAACAAGGCTTTGTTAATGAAATTCTTGTGGAAAATTCTTCACTGTCAAGATGAATGGGCCAAATTTTTTCTAGCAAAATATATGGACAAAAATGGTAATTGGATCAATAATTATAAAAGATCTTCTGTCTGGCCTGGAATCAAATGGGTTCTTAAAGATTTCAATGATAATACTAGATGGATTGTTGGGAATGGTGCTCAAATTTCTATTTGGAATGATAGATGGATTTTTGAAGAACCATTAAGCAGTTTGTTTCCTGATCATTCTTTTATTGCTTCACACCCTTCTTTAAAAGTTCAGGATCTTATTGTTAATGGACAATGGTGCTTCCATGAGGATTTCTTGCAGTTTTTCAATATTGAACATCTCCTTGTACTTAAAGATGGTGAAGATTTATTGATATGGTGCAATAGTCACTCTGGACTGTTTACAGTGTCAAATGCTGTGAATAAGATTAGTCACTCTCTGCCAAAACTGCACTGGTACAAAAAATATGGAACACTGCTGTTATTCCATCCACTTCTGCAAATGTCTAGAAGATCACTAGAGAAGTATGCTCTACAGATGACAATATGAGGAAGAAGGGATTCAATCTTGCATCCAGATGTTATATTTGCCATAATGGAGACGATAGCATGGATCATATTCTATGGAACTGTTCCTTCAGTCAAAGATTGTGGAGCTGGTTAGGAGGTATCTTCCTTTTCCTTAACCCTAAATCCTTTGAGGATCTCTTAAGAATGAGTAAATTTTCTAGTCCTGTGATTAAAGAATTATGGGTTATCAGTTCTTTTACCTTAATGGTTGAACTTTGATTCCTTAGGAATGCTATTTTCTATGATGATGATAAGCCTAATTTTACTAAACTGCAACTCAAGATTAAGAGAATGGTTCATAAATGTGAGTGTAGAATGAAAGGGTATATGTGGGGTTATGATGCTGAAACAAGCATACTGCAATATTTTTCTATTCAAGGTAGAAGAATGAAACAAATGAGAATTATTGAAATTTTCTTCCATTTGCCAAATGAGGATGAGCTGCTGTTATGCTGTGATGGAGCATCCATAGGTAACCCTAAGAATGCAGGTTATGGTTTTATAGCCATAAAAAGTCTTTGTGTGTTTGTTTTTGCAGAATCTGGTGGCATGGGAGTTACTTCCAATTATGTTGCAGAATTTATGGCTAACATCAGAGCTCTGGAATGGGCTGTTGAGAACCAGCACTTCAAAATAATTCTACAATCTGATTCCAAGACTTGTATTACTTCTCTAATGCAGCACAAGATACCCTAGTTTCTCTTGGCTAGATGGAAGAAAATTCTTACAGGTCTCCCCTCAATTACCTACAGACATGTTTACAGAGAGATCAACCTTTCAGCTGATCATTTTTCTAAAAAAGGTGTACATCTTCTGAAGGGGAAAAGCCTAGCCTTCACTGAAAAACCTAAAGGCTTTCCTTATCTTGAATTCCCTGACCAACCTTACTACAGATTTGTTTAGATTTCTGTTTTTAGGCTCTGTTCATTCTGTTTCATTTTTCTTTCTCCTGGATTTTGCTGGGTTTGTATTCTTAACTCTTTTTCATCAATAAAGTTTTTGTTTCTGGTTAAAAAAAAAAAAAAAGGCATACTTGAATGGTTAAAGTTCTAAAATCGGTTGTGACATGAACAAATACATTTGAGTCATTTGTTAATAAGGAATGCATTCTTTGCAAACCATGGCTATAATGTTAATGAATTGATTCGAGTGAATCAAACAGATTTTGCTTCAATTGTGTTCTTGTACTTCTATGAGAATATAGCAATTGAACAACTCTTTAACTAGTTTTATTTGAGTCATTTGAACTAGTTATGGTTAAGATGAATAAGGTGATATGAGAGTGTTCATATAGCTAACCTAGGTTAACTACTGTTGAGCCAACATGGTGTACACATTTAGGTACAGTTACATAAACCTAAATGAGGGTACATTTCATTTGTGTATAACAAGCTAAGTTCGATCTAACGGTTGAAAGACATTAGCTTGTATCTAATAAGGTTTTCATCTAACAGTGAATATTGAATGTTTTGTTACCAAGGTAACTTAGATTGCAAATCCTGATTTGAAAACTATATAAAGGAGAACTCTAGCAACTGGGAAATCTAATCCCCACACCTTTTGTGTGATTCTAGTTGCGACTAGAGTCGATTCTCCTTTAATCTTAGGTTTTTTCACGAAACCCTGTAGGTTAACGACTTAAAGAATTCATTGGGATTGTGAACCATACCCAACTATTTTCTCTGTAGTTGCGTGTTCTGATCTTGCCCTGTTCTATCGTATTGAGTACTATCTTCTATAAGATTTGCTCGAGATTGATTCTCCGATAGGCAAGATTAAAAGTAGTCACAAACATCTTCGTCCCATCATTTCTGATTCCACAATATCTTGTTTCGCAACCATACGATTAAGATTATTGTGAGGTGATTGATTATACTAGGATGTTCTTCGGGAATATAAGTCCGGTTTATCAATTGGTTCCTGTGCACCTTGATTTATCAAAAGACAGAACAAAACTCGTAGGTATTTCTTTGGGAGACAGATTTATCTATTCCAATAGACTTTTTCTGTGTGAGACAGATTTGTTTATCAAGTCTTCGACTTTGGGTCATAGCAACTCTTGGTTATGGGTGAGATCAGCTAAGGGAATCAAGTGTGTAGTATCCTGCTGGGATCAGAGGCGTAAGGAGCATGACTGTACCTTGAATCAGTGTGAGATTGATTAGGGTTCAAATACATTCCAGTCCGTAGTTAATTGGTAGTAGTCCAGTGTCTGTAGCGGCTTAATACAATGTGGTGTTCAAAACTGGACTAGGTCCCGGGGTTTTTCTGCATTTGCGTTTTCCTCGTTAACAAAACTTCTGGTGTCTGTGTTATTTCTTTTCCGCATTATATTTTGTTATATAATAGAAATATCACAGGTTGTGCGTTGTATCGATCAATTGGTAAATCCAACCTTTTGTTGTTGATTGAAATTGATTGATTCTTGAACATTGGTCTTTGGTACCGTTTAAGTTATTCCTCTTATATTCAATTAGGCTCGCAAATTCCTATTTGCTGATTGCGGATTGAATTAAGAGATAGAGATATAAAACTCTTTGATATATTTTTTTCTAGATTGAGTCTGACTGTCTAGTTGATTCTCGTGAAAGTATATTGGAGTTTGTCTATTCAGATTTCCAAACGAAATATCGGGTGTGGTTGTTATACCCACGCTTTTTCAAGCATCCGTCTTTTCCTTGCCTTTTTTGCTTTATTTGTGACCATCGTTTGTTCTTACACTTCCTTGCTCGCATCTTTGCAAGAAAATCGACGTTGGTTGCACCTTGTTCAAGTTTTATAGGGATAAGTGTACTCACTTGAGTGCTCTTCTGGAGCATGCTCGCCAAGATTATGTCTTCGTTAGTGTGCAACAATCTGTTTCTGGTGACGCTGCTTCTTATGCTAAGGTTCCTTTGCTAGAGAATGGGATAAAAAAGTCTCAAAGGTCTTTAGAAGCTTGTTTGTTGTCCCTTAAGAAGGCCAATGACGCTGCAAAAGGTTTCCGAGGAGGGACGCAAGACGGATGACGCAGCTTTGGCTTCTGAATCCTCTAAAGTTATAAGTTCGTGCATTCTTGTCCTTAGCCTTATTTTTATTTCTTATGGTAGCTACGTCCTGAGAGTACCCACGCCTGCCAGTTGGTAGCTCCGGTGAGCTCAAACGCCTATGGGAGCAAGTGACCAAGTTGATCTCCGATGTTTGGTATCATCTGAAGAAATCTGATAGGTTGATGAACGTGACCGTTCATAATGAGGCCCAAATCTCCCTTGAATATGCTCATAACTCAGACCTTGTGAAGAAAATGCCACTCCTCCATAAAGATAGTGAGGAAACCCTTAAGTGGAAGGAGAATCTCATACTAAAGCAAAAGGAGGACATTGCTTTGTTAGAAAAACTTCTCTCAGCTCAGGAGACCATTCGTAAGAAGTACTATACGGATTTTGAAGATGCATGCGCTTCCTTTGCCAAAGTGACTGCTGAACGTAACGTGTTGTCCTCCGAAGTGTGTACCCTTAGGAACAGACTTACTGAGGATTCTCAAGCTTCTTCCTCCATGTCCCATGCATCTATGGTCAGGAGATAAGAAGAGTTAGAAAATATTTACCAAGTTTTATCCTCTGAGAATGCTTCGCTCCGGATAGATGTTGAGGATCTCCGGACTGAACGTGATACTTTGGCTAAGGACCTTAATGCTGCTGAGGAAGAACTTGCCGAATCTGAGCATAGTTTAGAAGATTCCCTTAGCCACGCCGAAGGTAGCTTAGGGTCTTTTCATTTCCGAAGCCTTCTTATGCCTTTTGTTGTAGCCTTCTGGTTCCTTGACTCCTCCTTCGTATATTCGCAGGTCTGCAGGAAAAACTTGTGGGTATGAGCGCTAAGGTTACTCATTTGGAGAACCAAGTATCTTCCTTGGAGAGGGAGCGTCAATTTGATGCTGCTTCGAAGCTTAAGGCGGAGGCGCTTCAGCATGCCAATGATCAGCTAAGCACTCAGATAATAGAGCTTCGTCGAAAGTCATCTCAGGATCTGGAGACTTGGGATGCTCAGATAAAGGTGGAGATGGAACGTGCTGCTATCGATCACATTAATTCGACTTTTTCCGAAGTCGAGCGTCAGGTTGAGGGTGTCATCTTTGATCGTCTTCCTTACCCTTGATTTCTTTAAACTGTTTGAACCTCTCTTTTGTTGTTTGTATCCTTGGCTAAGGTGTCTTCCTTAACTGAGATGTCTCCCTTTTAGTACTTTGAAACAATGCTTGGAGCCTTGAGATCTCCTTTGATATCTTTCATGCAACTTCAAGCAAGTAGAAATGTTAAGCGTATTTTGGTAAAAATGTTAATTCACCTTATTTATGCATAAGTTTTTCATTTATACGTAATGTATCTAATCATTCGCACAGTCAAGTATTCACTAGGTGCTAAGGTATGGTTAACCTTGGTGGAACATTCAACGTCCTACCAAGATACACGTTGTCCAGACGGTACCTTGGTGGCGAGGGTCCCTACGTGGGCAATAATTTTCCTGTAACCCTACGCGTTCAGCGTGAAGGCTGCTTTACTTCGACAGGGTATCTATATGGTGGATATCTTATTTTCTCTTATGCCTCATGGAAGGAGTCGTTGCCCCGAGGATCCGAGACTGACATATGCGTAGTTGTGCCTTGCCCCGCCTCATCGTCACTTCTGACGGTGGGTGTCTATTCTAACCCGATGTATCAATTGGGTGTGTAATACACAACAAACTAAGTTTAATAATTAAAGCCTCTTCCATTAATTAGTAAGGTTTGTAATACCTTTTTCCAGGGATAGAACATGGTAGGTTACTGCCCTTACCCTTATTCTCCTGAGTTGTCACCGTTCTTTCACGGGTAGTACTTTTTTAGGTACATCGCATTCCAAGGGTGTTGTAGCACTTCTCCTTTCACTGTTCTCAAATGGAAGGATCCCTTTTCCCGGCGATATCGTGTATGATGTAGGGTCCGTCCCATGTTGGGGCGAGCTTGCCCCACTCCTTCTTCTTTTGGTAGGGTGGTATTTGTCATAGCACGTATTCTTCGACTACAGAGTTTCGAGGGATGACCTTTTTGTTGTATTCTCGAGCTAAACTTCGCTGATAATTCACCATTTTTTCCAAAGCTACCTCCCTTCTTTCTTCAAGATCATCCAGCTTCTCTAGCATTAGGTCCGTTGTTAGGTTTTTATCCCATGCCGCCGTTTTCGTTGTTAGAAGCATGATCTCCGTCGGGATGACTGCTTCGGCTCCGTAGGTTAGTAAGAATGGAGTTTCTCCCGTAGCTAATCTCCTCGTTGTTTGGTAGGCCCATAGGACGTTGTGTAGCTGTTCGCACCACCTCTTTTTGTGCGCACCCAACTTTTTTTTTAAGTTCATTGCTATGGTTTTGTTTGTTGCCTCCGCTTGCCCGTTGCTTTTTGGATAGATTGAAGTTGACTTGTTCTTCTGGATGTTGAATGTGTCGAACAACATGTCGATATTATTTCCTTATAACTTTTTGGCATTGTCTAAAACTATGGAAGCTGGTATCCCGAACCTGCATATGATTTGTTCGAATAAAAATTTGAAAACGTCGCAGTCTCTAATTCTTGCCAAAGGTTTAGCTTCTACCAACTTAGTGAAGTAGTCAGTAGCTACGATGAGGTATTTCCTTTTCAATGTCCCCTCTATTAAGGGTCCCAACTATATCAACCCCCAATTTGACAAATGGCCAAGGGATGATAACCGAATTAAGCTCCGTTGCTGGGGTTCTAATCTTCTTGGCGAGGCGCTGAAATTTTACATCACTTAGCCATGTTCTTTGAATCTTCGTCTATGAATGGCTAATAGTATCCTTGCATTTTGGCTTTGATTGCTAGTGACCTTCTTCCGCTATGGTTGCCGGCTTCTCTACTATGTATGTCGTTAAGTATTCTTTTACCTTCAGTCCTTGAGAGACATCGCATTCAAGGTCCGAGAAATGACCTTTTATATAATATCCCATCACGGAGATCATATGTGGACGCCTTAGATATGATCTTCCTTGCTTCCTTCACGTCTGCGGGCAAGGTACCTTTATCAAGGTATTGGTGAATCGGGATTCTCCAATCATCTTCTGGATCGTTCCCTTCATCCTATTCCGTCGAGGGCTGATCCTCGTCTGATTCATTTTCTTCTTCGTTTGGTTCTTCCAGGGCCAATGCTTTATTTGCTCATGAGACTGGTCCTTCTATTGAAGGTTCATATATCCTTCCAACTTGAACAACTGAAATATTTTTGTCCCTTAGCATAAAAGATATGTATGCTAAGGCATCCGCATGCCTATTGTCCTTACGACAAACATGCCTGAATATCACGTTGCTAATCTGGGATGCATGCCTCTGAACCAGCTTTAGGTATGCAGATAGTACCGGATCCAAAGTTTGGTATTTGAGTTCAATTTGTGTAATGACTAACTGAGAGTCACTAGTCAATCGAACATCTGATAATTCTAGCTCCCTTGCCAAGCGTAGACCATGTATCACCGCTTCGTATTCCGCGAAGGTGTTGTTATCACAACTCCTATGCCTGTAACTTCTCTTTTTGATGAGCCATCTACGAATATTTACCACCTTCGTAGGTTCTGAGGTTCCAGCAAGTCCTCCGGGTCCTCCTTATCTTCTTCCATTCCTGGGATATCATCTACCTCCGCTTCATCGTTGAGGGGAATTTCGCCAAAAAGTTCGCTAATATCTTCGATTTTTCAGCCTTCCTAGTTTCGAAAATTATCTGGAACTGCTTGATCAATGCATTCCACTTTGCTACTCTTCCTATCTTCTCTGTGTTGTCAAGGATTTGACCTATCTGGGCCTTCGTTAAGACGTGGATAGTGTGTGCGTCGAAATAGATCCTCAGCTTCTGAGTTGCAACTACCAAGGCATATATGAGCTGCTCCACCTTGGTGTAGTTGCGCTCCGCTGAATTAAATGCCTTGTTGTTGTAATAGATGGGATTTTATTCTTGTCCTTGGATCTGCACCAGTACTGCGCTTACAGCGTAGTTAGTTGCCGTTAAGTAAAGGGCTAACACCTCGCCTGGCTCCGGTTTTTGTAAGATAGGTACGGAGGCCAAGTACTCCTTGATCTTTTGGAAGGCTTGTTCGTATTCCGTAGTCCACATGAACCGACTTCCTTTCTTCAGCGTATCGAAGAATGCTTTGCATTTTTTCGATGATCTTGCTATGAATCTTCCCATTGAGGCTAAGATTCCGTTCAGCTTTTGGACTCCTTTCAACTTTTTTGGGGACAACATCTCTACTATTGCTCTGACTCTTTCGGGATCTACTTCTATCCCCCTTTTAGTCACCAAGTATCCTAGGAATTTTCCTGAGGTTACTCCAAACATACATTTCTCCGGATTGACCTTCATGTGACAGCTTCTCACGGCTTCGAATATCTCCTTTAGGTATGACAGATGATTTCCTGCTTCCTAGCTTTTAACAAGCATGTCGTCTACGTAGACTTCCAATATCTTACCTATCCATTGTTCGAAGATTTTGTCTACTAATCGTTGGTATGTTTCCCCCGCGTTCTTCAATCCAAAAGGCATCCTCGTATAACAATACAATCTGCGTGGAGTGAAGAACGCAATATGCTCATGGTATTCCTCCGCGAGTGCAATTTGTTTGTATCAGGATTAACCATTCATGAAGGATAGCCTATGGTGTCCTTCGGTTGCATTGACTAATTGATCAATGTTGGGCAGCGGGTAACTGTCCTTGGGGTATGCTTTGTTGATGTTGTTTAAGTCGATGCATATGCGCACACCTTCGTTCTTCTTAGGTACGATCACCATATTGGATATCCATGTGGGATATTTGACTTCTCGTATGAATCCTGCTGCTATGAGCTTCTGCAACTTATTTTCTACCACCTCCTGGTAGATGTCTGCTACTTTGCGGATGCGCTGCTTGAACGGTGTTGCTTTCGATTTGATCCGAAGGTGGTGTGAGACTAAGTCCGGATCAATTCCTGGCATATCTTCCATAAACCCTGTGAAGATATCTGCGTATTCTTTAAGTAACTTCTTCAACTGCATCTCCTCGTCTTCCTCCAACAAAGTTCCGATGGTGATCATCTTTGGATCCTTCTCCGTTCCGATGTTGATTTTCTTCGCTGGTTCTACCATCGAGAAGGTTGGATTTTGAGGTTTTAGAGGAGTGCTTTTCTGTAATTGTCATTTGGCGGGGGTATCTGCTACCGGAGTAGTGGAAGTGCTGGCTTCCTGAGCCAAGGGGGCTTCAGGAACCATGAAGTCTTCGTTCTTCACTTCATTGGAATTCTCCCTTCGCCTCTTTCATGTCTGTTGCTGCGTTGCGACTCTCTCTTCATTAAGTATGACCTCCGCTAGGTTGCACAGTCTTGCATCTTGTTGATCACCTTTGATTTCCATCTCACCCATGTGTGTTAGGAATCGAAGGTACTGATGGTAGGTCGAAGCTGTCCCCCTTAAACGGTGGACCCAAAGTCTTCCCATGATAACATTGTAGGGCGAAGGCGCCTCAACAACACAAAACCTCGTGTTAGTTATCAAAGGGCCTGAGCGTACGTGTAAAATAATTTCTCCCTTTGGTCTAGAGACTGCTCCGTTGAAACCATAGATTGTTCAAGTGGATGAATCCATATGCTCATTTGTTAAACCCATACGCAGGTAGGGTTCGTAAAACAAGATATTTAACGAGCTGCCCCCGTCGATAAGGACCTTCGTAACATTCCATCCGTGGATGGGAAGAGTGATCAAAAGTGGATCATTATGCATTTCGACCACCTGGTTGACGTCCTTTGTTGAAAATGTTAATAACATGGCCATTCACTCCTCTCATGTGCTAGTTGGTAGTCCGCTTAGCTTGAAGACTTCGTGTGCTTCTATCTTCTTTCTGTTCCGAGCTAGTTTGAGGATATCTTCGAGTAGTTCCCCATGGGATTCGTCCGAGAATGTGATCATGTTGATGTACTTACCATCTTGTGGTAGCTCCACCCTCTTCGTCGAAGTTGTATCAGTGATGGTAGGTGGTAACTGTACATATTCCATGAGTTTGCCATCGTCTATGAGCTGTTGAATTGTGCTCCTTAGGTGGTAATACATATCAGTTGTATGCCCGTAGTACTGGTGATATTCACAGTACTCCTTAGAGTCCTTCGTCTTTTATGGCTGCTTCCCACTGGTGTTAGGGTAGGGAAGTCCGGCTTTGCTCCTTCCTTGCTCAGGATGTGAGATAAGGTTGTGTTGAGCTTCATGTAGACATTGTGTACAAAGTCATCTCTGCCTTTTCCTCTTCCTTTTCCGTCTCCATACTTCGATCTTTTGTCCCTAGTGTTGATTCTTCCCCCAGCTTCGCTTTGCCTCTTAGGTTGCTCTGGAATAGGTTCCAGAGAATTGGTTCGTTGCGGAGCAGTTGTTGCTTTGGTTTGCGCTCTGGGATTGTCTTTCTGTATTTCTTCAAGTCTGATGAAGCGATTTTGGATGAACCTAAGCTCCCCTTCGGAATCAAGGGTCCGGTTGTGGAGCTCCACGAAGATAGCTGATATCCTATCAAGGCCATACTTATAAAAATTAATGCTAATTTCCGGGTTGACTTCGCCAATTGCTTGACACGTTTTCAGCCACCTATCTGTGTATTGCATCAATGTTTCCCGGGGTTCGATAGCTAAAGAAAATAGCCTATCTAACCCTGCCTTCATAGTCTTGTTGTACATGTACGTTTCCAAGAACATGGTTGACAATTGCTCAAACGAGTCAATTGAATTTGATGGTAGGTTGTCATACCATGCTAGTGCTGATCCCATTAAGCTGGCGGGAAAGTACCTACAAAGTACTACCTCATCTCTTTCCCAATGGGAAAGGACATGAGTGTAGTATCGTAGGTGAGCTGCGGGATCTGAGGTACCAATGTATGCTTGGAACGTAGGTACCGGGCATTTCGTAGGGATATGCTCCCTTAGAATGCGGTAGGACAACGGAGATGTTGTTATTTCCTGGAGTACCTCCTCTAATCTTGCGCATGCTTGGCCTGTCTTCAATCCTTGGATTTCGTTCCGCATCTTTTCCATTTGCTCCATGACCATCTCCACATTGTGAGCATCTCCGGAAAATGTCTCATCATAATGAGATTGGGAGGGCCTGTATGTGTGATCCACTGCATTTGGATTGTGTTTTGTTCTCTTGGATTCTCTTAATGGGTTAACCCTTGGTAGGTTAGGACCACCCCTTCGGTTTCCTGAGATAGCTCCTTGATCACGCCTCCTTGGGGGAGGGTGAGATTAGGAACCTTCGATCTGTACCTCCAGCAGGTCTTTCAAGTTCTGGTTCTCTTGAGCCATAACATGCATCGCATCCTCATGCTCCTTGTTGCGTAATAGCAGTGCTACCACCCGCGCTGCTATTTGTTCTTCGTTATGAGCTCCGCCACCCTGAAGAGTACTGTCAGCTGGGTCCTCAGAGTCCTCCAACTTTTCTTCAATTACTGGAGCATCATGATCGATCTGAACTGGTGTTAGGTTTCCCAACCCTCATCCATTAGGAGCTAAGGTTCTGGGCAACCCCTCGTTAGCTGTAGGAGGCTGCGTAACTTGAGCAGGCTCCGGTAACGGCATGTCATAAGGTGGTTGTACTCCCGATGTTTGTCCCATCCCCTCAGCAGGAATAGGTGGTCGGTTGGATGTCGTTCTTCTTGTTATCTCACTTTATCCGTCCTCTGCTTCATTTCTTTGATTCTCGCGTGACGGGTTTTGGGACCTCCCTCTAGTAACAGTGGGTCTTGAACTTGATGGTACGTCACTTGGTTTCTGCATACCTTCGGCTTTGTTTTCCTGAAAACACGGAGTAGAGTGACAAGGTCCGCTGCTTTGGGCCTTCGTTAAAGTAGCAGTTAATGCTCTGACACAAAAGATGGCTAAGCAGCTTTTTATGAAAACTATTTATACGAGGTTTGAAAAGACAGTAATTAATTCGGAAATGACTCATATGCGAAAAAACGATAATAAATGTTGACAACAACTGAAAAAGATGTCAGATCCTTGAAGATTTGAAGCTAGTAAATTCTTTTTAATAATTTGTTATCCTTAAATTCTCACTGAGATTCCCTAGTGTTCAGAGATACTCAGATCCAAATGATACTTTGGCAGAAAAGGTTCTTTCTTGTCTAAAACAAAAGTTTTAACGTTTTTGAACACGTTTTAGAAGAAAACTTTGTAGATCTACAATAGTGCAAGTCTTTTGAGGCTAAGAACTCAAAGAACTTACGTAAAGGAAAGATGAACGGATCACTAGAAAGTGAGATCCACCCTTCTTTACACTAAGATCTCTTTGTCAAAGAAGATTTGTAAGAAAATAAAATGAAAGAACGTGAAAAACTCAGACTTACGGAGCCTGTTTCTAGCGCCAAACTAAGACTACTATTTTTTCCATAGTCTACGTAATGTATACAACTCAGAAAATTCAATACTAAGTAGTAGTGATATCTCAGTTGAACTGATATTGTTAAGTAATAAAATGTACTCAAGATAAAGACAATAATAACGAACAATACTGAGGTAATGTAAATGCTACTAAGTTATCAAGAGACACAAGAGATTACGTGGTTCGACTTTCATCTACGTCCACGGGGTAATGAGTGATTGTTTGTATTAAGTAGTGGTGATTGTTACAAAGATCTTAAATGCTTCCCAAAGTAATAAAGAGAACTCAAGTTGTAGTAAATACTTAAGTTCTAAACATTAAAGTATAAGCTTAAGACTAGATCTTCCTTCGGGTATTGAATGCCCTTCTTTGTTGGTGAAGCTTGGTATTTATAACCCTCTCTGCTCCAGAAACATCTTCGCTGTCTTTGGGTCCATCGTATCCTGATGTATCTTCCGTACAAATGGTACCTTCGTTGGCCGCACGCTTTCTCCAGTCAAACTCTACCACCTAAGCTTACCCACGTTCCCTTGAGAACTACCCAACCTTAGTACAGGTTGTACCTTCGTTCACCGCGAGCCTTCGCCAGTCAGACAATGCCATCTCACTTTCTTCCACGTGCTTTGACCAAGCGTGTAGATAATGGCTCGCTGCATTAAATGCTGATTAGATATGTCGGCTGCCTTTGTCCCTTCGACAACTGCCACCTACCTATGCTAGGGTCTACTTTATCATCTGAGCCATCGAGGTGAGATAAAGCAGATCAGGAAGGGATCTGCTGCTTCTCAGATACCCGTGTATCGCCAGGGCTATTTTGTTAACTTGCACGCGACCGCTAGAATCGTGACACGTGCACAAGAGAATATTGATATTCACATTTACATAATACCCAAATTCACATTTCAAACTCATCAACTTTAATAGGTTTACCGAATTCCCTGCAAATTGTAAATAAAATGTTCTCTTTTCATAATTTAAGACCTAATCCTGGAAAACGTACCCACACCAAAGCTCTAGTTGTTCTCTGTTGTTCAAGATGAAAATTTTAATAACCAATTTCAAATTCTTAGAAACTGGTTGGTTACTTCCCAAAAACCAGCTCTCATATATTTTCGATCAATTTTATTATCCAATTTGATTGTGAACCAACCTTTTCCTAAAGGAATATGTTTACAATCACCCACTAATTTCCATTGCTGTCTCAAAATTGAAGTTGCATCAATAAATTTGATTTTCTGTAAATCCAACCTACCAATTAATGAAAACTTCTATGGATCCAAACCCTCTTCGAAGATATCATCTAGCAACTCAATAGATGGATACTTAATTGGATTTTCAGTATCCTAACTAAAACCTAAATCAACCATGATGGATTTTCCTCGATGAGTTCAAGTATTTGAATTCACATGCATCATAGAAAGAAACTGATATTAACTACACCAATCTTTGAATTTAAACGAAGCAAGAAGTTTGAAGATCAAGATTGCACCTGAAATAATGATAAGAAAACTCGAAAATAAAAAAACTGAGAAGAAAAATTTCTTCGAGTTAGTCGCCCGATTCGCAGACTTTCGCACTCTGGGACACCAGCAACAATCACTTTCTATCTCCTAAGAAATCAGTCTATTCCTTTCCCAGTTTTCCTGGGTGAAGGGTAGTGGCCGGAGATCCTGAAATGTAAATTTGCAGTAGATGTATAAGAAGTGCACGTGAACTTAGGAGAACTTCTGAAATCAATGACGGGTAAAAAAAAGAAGAACCCGTCACCAAGAGCAAACTTATGTGTTATGTCCCTACATAAAGCACATCCGATCCACATTTTCCATTTTTGCTACAAATCTATCGATATTCTCACGTTTCCAAGTCTATCCTATAACCACACCAGGGTGCAACCTTTCAACCCAACATAATTTTGCAACATCTAATATCTCTTAGAGCAAGTCTGGTGGAAACTAGCAAAATTGCATATTTGATTATCCATGTGGATGGACAAAATTTTGGACAGTGGAGAAAAAGTTTTTCAGCGATGATTGAGTGGCTCATCCTAAGTTACACCAGTTAAAATAAAGCCGGTCGACCAAGATTTGGTCAACAGCGGTTACATTTCTAACCGTCATCCATACCGATATAAATCTCCTCCCATTTAACTACTAACAAACACAATTACTATCTACTTTTTACAATTCACAAAAATTTATCCAATTTTTTCAATATATTACTTTAAGGGCTATTTAATGTTTGGTACCTAACATATGTCCAGTACATTGATTTGGTACCCAACATTTCAAAATTAAGGGTTGGTATACTTTGATCTCCGATGACTGTTTAAGATTCCGTTTGACTAATCTATCATTTATTTAATTTAATTTTTATTAAAAAAAATAACTCATTTTACAGATTTATCCCCCACCTTTCTTCTTCCATCATCTTCTTCTCCGGTCACGGTCACGACAAACTTCTAATTCCAAGCTTGATGTTGCTGCTGCTCGATGGATTGTACTTTTCTTCATCATCTTCTCGATGGATGTGTTGATGGGCTAGATGTTGTTGCTGCTCGATGGATTATGGTAGCTTCTCATCTCCACCCGATTTGACCTCTGTATACGTTTACCACATTTTTTTATCTGCAAACCAATTATCTGATCGAAAACCTAATTTAACAAAAACCAATTCTTTATATACAACACTTGAACTATTAAAACCACAGAATCAACAAAGATACTTCGTAATATCGATTACTGCTGCCACCGTCGTTCATACTAGAGATTTACCATTAAAGATACCAGCAACAATAGCAGCTAAATTCCTCAAGGAACATGTTCAAATTACGGCTAGATATGGAAGCGTGTTTAATAATGGTGGTGGTGGAAGCGGATTTAGCAGCGGTAGTGGGTTTATATGGTGCTGCAAATAATTTTAATGGCAGCGGGAATGGATTCCCATTAGAAATGGATTTGGGTACGTATCCACAGACTAGGTTGGACTTTCCTCTAGCTGATGGTGAAAAATCATTGGTCTGTACTATTTTCGTTTTGAGTTTATGGTTTTTTCATTTGGCTGTGTATGGATTACATTAAAGATATCGAATTTGTTTTTCAGTCGTTACCAAATAGAAAAGAGGAAGAAGACGAGGGTAGGGATATAATTGTAAAACTGTATATTTTTTATAATTAAAATTATTAAATATAATCGAATGTAAAGTCAAAGTCTGACTTTAACAGTCAATCGTTGGTCTAGGTACCAACCCTTAATTTTTAAAATGTTGGGTACCAAAACAATGTATTGGTCATTTGCTGGGTACCAAACATTAAATAGCCCTTACTTTAATCTTTTCAATCAAGATTTGTTTTATAGATTTTAATTTGGTAAATGAGCAAATGCATAAAAATGCGTTAATCTTTCTTCAACTATCAATTTGATGCACGAAACATAGGAGGACATAATCCTGGACAAAAGGTCACGCAGCCCTAAGGTTTTATATTATGGGTCTCCAGCGGATGCATACGACGGGTACATTCGTATGGAAAAAAAGAACTACATACGAAGATCTCAATAAGTTTTGTGAAACTATAGTTAACCATTTTGGTCTATGTTTTTTTACGATAAACAACGCTAGATGATATCGAGCGACTACTCAGAAAAAATGCGAAGAGGAGCTTTCCTGGAATGCTGGGTAGCCTTGATTGCATGCATTGGGTGTGGCATGAATGTCCTTATGCTTTGCAAGGTCATTATAGGGGCCATTACACAAACCAACTTTTGTTCTGGAAACGACGACTTCTTATGATTGTTGGATATGTCATGGGTTTTTTGGACTTTTTTTTCCGGGTTGAAATAACGACATCAATATTTTTGCGTAAATCACGTTTGTTTAAAGAACTTAAGTACAGAACTGCTCAAACTGAAAATTATAACGTCGACGATAATAACTATAACTTAGGATGTTTTATGGCGGACAAAATTTATCCAATGTGGTAAAATTTAGTTCAAAGCTTACACTGAGATACCCAAACACGAGGAGAATCTTGATAGAAGGTACTTTAACAAGAAGTAGATGGGGTGTAGAAAAGATGTTGAACGGGCATTTGGAATTTTGAAGAATTTTTTTTCACATAATTTATGGATCATATACCATTTGAAATGAAAATGGTTATATCCAGATACATATTTGAGGTGGGATGTTCGTCCACGTTATGGATCTCCCTTAAGAGAGTATAGAATGGTAGAAGAGAGAACATAAGTTTATATATAAGTCTAAGGTATGATCTCACTACGCACAATGTGGCTGAATTAGGAAGAAGGAACTCTCACGGGGTTTACTGTTTCTTTTCTTCCACCCCCTCCCCCAACCCTCAACTTTGTAGTTATCATTTCAATCATTTTGGTTCTTTTAATGTAATTTGATTTGTGTCATAAACAACCCTTTCTTGAGACATCAATTTTAAATATTACATTTGAACTAACACAGACATTCAAATTACATTGAAATTGAAATTCAAACTAAGGATTACATCGAAATTAAAACTAACTATTACATCCAAAAGGAGAAGAATAACTAATTATTGCATCCAAATTAACACTAATAACTAAACCAGTGTAATGTCATCATTGACATCTGCATCTAAGTCCTCCTGATCAGAATCAATGTCAACTGCTGCAAGGTGTTGTAGTCGTGCTTTCTCTGTCTGAAGTTCACCATATTCAGTTTTACAAACTTGTAGTTGTGCAGAATTTATCCTTGATGTGTCCATTCCCAGGATTCCTCTCATGTACGCATTAAGGAAAAAAATTTCAACCACCTTACGACCTTTTCTCATTTCTGCAACCATTTTCTTACTCTCTATTATTCTAATAATATCGACTTTTTCTTGTTTTTCAAAAAAGTTTTGAATGTTGAATTCTGAAGTTGATGATTGTGCGGCATCTTGAGTTGCCTTTTTGTTTTTTATTTGTCATTTGGTACCCGGTCCATTCCATCAATCAATATCTCTATTACCATCAAGATTAGAAATACCATGTTGGGATCCACCAGTGTCGGATCGAGGGTTTGAGTTTATTTCTGGTAATGAATAAGGAGACTCACAATGTTGAGAAACATTTAAAGTCTCATATAGTGATTCCTTTGATACTTGATATCATGTCAATATATCATGGTATTTTGGTTCAGCTTTCTGAAGATGTGGAAACATGCTTCTACCCAAAACTAGTATTTCTTATTTTTTAAATTCCTCTCGAGCTTTTATAAATTAGTTATAAATGAGTAATCGACTTTATTTTCACCACTCATTTTGTAACTATTCATTTGCATCATCTACCACCCAAGTGTTCATGTCTTTGCTGATTGTATTGAGATGACTTGACAATCCAACAACTTCACAATTTTTTGGATTCCCAGTTCCTTGACTAAATTGTTTGATAATATTCTTCCAAAGCGTGTTATATTTTGTTGTTGAACACCATTAATAGTATCAAGCGTAAAAACTACACAAGCTCTGCAAATAACTTTATCTTTATCCTGACTATGCTTTCGACCATAAACTTTTTGGTGATGAAGCATTTTCTGTTGGAGTATTTTGTGTTTGTGATGAACTTGCCATTTTTTTTGGATTTTTTTTCTTTTGATTTATGTAGAGAAAAGCTGTTGGGTGAACTAGTCTAAGGACGATCGGCACAACTAAAGCCAATCAGCTAAGTTTCAACTTGTGAAAACTACAGGGAAACCCATTTTTTAGTTTTTCTTCACCGTGAAACCCACGGGCGTGAAAGTTCACGCGCGCACCCATTTTTGGTGAAAAAATTACTCTGAAACCCATTATTTTCTAAAATCATGTTTTCCTTAGATTTCTTTTTTCTTTTCCATAGAGAGCGAGGAAAGAAAAGGAGTTTCCCATCTATGTCGTCGTCCATGGCTGCCATTATATTGAGAAGAAGAGGGAAAAGATTATTAGCTGCTCCATTAATATCTGCTTCTAGATCTGTTGACGCTGTTTCTGGATCTTCTTCTTCATAGTAAGATTTCATACTAATGGAATGGAACCAATCATATACTAAATTACTAATAATCAGTTAACTGGGAATTTGCCATCTTCAATTGGGAATTTTAGTGGTGTTCAGAAGTTATTACTAGATGGGAATAAATTTTATGGAGAAATTCCTTCCGAAATAGGGAGATTAAAGCAGCTTTTAAAGATGGATTTCAGTAATAATAACTTCTCAGGCTCTTTCACACCGGGAATCAGTCAATGTAAGTTGTTAACTTTTGTTGATCTTAGTCGGAATAAGCTTTCAGGTGAAATTCTAAGTGAAATTACTAGTTTGAAAACTTTGTATTACTTGAATATATATCTAGAAACCAGTTAATGGGAAGGATACCTGTGAGTATCTCTAGTATGCAGAGTTTAGTTTTAGTTGATTTTTCATATAATAATCTTTCGGGTTTAGTTCCTGGAACTGGTCGGTTTCGTTACTTCCATTCAACATCATTCAAGGGTAATCCTAATCTTTTTGGTCCATTTTTGGGTGCTTGTAAATCTGGGGTTTCAAATAGTTTTGGCCAAGCAAATTCTAAATGTCCACTTTCGGCTACTAAGAAATTGTTTCTTGTGATGGGATTGCATTTGTTGTTGGTGCTATTATTAAAGCCAGGTCTTTGAAAAAATCAAGTGAGTCTCGTTCATGGAGATTTATGGCATTTCAAAAGTTGGAGTTTAGTTGCAACGATATATTAGATGCCTTGAAAGAAGATAATATGATTGGGAAAGGAGGTGTTGGAAATTGATGCTGTAGATGTAAATGAAGATGGTAGCAGGTAATGATTGCATGGGTATTTTGAGATGGTTTCTATAATGGAATGGCTATGAATCTATGAATCTTGATGTGGCCGAGATTTGGATGAAAATCAATGGAATTCGCTGGTGAGAATGGATGTAACCTCCATATGGTGTTCAAATAAGTGAAGATCGGGTACTGGTTATTCGAGAAAATGTCTGCATAACATGTAATGCTGCTATGAAAATGGATGCATAACCTGTTATGCATCTACAAAAGTTAATGCATAACTTGTTATGCAGTCCAGAAAACAGTTGCATAACACGTTATGCATCAACTTTTTTGTTACTATTGAAACCAACAAAACCAAAGACTGCATAACTTGTCATGCACCTACAATAATGGATGCATAACTTGTTATGCATCCGAAAATATGGATGCATAATGCATTATGCATCAATTTTATCTGTACGCACTAAAATCAACCAAAACAATGGCCACATAACCTTTTATAGATGCGTAACTTGTTATGCAATTGAGAAAATAGTTGCATAATTCGTTATGCGTCTGTTTTTTCTGTTGGATTCAGGCATATACAACGTTTTAGTGGCTGCATAAACCAAACTAATAGATACGTGAACAAATATATAGTTGCATAACGTGTTATGCATCTTTTGTGGTGTATGCATATTGTTTTATGCATCTTTTTTGGAGGCTGCATAACGAATATGTAGTCAGTTTTCGAATTTTTCCCATAAAATGATGATCACCTCCGACTTTTTTGTGAAAAACAAAAATTTGATATTGTTGTTTGTACTCGTTGTGTAGCTCTCTTAAAAAGATTTTCAACGATATAAAATTTGTAAAATTCCAAGACGTGGTTTTTTAGATATGTTATATCCAAGTTGCGTTGCCAATTATACCCCTGATGCATAACCCAATATGCAGACGTTTTTCAAAATTTCATATAATTATGGGTGTCACGGAACTAAAAATTAATTGTGTGCCTGATAATGAGAATATTATTTCTTTTGGGTCTGCGCCTAATTTTCTCTTTCAACTTTCAACCGCTTGTCTCTCGTCAAGCCCATCGATTGCCACTTTGCCTGTCCCACTATTAGGGGTGAGCAAAAAGTCCGGAACCGGGAATTTCACCCGTACCCGTTCGTAAAATTGCGGGTGAAACCTAATCCGCAAGATTTATGGGCCGGACACGGTTGGATTTTCCAAATCCGCACTTTTAGCGGTTTGGTTGCGGTTGGACTTTGAAATCCGCGGGTTCACCTGCACCGTAGAACAGTGAGCAACAATCAAAGAAGAAGTGTTATAACAGAGACACAACAAGCTTGCACTTAGTTTAAACAAATAACAGAGAATGAGAGAAAATAACAATCTGTCATTAACTAACTAATAATCAAACAAAACAAAGAAAAAGAAATTTGAAATCCTTAATCCTTACCCAGGTTGTCGTCTCATCTTGAAATTTTCGCTACTGAAACCAATAGCGATTTGCCCTTTTGTTCCTGAATTCTTTACATAGATTTCATTGACGCGAATAGGTACTGCTGCTACACCCCCTAATTTTAATACATGTTGTGATGGAGTCATTAGGGCATGGATTTCACCTAGTGAATTAAGTCCTAGAGAGTCATCCCTTCCTGATCAGAATCAACCAGATGAAAAAGCACACTCACCTTCCCACTAACACCATACAGTAACCACCCAACGGTCTCTCTAGCTCGTAAGAAGAAAAGTATAAATCCTAACCAAAAGAGGCTGATCATGCAATGCGAGTATAAAAGGCCTTAGATGAAAAACGCAAAAATATTCTTCTCCAAGGTTGCAGGTCATATATTCATATTTCCATATCTAAAGTGTTTGTTGGCGTGCTACAAAAGCGAGCATCGCAACTGAAAGTCTAGTTGATGTGTCTTCAAAAATGGTGACAAATATTTATCGCAAGAAGATTCAAATTATTTCAGATTCCATAAGCAATGAAAGCTGATTTTTATCGAGCCTTCATCGTCGTCAAACAAATACTATATAAGTTAATAACTTCAGAGCCAAGGCGGGATGCTTGGGCTTTAAAAGGTCAATAGTTGGTATTTTCACCGTAGGGCAGTGTGTTCACACGAAAAGCAGCTCAGCCATCAGATGTTTACAGCTACAGTCTTATTACTTGAACTCCTTACCGGGAAATCTTCGGTTCACGCAACAGGTGGTTTCTTCTCTGAACACGATATCACCCGCGGTTAATCCGCATCCGGCCCGTATCACCCGCTGATCCGCGGATGTCAAATTTGCGGGTGATTGGGCCGGACACGGTTGGATTTTCGAAATCCGCAACTTTAACGGATTGGACGCAGGTGACCCCTAATCCGCATCCGTCCGTCCGTTGCACATCCCTATCCACTATACGGGCGAGGGAATGCTTATTTTGCCCACCCCACTGGGCTTGCTCTTACCCTTCGGTGCCCTTGCCCTTCAACTTATCCAACAGTAAGTCAACATTTGGGCTGAAACAGTAGGAAAAATAAACCAATTGGACTACAGCACAATAAACGAGGTGAATTTTCTGATCGGGTTCATAATCCAATATCAGATACCTATGTATATGCTTTGCGTTTGCGTACAGGGAAAGAAAATACCGAAAATTTTCAGTTTCTCTGGTTTATCATAAAACAAGAAGAAGAAGAATTCCCAAGATTTCCTCAACTCCGTTTCTTTCGGACCATCCATCATTTCCCCTTTCCCCTCATTTTCGCATTTCATTTACTTTCCCACTTCTTCCATTTTCTTTAATCCCAAGAAATCAAAATCAAGATTTCCATTTCTCACAATTTTTTTTCTCAAATAAACGAAAAGGAGGATTTGCTTTCATCAGATCACTCTCCTTTTCAAACCCTAATTAGGACATTTGATTAAGAATTTCCTTTTCGTTTTAATGGCTTGTAGAAGGGCTGTTCTATTTGGAACAAATTCTAGGTCTAGTTTGTATAAAATAGGTGGTGGTGGTGGAGGTTTTAATTCTTTAGCTCCGACAACAACAATAATTGCTGATAGATTCCCAATTTGTTCGTCTTCATCAACGATCAGGTCTTCTCCATCTTTGAGTCCTCATTTTAATGGATTTGGTTGTAGGCAGATTTCTCAGATGACATATAATGGTAAACAACGAGCGTTTCTTGTTGATACATTAGCTCTGGTACTTATTCCTTCCAATTTTGATTTTTTATTATTTTTTTTTTGTGTTTTTTTTTTTGGGTTAGGGTTTGAGATTGGATAGTTTTGGGGATTTAGGTGCTTATTGAAGATTAAATGATTGTCTTATGATTCAGGTTAGGAAATTAGAGAAAGAAGGTTTTGAATCAAAGCATGCGGAAGCAATAACAGATGCCGTGACACAAGTTTTGAGTGATAGCTTAGAAAATGTGGCTCAGCTCTATGTATCCAATGGCGAAATGCAAAAGGTAAGGTTCAGACATTGTCTGGTTTTTATTTGATTAATTTATCCATTCTTCATTAAATCTGGTGTGTTAGGACTCTAATGAGCGAATTATTAAAAGTTTTATGTTATAATTGAGTTTTATATGTTCTTGTTGTTTTTGTAGATTCAAATGTCCATAGAAGCTGATATCTCCAAATTCAAATCTCAAGTTAACAGTTCGCAGGTACTTACTGAATGTTTCTTTTGCAAAAATTAGTTTTAAAATCTTTCAATAATGTCACATTTTGCTTATAGATATACCTAATAGAATACATGGATATAGTTTTATTTTGACTTAGTTTATACCGTTCCCTGATTCAACTATCTAAAGAAACATCAAACTTGAGTATGTTTATGTTACATTTTGTATTCTCCGGAACTCTAGTGTGATTCTGTGAAGCACAATCTTGAGGATCTGTGCATTTCTTTTTTGCCAAGAAAATCATCTTTTCACTAATTTATTGTGTTCGAAAACTGAGCATATTGGCTAGGGATTGGAGGATAAATGCATTTGTAAAAAAAAAATATAGAACTTGTGCCTTTCAATATTTTGAAGAACTGGTCCTTGAGAGAAGAGAAAAGAATTTGCACTCTTATTTGGTTTCTTCGTAGGGCTATTGTTTATTTTTATACATGTTTTTAATACTGATTACATCTCTTCTTTGTTTGCGACTCTTGCCATATATTATAAGTATTTGCTGTCATAATCATATTGAACTTCTCTTGAGTCTATCTTTCCAACTGTCTATCCTCCTAGGAACTTAAATAGTTGCACATAAAGGTGAAATATTAATGAAAAAATAGTAAAAGAGAAGGCAGCCATTTCTGCTTTATTTTTGGTAGAGGTGTCCACTTGTAAGATAATAGATCCATGTGCAACTTCCTCAATCTAGATGTTGCGCTAGAGAATTGATATATATTGTAAGTACTGCTGCTGCTTTTTCTCACCCTGGTTTAGGGTTATTTGAAAGTTGCGTGATAGAGTATTCTCTGTTCTGAGGCATAAGTCTTGTTTCATACCTTGCCATCTCGGCTCTTGCATCCAACATTATATATGTTATATACCCTCTAATGGCACATACCTCTCCAGTTTAACAGCAAATAGGAAGGCCAGCCTCAAACTGACATTTATCACCAGGAAACCTTGTCAAGTAAATGATGGTTACCTCTACCAGGTGTTTTAGGGTTTCAATCTTCATCCCAGCTTACCCTGAAATGTGCCGTTGAAATATTGCCTCCTTAAGCTATAGAAGAAGCATCTGATACTTGTCTCTAGTTTATTGTTCTTTATCTCCTGATTAACTGTTAAATATGAGAACAGGAGCACAATTTCTCTCAACAACAGCGTGAAACTGAAAAACTCCGCAGCGATATTGAGAAGATGCGCAGCGAACTGAGGTTTGCTCTCAGTGCTGTTGAATTGAATGGATTACATTATTGGATTATGTTGATGCATGTAACTTTCTTTTTGTTCCTTCAGAAATACCATATACAAATAAATGCACCTTTTCAATGTAGGTATGAAATTGATAAAGTCACTGCTGGACAACGTCTGGATTTGAATCTTGAAAGAGGGTAAGGAGCATCAGTTATGCTTATCAAAATATAAAGATAAAATAAAGAATAGCAATTATTGGTACTAAAGATAGGTATGTTCATTATCTGTCTGGCCATTTGACCTTATTATTATGCAAACGATGGGTGCAGACGAATACGGGATGAGTTGGCGAATCAGAATGCAGAAACATCTAACCTGACAAACAAGCTTGATCGGGTAAGCTTATGACTGCATTCATATACATGATTGGGTTTGCGAAATGAGATTAGTAGCATTGATTGAATATTATTCGTTCAGGAAATTCATGCCTTGAGGGCTCAACTGGAAGCAGCAAAGTATGATGTGATTAAGTATTGCATTGGTACACTCGTCTCTATCTCGGCGGTTGGTCTTGCTATAATCCGTGTTTTGATGTGATACTCTCTATAAAGCCTGTTGATATTGGAAGGTGACTGGAATCTAAAGAAACCTTAGTACATTCATTGTTTTTTACTTGAGGAAATTGAGTAGTGACTGACAGTTTGGAAGATCTGATGGCCATGTGTATTAAAATTGTGGCTACATACACATCTGACTAGCTCTTCACACTTTTCTTGGTTAACTCTACTTTCTTGTTATGTTTCCATTGTAAGTCGGAAAAGCGCTAAAGATAACGCAACATCAATTTGACTGTGTATTAGGAATTCTGACCATTTACATCAAATATATTAGCAAAACACTGCATCATAATTCAAGAGCACTTGTTATTTGTGTTCACTTTGTTACACTGTCAGATTGCTAAAATGCCATTGTCAAGGTTCCTATTAAATGGAAACTCAAATTTTGGTGTCATCCTTCTTTGTAGCATAAAGCTGTATGACCTTCAATTCTCATTCTTTCTGAGATTTCAATTGATCTGGCCTGTCTAAGTTTTTTTTTTTTTTTTTTGTCTTCCTGGCTGTCAGTAACTTAGCTTAGAAACAAGAAAGTGACTGATTGGGAATTTAGGGGATCACCCCGGGAGTAATTATTCAGACAGAATAGTTTTCAATTGTAAATAGTTTACCCCAGTAGAAGAAAACAATTTTGAGTTTTCTATTACTTGTTTGTTTCAACACAGAACCTCATTCCGATAACTATTCAGAATCTTTAGATACAAAACGAAAATAATAATTGGGTTGGCGGCACAACGCACAATGGTAGTTGCATACTGGGAAGGTCGCAGTGCATACAAATGGGGCCACGTCTCCACTGATTCCGTTCCAAATCCGCAAGTGGTGCATTAATTGACTTGTCAATTGTTGGTAGGTAATGTTCAGATCATGAATAGAATCTTTGGGTTTTTTATTTTTCGGTTCCAGTAGTCATTTTCAGTAACTCAAGTACAACACACAAATATTCTTACACCAAAAAAGTATGTCGATAAAGATAACCTTTGGACTTTCAAAGCTTTCGGGGAAAATAGAAACGAAAATCTAAAGCAAACATTATAGTAGTTTTCATTATTAATCTCTCAAAAGATAGCATATATACACAACAATTACAGTGTTTCTTTTGTGCCATCATGAGAGACTCAGAAATGGAAGGGAAATACCAGTTGTCTAAATTATCCTAAATGTACGAGAGTGTGGTGTGCCAGAGGACTCGACCACCTCATGCCTAGCAAAGTTGAAGAAAACACACAGTTTACTCACAAACACACTGAAGAGAGCAATCCAGAAAGAGGCCAAATTCTGCGCATCTTGTAACCTTCTGCTCAAAATAAAGGGCAATTCAAACGAGTACTAGGTACTGCAACAAGTCGAACTTCTCTTGGTGCAGTGAGCCCAAACATATCATTCATATTCATCTCACTAGGTTTCATACCATTAGGTAAATTCCATGAGAAACAATGAAGAAGGTGAGCCACGGTTAACTCTAGTCCATATAAACCTAGTTGCATACCGGGGCAAGAACGTCTACCAGATCCGAACGGTAGAAACTCAAAATTACTTCCTTTAAAATCAGCAGCACCTTCACTGAGAAACCTCGATGGCTTAAATGTATCGGCATCAACCCAGGCGTCTTGGTCACGCCCGATAGCGTACACATTGATGGTAACACGTGATCGGGCTGGGATTTTGTACCCAGCAATTTCAGTTTCTTGAGAGTTTTCGTGGAGAAGAAGTGGGATTGGTGGGTGAAGTCTTAGTGTTTCTTTTATGCAACATTTTAAGTATGTCAATTTTTCAAGGTCACTCTCTTGGATCCTACGGTTTTGTCCTACTACCTCGTCTAGCTCTTCTTGAACTTTCTTTATATCATCTGGACTATGTAATAGTTCTGCCATTGCCCATTCTATTGCAGATGCCACTGTTTCTGTTCCTCCAAACATTACATCCTGTTAAAAAAAAGAAGATTTACACAATAATTATACTCAAAATCTTAGAAACATTACGAAATTAGAATCTACAAAAATTTACTAAACTTATATATTACCGTCTCCGTCCCACTATTAAGTGACCTATTTTAAAACTAGGTCAATTAATAATGGAAAGGAAGGAGTATAATATAGTTTATATAAAGGTATGAACAATTTTCTTTTTTTATAATCTTTGATTAAGTACTTCGTGATATTATTTTTTATAGGTCGTTGAGGATTCCTTTTCTTGTGAAGAGTCAACATAAGAGAGCTTCATAGGGAAATTGAACCATAAACTTTTAGCTAAACTATATAAAAAAGTTAATCCTAAGATTGGTTGGTTAAATTGCTTAATAAAATATTTTAATAATGAATTTTGGTCACTACTGTGCTTACCATGATAATAGCTTTGATATGATCTCTACTTAGAGTGATAGAAACCTTAAGATCCTCATGAGCAGCATCTTTCTTGCCATCTTCACTGTAAAATGCAAGCAAATTATCTACCATATCGTCGTCACCATCAAGACAACCCCCATTAATTTTCTTTTTCTCCATATGTTCGTCAATAATTTTGTCGATAAATCCATCCAGTGACTTCCTAGCCTTTGTTAGTCTTGTAGTAAGACTTTGTGGATCAAGCCAGTTTAACCCAGGGAAGAAATCGGCTAGATTAAACGCGCCAAACAGCTTCGAAAATTCTTGTAAAATGGATATGAAATGTTCTTTTGCTTTACCTTGAACCACGTCTGACCCGAAAGCTGCACGGTAGATTATGTTCATAGTGAGCATGAACACTAATTCCCCGATGTTAACAGGTGACCCAGTTTGCGGCAACACGGTCAGAATTGTAGAATCAACTTCTTCCCTTACAGAATTCCATGATTCTTCACGTTTCCTGCTAAAGAGTTTCATGACACATATTTTACGCATCTGTCTCCAGAAAGGACCGTAGTTCGCGAAAGCCATATCAGAGCGATCATAAGTCAGATATTTAATCGCTACATTCGCAGGTCGATCAGAGAAAATATTGTCTTGTACTTGAAGAACCTGACGAGCTATCTCAGGAGAGGTGACAGAAACCATATGAAGCATTCCGATACGCAGGTGAACGATTCCACCGTATTTTTTACCAAGCTGAGCTAGCCCTCTGTGAGTCAATTGATCCATCATTGACATGTTTCCAATCACCGGTAACCCTTTTGGTCCCGGAGGGTACGGTAGTTTCGAACGTTTCTTAACTAAAATGCCCAACAAGAACAATAGAGGAAGAACAAAGTACAGAAGTATGGGTATAGGTTGTAAACCATAGATGAACTCCATGATTTTTTTTCGTGCAAGCAGCTTTCCTATTCTCCCGCTCTCTGCCTCACTCTACTTTTTTTTTTCTGCTCAAAAATATGTTGGGTTTAGGTTTGTGTTTAGATACTATGGAGCACATGCTTTTATATGCATTTCTGAAAGTATTATTTGCACAAGCTGATATCATAAACATTTTACTAAGTTGGGAGCTAGAAATGATTTAAAAAGGGTACTTCTTTGTTGTTACTATAATTAAATTTTGTTAGAGATGCGCCAACCAAACTTCATTAATTACGACATCCGCAACAAGCACCGGTCAATATCTAAATGTGTTTTCTTCTGTCAGTTGGTAAATTTTGGTTTTATCTCTCAAAACCTCCCCTGTAAGAAATCTGCTAAGTAGTTTGGCAATGATATGTAATCGATCAGTGGTACCTAGAGTCAGTACTGATGTGAAGAAAGTTTGTAAGAATGAAACGAAAAGAATAAAAACACAATGAATAGAATTACAATTGATTCTGCTAACTTCTTCTTCTTTATTGCTTAGAAAGAAAAACTCTGTTACAATCCATAAGAATGGCTGCTCTCTCTCTCTCGTTTTTCCTCCATTTTCTCTAGCCTAGACTTCTACTACTTATATCAGTTTAATCTTACCGAAAACAAATAAAACTATGAGTTTTAGAACTCATCTAAACTAGGAATCCTATCTAAGTTAGGAAACCTCAAAATTCTAGGCCAAGTTATCAAACAAGAACCTCCTCTAGTACCTTCTAGATACTTCTCTAGCCATAATACGGCTCAACTAATCCTAGGCTAACAGTTAGCCTCATCCGGCAGCTTTAGCTGACCCTTAGCTACGATACTCCTGTATCATGGCTCCCCCATTTTAGGAAGCTGAAACTCCTGTGGAAGCTTTGAACTGAAGGTGTGGAAACTCGACCTCACCTTGTTCCTTATTAAACCACTTTGCTTTTCTTGGTACTTGACCTGCACGCCCCACACGAAACATTACACGGTCTCCTCTTCTGGTAGGCGTCACTTTTGTCTCTACAATGCAATCTTCTTTGAGAACTTCTTCTCGCTCTATCCACAAGTCTTCTATAGGTGGCTGTTTCAACTCTTGATCATCCTCTTCATTAAGTAATGGAGGTTCAAATAACTTCAGATATTCTGCATTAATGACAGAATACATCTGCATATATGGTGGTAAATCTAGCTGAAAAGCATTATCTCCAAATTGCTTCAATATCTTGAATGGTCCATAACGTATAGGTTTAAGTTTCTTCCCTTCACCCTTAAGTCGCTCTTTCCCTATGCGTAACCATACTAAATCTCCCTTAGAAAAATTGAAAGGGAAACGATGTTTATCATGTTTAGCCTTGTACTTATCTTGAGATTTTTGTAGTTGAGCTTCTACTAAAGCATGTATCTTGCTTATCTTCTCAATAAACTTTTGAGCTCTAGTGTCTTCTTCCCTTGTTGATACAATACCTTGAGAGGTGAAGAATCCCATATCAAATGGACTTTGAGGTAAATATCCTAAACAAACTTCAAAAGGAGACTTCAAGGTAGATCCATGAAAGGCTCGTTTAAAAGAGAAATGTATGAAAGGTAAACTCTCATCCCAAGTCTTAGGATTTTTAGAATGATAACCCCGTAAAAGATGAACTAAAGTCCTATTCACCACTTCTGTTTGCCCATCTGTTTGAGGATGAAAAGAGGTGCTATGTTTGAGTCTTTTGTCCATCATGCTCCATAATTTGGTCCAAAATTGACCTAGAAAACGACTATCTCTATCAGAGATTATGGAAGTAGGTAACCCAAAATGTTTCCAGACATGATGAAAGAATAACTTAGCTGCGCCTTCCCATGTTACTGTCTTCTTATAGGGAATCAAGTTGATCATCTTGCTGAACCTATCAACTACAACAAATATGTAGTCATTCCCTGATTTAGTCTTTGGTAAACCTCCTAGAAAATCCATTGAAATGCTTTCCCATGGTCTGGTAGGAACCGGTAATGGCATGTACAATCCTCTCTTCCTGTTAGATGGTTTTGATGTATTGCATAAAACACACCCTTGAATATACTTTGAGACATTGAGATGCATCTTTGGCCAATACATATACCGCTTCAAATTTAGTAATGTCTTCTCCATACCAAAATGTCCAGCTATACGAGAAGTATGCGCTTCTCTTATCCAATGAATTCTATCTTCACCATGTGGTATACATAAGGAAGTACCTATGTACATTAACCCATCCACTAAGCGGTACTCACTTGAATTCCCTTGACTTAATCTCTTGTACTCTTCTCCAAAATCTTCATCTCCCTCATACTTTTAAGTATAATCACTTGGTAATAATGGTTGAGACTGCATTGCCACAAACAAAGCCATACTAAGAGGTGGTCTGGATAACATATCAGCCAACTTATTTGTTACTCCCTGTTTGTACTTGATGTGACTACCAAACTGTTCCAAGTAAGATGCCCATTTCATGTGTCGAGCCTGCTATAACTTAGATTGAGTCTGAAGATACTGTAAAGGTTTGTGATCAGTATGAACCACAACTTGTTTTCCCAGCAGGTATGGCCTCCAGTGTTTCATAGCTTGATGCATGGCATACAACTCTTTGTCATATGTAGGATAATTTTGAACTGGTCCTGTGAACATTTCTGAGTGATATGCGACTGGTTTTCCATCTTGTAACAATACTGCCCCTAAAGCATAATTAGATGCATCGGTCTCCACTTCTAAAGGCCTCTGCAAGTTAGGTAACGTCAAAACTGGTGCCTCTGAAATCTTCTTCTTCAGTAATTGAAAGGTAGCTTCATGTTTAGGTTCCCATTTAAATACTGTATTGATCTTAGTTAAACCATGTAAGGGAGCTGCAATTTGAGAAAAATGTCATATGAACTTACGTAAATACTGACAAGCCCCCAGAAAACTCCGAACTTCAGTAATATTCCTAGGTGCTGTCCATGCAGAAATAACAGCAACCTTCCCTGGATCGACCTTAATCTTCCCTTTTCTAATCACAAATCCAAGAAAAACTAATTCTTGTCTGCCAAACTCACATTTTTTCTCATTTAAACTTAAGGAATTTTCTCTTAATACTGACAATACCTGGGATACATGTATCAAATGCTCCTCCCATGTTTTGCTAAAAATCAAGATATCATCCAAGTATACGATGACAAAATCGTCAATGAAATTTCGCAATACCTCATTCATGAGCCGCATGAAAGTATCCGGTGCGTTGCATAACCCAAAGGGCATAACGAGCCACTCAAACAGTCATTGTCGAGTCTTGAATGCAGTTTTCCATGTGTCTTCTTCCTTAATCCGCACCTGATGATATCCATATTTGAGATCAAGTTTAGTGAAAAATATTGCATCCCCTAGTCGATCAATAAGATCGTCAATTCTTGGTAACGGGTATCTATTCTTGATTGTGATCTTATTTAGATCCCGGTAATCCACACACATTCTCCATCCTCCATCCTTCTTTGGTACAAGTAGAAATGGAGAACCACAGGGAGAGCAACTTTGTACCATTACTCTTTGTTCAAGTAATTCTTGTACTTGTTTCTTAATTTCCTCTGACTCAGTTATAGAAATCCTGTATAACCCTAAGTTTGGTAAGGAGGCGTCTCCTATAAGTGTAATCTCATGCTCAACACTTTTCTTAGGTGGTATGGTAACTTATTCTTGGAATAAATTCACAAACTTTCTTTTTAGTGAACTTATCTCATTTTCTTGTCTGGTGGAAAGTGTAGTATGCAATACTATCTTCTTTTCTCCAGTGGTTACAGGTCTGATTATTATTAGAGCAAACTTACCACAAGCGTTGATCAATATCTTGACTTGATTTGTGGTAACCAATTTCATGGGTAAATGGGTTTTGCTAGCCAGAATTCGAAATTCTCTTCCATCTTTCTTGAACGAGTAAGCACGCTCTCGATGGTAGAAAACAACATCTCGTTCCCATAAATATGGATTTCCAAAAATAACATGTGCTACATCTAATGGCACAACATCATAGACAATCTCATCAATAAACTTATCAGTGATAGAAAACTTAAATCGACATTGCGTTGATACCTGAAGTTCAGCATCCTTCTATATCCATCCCAATGGGTAAGGTTTTGGATGTGGAGTTGTTGACAATCCCATTTGTTCCACCAGCTTCTCTGAAATCAAGTTCTTTTGACTACCAGAGTCAATGATAGCTTCGACGATGCTTTGTTTTACTTGTATCTTGACATGGAATAATTCTTCATGAAGATTCACTGGTTCTATGTCTGTCAGCTTCATCATCAACATAAGCTTTGGATCTGGTTGATCTATTTCAAATATCGTTTCAGTATCTACAGCCTCTGTTAACATGGTGTTTTTCTTAAAACTTCTTTGTCCTTCAGACTCACGCAATTTCTTCGGTTTAAGATGTGGATAAAGAATCCAGCAAGTGTCTTTTATGTTACCTTTCTCCTTGCAATGTTCACACACCTTTTCTTCTCTTTCAGCTGGTAGAGACTTGTTCTTACTTGTCTCAACCCTTCTTTGAGTCTTATCTTCTCCTCTAGTAGCAACTCTCCTGTTATCTGGTCCTGCAGCACCTTTAGACTTCTGCTCAATGGCCACAACTTTGTTTATAGCATCTTCAATGTCTTGTACACTAAAAAGTTTCATCTCCCTTCGTATGTAATCTACAAGGACACCCTTATACTCGGAAAGTCTCATCACTAGTAATATCCACATCTAAAGCTAAAACTTGATTATATAATTCTGTAGTGTAATCTTGAACACTTTGTTGGTACCGCTGCCGAAGGTGCTGCCACTTATACCATCTCTCATCCAAGTAACCCACAGGATAAAAGTGTTTCTTCATGAGCTCCTTAAAATTTTTCCATGTCATATGTTCCGTGTCATGCCTTTTCTCGTAAGCCTTCCACCAGGTTGAAGCATGATTCGACAATTTCAAACTGGCAAAACTGATCTTCTGAGATTCCACTAGTTGGTGTACTGTGAAATATGTCTCCAACTTATCTAACCAACTATCAAGTTTTTCATCTTCCATGACTCCATCATAATCATAAATCTCAAGTTTAAACTCAACTTTCAGGCCTCTATATGGATTTTTGTTTATTACTTCATCTTCTTCTGATGAGCTTTCTGTTTCGTCTTCTTATGGACCTTTTTTTTTTCTTCATGCTTCGTTTTATGAGTACTTGCTTTCACGAACTCTGCGAAGGTATTTGCTAAAGTTTGTATCTGAAGCTCAAGCTTTGCAAATTTATCTTCGTCTGTTGGTTTAGAATTCTTGTCATCTTCACTTCCCATCTTGACTTTAGTACTTCCTCTAGGTTTCCGTGTATCTGGTAAACCAAAAGTATCTTCTCCTGATCACGTATATTGTTTTAGTGTTGAGACCATGCACCACAACTAACCCTAAGAGTCAGAACGTGGCTCTGATACCACTTGATACGTAATCGACCAGTGGTACCTAGAGTCAGTACTGATGTGAAGAAAGTTTGTAAGAATGAAACGAAAAGAATAAAAACACAATGAATAGAATTACAATTGATTCTGCTAACTTCTTCTTCTTTATTGCTTAGAAAGAAAAACTCTGTTACAATCCATAAGAATGACTGCTCTCTCTCTCGTTTTTTCTCCCTTTTCTCTAACCTAGACTTTTACTACTTATATCAGTTTAATCTTACCGAAAACAAATAAAACTATGAGTTTTAGAACTCATCTAAACTAGGAATCCTATCTAAGTTAGGAAACCTCAAACTTCTAGGCCAAGTTATCAAACAAGAACCTCCTCTAGTACCTTCTAGATACTTCTCTAGCCATAATACGGCTCAACTAATCATAGACTAACAGTTAGCCTCATCTGGCAGCTTTAGCTGACCCTTAGCTATGATACTCCTGTATCAGGCAACGAACCTGTAGTGGGAAATAATTGATATATATATACGTGGCACAATCTTGGACGATGACCCACTAGAAACAAGGAAGAATGAAACACATCATCATCCTCTACAACACGGGTTCAAGAAAAGAGATATCTACCAAACGCATATGGGACAAGCACATGTAAAGTAAAGAATCGGATGTGATGGAGAGAGGTGTATCGGGAACCAAGACATTAATCACACTGGCAGGGCAGGTGGGAAGAGCAGAGGAATCTAGCCAAAGTAGGGACCAAGAACCAAGAGTAGATGATTCGGGTCGGGAGGAATGCCGATGTCGGGTCGAAGAACATTGGGACCTTAATGTCGAGAAGAGGCATATCGGGAAATATATCTATCGGGATAATGCAAGACCAGGCGATAAGCATCGGGGAAGACAACACTGATCACCCGACAGGACCATCGACGAAGATGGAATGTGACCTACACTGTAACTTCGTTGTATGAGCATGTTGGCCTATAAATACATACCTATTGTATTGAAAGAGGGTGAGTAATTTGTAAGTGAGTAAGAGAAAAGAGAGAGTATTGTAAAGAGCACTCTCCCTTTTAAGTTTGCGCGAAGTAATAAGATTATCCTTTCATCCCGTGGATGTAAGTAATCATACCGAACCACGTATATCTTGTGTCCTTATGGGTCTCTTACTTGCTTTCTTTACTTTCATTCCATGTTGCCTGTTGGATGTAGTTGTATGATTTTCTACACCTACATTCTGGCGCTGACTAAGGGGACCGAGTAACATCTTTAGATACCTTGAAAAACGGTCAAAAGAGTAGATTCTAGAAATATGTTTGTAGACAATTTGCTTGTTTCTAACCATGAGTTTGCTGAACTCATGGATTTCTTTTCTTATCCGTGAAAGTTGTTGTTTTGATCTTCTTTTAAAACTTAAGTTATTTTGATTTTGGGTTTTGTGTTTAAAATTACCGGAAAGTGTTATTTTTCTAGGCTTATCTCACTAGGTGAGTTGTTAGAAGGGTTCACAAGCTCCCAAAATAACATCCATGATGTTTGGTTGAAGCTATAGGGAACTTCACCTCACAGGCTGAAAAAGAGCTATTAAAAAAGATTTGGGTTTTGAGTCAAAAATCGGTGAAAATAGTATTCTCGGATCGTGTCATCCCTGGTAAATCGGCTCAAAATCATTGAGTTTGGTTGCTGAGATTGTTACTCATAGGGTTCTGTCAAACCTCTTGGTAAAAGTTTCTTTTCTCTGTAAGTCTATGAGAATATGAAGTCGAGTGGAAAACCGAAAGAATCCCAAGGCAAGATTATCCTTGAAGAATTCTGAGGTGACCATAGAGAAAGGAAAATCATGTTTAGTTCACGTCTTAAACATGATGTATGAGTGCTGATTCCGTCAAGTTTCAATGAAGGAAGTCATCACGTCAAAACTCATCTAAGTTACTTTTCCGACCATTCGTACGGCTAAGTAATGACACCTGGTATAAGGAATATTGGGACAAACCATGATTAATGCATAGGGATGGTATCGAAAGCGACGTGTCAGTGACCTTTTATACCATAAATATCCTAGTAGTCAAACAAACCAGTTTGCTGAGTTCAGCGTGACAAAAGTAGGGGAATCGTACTTGTGTCTGAGTACTGTCAAAAGAGACATAATCTTTTTACCGTACTTCCTTTATAAAACCTTTTCAAAACAGTTCAAAGTGAGGTATTGTATGTTTGCTGACATAGGTAAAATTCTCGGAAGAAAGAGTGGACCCGACCCGATGGCTAGCACTTCGGGGACTGGTAGGATCCTGAGGAATCAAACGGTAGCGGGAACCAGCATGCAAGAGGGACTGACAGACTCGCGACAGGAGAGTAGTCATCAAAAGCGACCCGAGGAGAATCGAGTGCCAGCAGGGGGGATGTCAACTGTCAATGAGGAAGTCAACCTCGGCCAGGATGATGACCACACTTTCCTAGGATGTATCAAGCCAAGCCAGAGGAGACCCGAGAATATGGTAGATGGGCTAACCGCATCGGACATTGAAGACGATGAGGAGGCATTGCTGATGCAGGAGGATCGTCGGAGGGCCAGGCAGTATGCTGAACACCAATCTGCTTTGGACCGAGAGGAAGAACGACTCCGAAAAATTCAGTTAGGAAAGAGGACTGGAACCCGAGCACCACCGGTAGCACCACCAGTACCACCACCAATGATGCCACCTGCCGCACCAGGAAACCACCAACATGATCCCTCTAGTCATGAGAGTACGGACCCAACATTAATGGCGATTTTGGAAAACCAGATAAGGAAGGAAGAATTCATGAGGGAGCTACAAAGAAGGAATATAACACTCGAGAAGGAGAATTATTGACTTCTGATAGACGCATTTATGTGTCTATTTTTCATCTCTTTTGTGTATATTGTTAGTACCCATTTTTGTACTAATTTTGGTATTTTATCCCTTTGTAGGTGTTTTTGGAGGAATAGGTTTTTGCGGCAAAATTGGCTCGAAAAGTTGATAAATGCAACCCAAGGGACGAGTGTTATGCGGACTCCAGCAACGGATAAGGGGCGACCATTGGATAAGGGGTAACCTTCCCCTTCACGTTCAAATTCTGAATTTGGGCGGGAAACCAAAAACTTAAAAGCGTGATTCCTGGCAGATTTGGTGATGGATTTTTAGAGGTGTTTGAGGTCGATTAAACCTCTGATTTTCATAGGGTAGACTCCTTATGGGTCTAGGAGTCTAACATGGGTGTTTAAATCGATTAAACTGGGCTCAATCGACGGGTTTTGATCTCAACAACAAAATATGGAAAGTCACGTGTGTGACCGATTGTAGGAAATTTTAGAGAGATTAAAGTCAAGATTTTCTTCCCAAATCTTAATATATATCTAAGGAAGAGTTTAGAATCAAAAGGAAATCCCAGATATGCGTGGAAATTCTAAAACAAGAAATTGCCGCAACTTTGCCGTGAAGAGAAAGAAAGAGATTTCGCAAGATTTTGGAGAGATTTAATCGCTCTTTTTGATATAAATAGATTGGTTGGGTCATATATAAGGGGTGTCGAGAGTTTGGGGGTCTGAGAAGGGCTGAGGAGGCGAGAATCAGGGGTTTACAGGCCGCTGCTGCTGCTGTTTTCTGCTGGTGCGGAGCTGAAGAACACGAAGAACATAAGACGCACACAGAACAGTCGCGAAGAACACGAAGAACTTCGACCCACACCAAACCGTCGCAGAAGCAGTCTTATATTCAACTACAGAAAGCTGTTATCGTTTTTGACTGTCTTTGCTTAATACTTTCAGCGACCATTACCTTCTTTACAACAAGCTTTCTGTAACTATAGCTCGTCCTTTCTAATAAAAACACCTTATTTTATCAATGAAATCAACTTTTGAGCATATTTCTAATATGAGGAGCTAAACCCCTTAGCCGAGGCGACGGAGGAAGCCATTGTTCCATGAAAAGTAGTATAGTTCTATTTTAATTATTTATTACAATTATTTTACATGATTATTTACATAGAACTTAAAAGAAAAATTGATTTTTATTGAGTAGTTGTGAGTTGTTTTGATGGAACATGCTAGGTTTTAAAACTTTTGATGTTTCATGCTTTGTGATTACAACTACTACTTCAAAAATCTATTAGAGGCAAATATTAGAATCACCTTAAAGAAGAATATTGCATGAATATTGATTAGAGTTTATCAATTAATTGGTCAATGGTGGAATCCAGAGTCTCGGTATTTTCTAATTATTGTTGAAACAACTTTATTTAATTTTCAAAAATCCTTCACAAGCCCGAGTTGAACGAACTTTACTCACCACTTTCACTACAATTAAAATTTTACATCAACTTCGAAATCAGGGGTCAAGATCGCGAGGTTTATCCAGCCGAGGAACGTCTGGCGACCAGACTCAATCAGGGTATACCCATACACCCCCACGGAACCGAGGACCTGTACCCGAGCCAAACCCCATAGGAGTAGGATACGGTCCTCCCGAAGACTTCTCAACCGAAGAAGAAGTACCCGAACAGAATGGAAGAACCGATAATGCGACCAAATCTAAACTAAGACAACTCGAAGAAATGGTCAAAAAGCTAGCTGGAGATGGTAAAGATGATAAATTGGCGGAAGTAATCAATGAAGCATAAAAAAAACCCTTCACCCGAGAGTTGGAGCAAGCACTGTTCCCCCCAAAGTGCACTCTACCCACGTTTCCATCCCGATTCGACGACACCGGAGATGCTGTTGAACACGTTAAGATGTATATGATGTCGCTGTTACAATGGAAACACAATGACGTGGTCATGTGCAAATTCTTCCCAGCTAGCTTGGAAGGCGAGGCGAAGAACTGGTTTTACACTTTACCCGAAGGGTCGGTTGGAAACTACGCGCCCTAGTGGAAACTTTTCTCGAGACCTACATGCACAACAACATTGCCAGACCAAGGGAAAATAATCTATTCACTTTGGCAAGAAGGTTCAGGGAGCCTTTAAGGTCTTTAACGGACAGATGGAGGAAACTGTGCACCGATATCAGGAAAGTTCCAGTAGACCAACAAATATTCGGGTTTGAAAATTCCCTCGGGAAATCAGACCCAATCTGGGTAGCCATGTTTACCAAGAAACCACAGACGTTGAAGGAGATGAGGAAAATGCAGGAGCATTACATTTCCTTGGAAGAAATACAAGAAGGAGCGCAGGATAGAGGCGTACATGAGGCTAGTGCGGCAACAGAGGTACCCCCCAAAGAAACCTCAAAGCGACCCGAAAAGAGATCGGGACCCAAACACAAAGGGTCGGGTAAAAAGGAATGGGTTGAGAAAGGAAAGATACCCTGATACGAACCAAAGGCCTACACTCCCCTAAATGCGCCATTGGAAGAAGTCTTTAAGGAAGTACAAAAAAGGAATGATATTAGGTACCCGAAAACCAGAGGAATACAATTTGACGAGACAAAGAACCATCCTGAGTTCTGCCATTATCAACAGTTCAGGGGACACTCAACCAATGATTGCCGAGAAGTGAAAGACATAGTTCAACATTTAATTCAGGATGAATATCTGAGACAGTTCGTCAAACAACCAGCACCAGTGCCTGACGCTCCGATACACCAAGTCCGGATTAATCGGGGAACCCAGTTTTTATGTAACACAATCTCTCATTCCAAGACACAAGGACTAGATCTTGGGTCAGGAATTACGTCAAGGATCCACAAGAGGGATCGATCGGGGAAAGAGATCTTTAGTTTGGCCAGAACCTTTCCCATGGAGGCATGGATGATACAACCTATCACATTCTCAGCTAAAGATGTCCCAATGAATGGTCAAGCACATGGAGATCCGCTGGTTATCACTTTGTTAATAGAAGAATGGGGGGTGAAGAGGATTTTGATCGATAGTGGAAGCTCCGTGGAAGTTCTCTTCTATGATACGTTCAAGATAATTGAACTATCTGATGATATCCTAATCCCCTTAACTTACAAGATTTATGGCTTTAACGGGACAATGACTATACCAAAGGGAGAGGTTACATTAAGGGTTTCGGATGGAGAAGGGTACTTAGACACCCTTACCACTTTTTGTGTAGTAGATGTTGTATCACCATACGAAGCGATCATCGGGAGACCATGGATCGCAGGCATTAAATGAGTAGCATCATCTTACCATCAAAGGTTGGGATTTCCCACTTACAGGGGTGTGGTTGAAGTCTTGGGTGATCCACAAGCCGCTAGACGATGCATACAGGTGGCCATTCAACAGAATGAAGAAAAATGAGCTTGATTGCTCCGAGAAAAGAACAAAGCCAAAGAAATCAAAGCCAGCCAAGAGTTGGAGAAGGTAATCTCACAAGCCGTTATGTCCTATGAAGCTGGTGAAGATAAAATCTTATAACAATTAAAACCAATCGGGGATCCTAAGCCGAACTTTACTGCCCTAGAACCCACTAGGGAGGTCAATCTGGGGACAGATGAGGAGCCGAAGATAATAAAGATAGGATCGTTGTTATCGGAAGAAGAATCAGGCCGATTAATAGCCTTACTGCGAGAACATATGGATGCGTTCGCCTGGAAAATGAGTGATATGGAAGGCATTGATCCCGAGGTGTGTTGTCACCACTTGAAGATAAACCCAAAGTTTAGGCCAGTCTGACAGAAAATGCGCAGGATCGCGCCCGAACTCCAAGAAGCAGTTAGGTAGAGCTGAAGAATCTACAATCGTCAGGGATCATCCGAAAGGCGCAGTACCCATTGTGGATCTCGAATATGGTGATAATGCCCAAAAGGAATGGAGGGGTCCGAATCTGCATCGATTTCAGCGATCTGAACAAGGCTTGTACAAAGGATATCTTCCCCCTCCCGAATATCGACCAGCTAGTAGAGTCAATAATGGGACACAAAGCGATATCGTTAATGGATGGATACTCGGGATATAACCAGATCCCTTTGGCTCCCGAGGATCAAGAGAATACATATTTCTTCACGCCTAAAGGGCTTTATTGCTGTACAAAGATGCCATTCAGGCTAAAGAATGCAGGCGCCACATATCAGAGACTGGTTGAAGACATGTTCGAGGATAGGATCCATAATACCATTTAGGTGTATGTAGACGACATGTTAGTCAAAAGCAGAATGGCAGCCGATCATGTCAAAGACCTGCGAGACATTTTCCAAACGATGAAGAAGTTTAAGATGAGAGTCAACCCCGCCAAATGCACTTTTTAGGTGACCTCGGGAAAGTTTCTGGGATATATCATCACAGACCGAGGAATTGAAGCAGATCCCGATAAGGTCAGGGCCATCTTGCAGATGCCATCACCAATGACTGTTAAAGATGTGCAAAAACTGAACGGGTGCCTGGCAGCTATGGGACGATTTATCTCGCGATCATCGGATAAGTGCAAGGATTTCTTTGGAACACTAAGAAAAGGGGAGAAGTTCAAATGAAGTGAAGATTGTGAAGAAGCATTCCAGAAAATTAAACAACATCTCACGAGTCTACCCGTGCTACAACGACCTAAACCCGAGGAAGTACTTACGTTATATTTCGGAGCTACAACCTGTGCTATCAGCGCGGTATTGGTCAGGAATGAGGGAACAGAAGAAAAACCAGTTTACTTAATTAGTAAAACCATGAGTCCAGCAGAGAAGAACTAATACTTGCACTGGTATTTGCCAAAGAAAAATATTTTTACCCTGACGTAAGTGGAATTTAAGTTTTAGACCTTTTGAAATCATTGAGTGTCTGACTAATACCACGTTTGTTTGGGTCTTACTCGCAATTTGCATTTAACTCTGGGTGAGTCAAATATCGGATTTGTTTGTTTTCTTATTTTTCGGATGTTTGATTCGGGATATGACTTCGCTTATACATTTTTCTGAGAGCTATTTGAGTCAAGCGCCATTTTGTATCTAATTCATTGGGCACATTTAGTTTGAATAAAAAAAGAACAATAATTGTTAGGGGGAAAGCCAATTTTACTAGAAGGAAAGCTAGGTGGATATATAAAAAAGTCTTCCTCCTACCAATGTTCATTTTTTTGTTGCCAATTTAGTACTAATACATCCATTTAAATTAGAATGGAAAAACTGGCACTATTGAGTTGGACTTAGCCGGAACACTAGTTGCAACGTAAGCGTGGTCATTAAAGAAATAGAAACAAAAATCCGTGAGTATTATTTAGAACCTATTGACCTCAACAGTACAAAATTTGTAGAAATGATGGTAATTGAGGATTATTGATTATTGACACGTAAATAAGATCAATGTCAGGGAGTTATATTGCAGATGACCCTTTAAGTTGTAATGGCTGTCTCTTGTTAAAGGTCGAAAAGGATCTTTTGCTTCTTGAAAACCAAGTTCCATTGTTTAATTTGTCCTTCAATGCTGTCCAACATAATTTTAAGTGTAAAATAAGTCGAGGCTTATCCCCTTGAGAAAATTGAGAAAGCATACGTGATGTTCTTGGATGGATTAATCTTCGAAACTTATAAAAGAATTGACGAAAACATATGAATGTCAGTGTACCTGATCACATGGAATGGGTATACAGAAAAATAAATAAAAATGATTATCAATTGGTGGTTAGTCTTTTATAAATCCACCCCAAAGTCGGCTTTCCCCATAAAAATTATCAAAAGAACTACTCTACTATTTTATAAGTTGTGAGGCAGATATGAAAAGACGTAATAAGTTAGATCTTTTTTTTTTTTTTTTTAAGCAAAATAAGTAACAGAACTACATAGCAGTAGTGATTCCTCTCCTAAAGTCGCCACAAAGGGCAGGGAGGAGCCAGATTGGTGGTACTTCCCAAACCATAGGGATTGCATTAGTTTTACCCCAGTGAGCCAATTTATGGGCAGCCCCATTACAGGTGCGGTTAGCAAATCTGAAGGATATTAATCGGAAATTGAGAATTAGGGATTTTATATCTTGATACAGATAATGAGTTCTCAAATCTCCTAGAAAATTCTTCCTGTTAATCTTCTCAATCACTTCTGCAGCATCAACTTCAATAATGATCTGATCAATCTTCATTCCTTTTGCAGCGATCAACGCATCTCTGATTCCCCACACTTCAGCTTCTTCCGCTAAGAGACACTTCAAATTCTTTGATTCTGCATAGAAAAAACAGTGAGATGAATCTCTTATTAGGAAACCCAATCCCCCAATTTCAGAGTTAGGGTTCCAAGCACCATCGGTATTGATTTTAAACCAATTTCTAGGAGGAGCAATCCAAGGGGTAGAAATTGATTGATTTTAAATAAGTCAGATCCTAATATACACGCATGCGCTTGAACCAAGTGTAGTTTCATTTCATCGAAGGCTTACTCAATTTTGTTTCATCCGATGTACTTAACGAAAACTCGTTTTTGTTTACCCATGTACAAATAAGAATCTCATTAATTAACACCTATGAACAGAAATAAAAGAAGTTTTAAGTAGGCCGTAATATTGCATGTACACTACCATCTCCTCTGTCATGTCCCCGGACTCCGTACATGTACATACGAGATCTCCTAAAATCAGGCACGGAGTGAAATCTACCAACTCAACAAGACAGGGATTGATAGCAGCATGATACTCGGGGGTTTAGATTTCCCCTGGCTGTACTATATTGCAGTAATCGGGGATAGAGCCCCCACATTAATTAGTAGTGGTTAAAAGTCTTCATATAAGATTTTAGACTTCTAATTGCATACTTTGGCCAGGTATTCTTCCCTGATCAGTAACATTTATTATATATATTTGGTGCATGTTTTTTTGTGTGTGGCAGATATAAATTGCACCCAATATACAAATCCACCTATCGAAATCATCATATATATACTCGTTCGTGTGATAATCTTGCAAGTCTATTCCGAAGGCTTTTACAGTCATCAAGTTTATTTCTATCAAATCACCTGATGGATAAAGCTTGCATTTTCCGCCAGTGGTTGATGACAATGCCACCAATTACGGTTTGCGTCGTAAGGCTTATCTTTGGAATTGAAATGTTAAAGTAACACTTTTCCAGAAACAAAGGGAGTATATTAAAGAAAATCAGACAATAAGTACTTACTATTAGCATATATATAACCTTTACCATTAAAAAAAAAAAAGTTATCCGAATTACAGACGGGAGACGGTTAATTAAGCTGAAAATTTTGTGGATCTAACTTTACATGGTTTAGTTTTCTTTTCAATGCTAAATATAACAAATAGATTGGTAGATATATATATATATATATATATATATATATATATATATATATATATGAATATGAGATAGGCATGGATCAACATATCTTTGCTCATAGGCCATAGCTAATAACGCAAATGTTCGGTGTCTTATGCAAGGAAAAATGAGTAGACAAGATAATAACAAAATATTTGGGTAGTATTTGTAGAAATTGAATCCTGTCATACGCAAAGATAACATAAACCCTGAGTAGATAAGATAGTAAATATGTCGGTTGTATAAACATCACTCTTATTTTCAAGGTTAGCCAAATTTCATGGGAGTTACCAGTCCTCATTCTCAACAACCCTCTTAATGAAATACAAGCTAGTTCCAACAAACAGAAGTCAAGGGATAAATTTTACAATGACATGGATAAGAATTCAAGGTATTTTCAAATAAGAGCCAACCAAAGAAGAACAAAAAATAGAATAGATTCTCTCCAAGCACCAGATGGTACTTGGTGCCAAGATAAATCTTCCATTGAACAATTATTAGTCAACCATTTCAAGAGTATAAGTTCCTCAGGAAGTCCAGCAGATAGTTTTCATTTTCTCCAACACATTCCTTCATGTATCAATCAACAAGACAATGATGAGTTAGTTGCCATTCCAAATGAAAAGGAAATTCATAATGCACTCATGTCTATGGAACCTTGGACTTCTCCAGGTCCAGATGGCTTTCCTCCTGGATTTTATCAATCTCAATGAGTTGTTGTTAAAGAAGATGTTTGCAAGGTGGTACAAGCTTTTTTTCATTCTGGTTTTCTTTTGAAGAAGCTGGACTGCACCAGAGTTACATTAATTCCTAAAATCAACTCAGCTCAAAGGCCAGAAGATTTCAGACCTATTGCTTTATGTAACACAGTGTACAAGTTAATATCTAAAATCATTGCTTTAAGGCTCAAGAAGCATATGGTCAACATTATATCTCCCATGCAGTCAGCCTATGTGCCTGGCAGATTAATTTCTGAAAATATTTGTTTGGTTCAAGAGTTAGTACAAGCTATGAAGAAGAAGAAAGCTAGAACTGGTCATCTAGCTTTAAAAATGGATATGTCAAAAGCTTTTGACAGACTGGAATGAGTGTTTTTGATAGAAGTTCTTAAGAAATTTGGTTTTTCTGAAAAATTCTGTCAACTTATTCTTCAGTGCATATCAACTACTCAGATAGAAATCATGATTAATGGCACTCCATCAACTTCTTTTAAGCCTACCAGAGGCATAAGACAAGGGGATCCTCTATCCCCTTATCTTTTCATTCTAGCAATGGAGGATTTTTCAAGGAATTTAAATCACTATGAGACTACAAAACAACTGACAAGCATGAAAATCTCAAGGTCTGCTCCAAAGATTAACCATCTTTTGTTTGCAGATGATTGTCTATTGTTCTGCAAAGCAAATTTGGATCAAACAAGAAAACTACTTCAAGTTATTGAGGACTTCAGTTCTTGCTCTGGCCAGCTTATAAATTTCAACAAGTCTGCAGTTTATTTTAGTAAGAACATGAGTCATTCATATTGCCAGACAATAAATAATATTCTTCAGGTAAAACAGTTAGCTCTTAATGAAGAGAAATACTTAGGTTTGCCCTTCTTTATTGGTAGGATTAAGAAAATTCCTTTCTCTATTCTTAACTCTAAGATGGAAGCTAGACTTACAAGATGGAGAGCTACAAACATGTCTGAAGCAACAAGGTCAGTAATGGTTAGAAATGTTACAAATGCAATTCATGTGCATCATATGTTAAGTTTCAAGCTCCTTGACTCAACCATCAGAAAAATGAATTTTACTCAACAAAAATTCTGGAGGAAAAAGAAAACAATCAAAGGTAGACATCTCATTACATGGAAGAGTGTGAACTCTTCCAAAGAGGAAGGAGGCTTAGGATTTAGGGATCTTCATCTTTTTAATAGAGCTCTTTTAGCCAAATCTTCATGGAGAATATGCACTGATCAAACCTCAATCTGTGCAAAATCTCTGCAAGTAAAGTATTTTCCTGATGGACAGATTCTTGGTATGAAGAAGAAAGCTAACTATACTTGGTCTTGGACTAGCATCAGTTCTGAATTGGAATTTATTCATAAGTATAGTTTTTGGTCTCTGGGCAATGGGAACAAGCTTCTAATCTGGAAACATAAGTGGGTGCAGGGATTACAAGAACCTCCAACTCCCAAAAGTGGCAACACCAGTGATACTCAGTACAAGTTTGTTCATCAGCTGTTTACTTCTGATAGTTGTTCTTGGAACTTTGATTTGGTTTTCTCTCTATTTGAAGATTAAACAGCCAGATTAATTCTCAGCATCACTATTTTCCCAAACTATGAAGACAAAATGGTTTGGACTCTGGAAAAGAATGGCTTATTCCCAGTTAAGTCATCCTATAGAAAGATGTTTGAAGAAAAAAAATACAGCTCATGCAGTGGATGCAGGTATGAAAAGAGTTTACAAAAAATTGTGGAAATTACCTCTTCTTCCCAAAATTAATCAGTTCCTATGGAAGTGTGTGAAAGATGTTCTTCCTACCAAAGATAAACTGTTTCATGTTATTCAAGATGGAGGCTTCACATGTCCTTTCTGCAATCAAGAATATGAAACTGCTTCTCATTGTATACTGGATTGCTCTCTGGTGAAATTGGTTTGGTTTTCAGTCTTGGGACTTCACATTCAACCTAATACTGTACTCAAGGATTGGCTATGCTCTCACTTTACAAACTTGCAAGCTGGTCATATAGATGAAGGAGTGGTATGTAGAATAGTAATTGTAGCATGGTGCATTTGGATGCAGAGATGCGACAAAGTTTTCAAAGGGATTTCATCAACACCAGAAATTATTATCCAAAGATGCAGGAAATACATCTCAGAGTTTACTGAAATGTCTAATAGACACTCAGTTAACTTAACTAGACAAATCAGAACTAATGTGCATTGGTCACCTCCTCCAAGAGGATTTCTTACTATTAATTATGATGGTTCTTTTTTGAATAATAAGGGTGGAATTGGTCTAATTATTCGTGATTTTGCAGGTACTCATAAAGGATCAAAATGCGTCTATCTAGATGCTGTTTCAAGTCCGGAGCATGCAGAGTGTAGGGGTCTGTGGGAGGCGATCTTATGGGAAAAAGAGATGAATTTGCAGAAAGTACGGTTTGAACTAGACTCTCAGCTGGTGGTAGAAGCAGTTAATAATGATCAGTATAATTGTGACTGGCGAATTCATAATCTACTTAGAGACGTAAAAAAAATTCCTAAGTTTTTACCTGGCAATGTGTTTATGTGCTAAAGGAAAAGAATAAGTTAGCGGAGTGTGTTGTCTAAGTTAGCAAGAGTTGATAGGCTAAACAATGTTTGGTTATTGAATCCCCCTAATATAATTGATGTACAACTAGACGAGGAAGCAAGTCAAGTAACTCTATAAGCTTCCAATATATTTTCTTTTTCAGTTTCAAAAAAATTTCTCAACAACCCTTCAAGCATATGGAGTCTGGCAACCCTCATGGGAATGGTTAACCCCTGTAGCTAGAGGTGTAAATTGGGCCGGGCCAGCACGTTTATGGCACAACACGTTAAAATTCGAGCACAACACGTCAAAGCACGTGACCTGGCACAGCACAGGCACAACACGTTAGCTTAGTGGGCTGTGCTGTGCCAGACAAATAGGCACATCGGCACGGCACATCACGTGGCACGTGTAAGCATGCGGCACAGCACAGCACGACACGCGAAGAAAGCACACCAAATCATGCATAAAATACAACTCAATACATCACATTTCATGCATATTTCACAAAAAAGTCTATATTTTAGCTAGTTTTTGACATTTTATTTTCGTTATGCTGATTAATTTCTATAATAATACATATACTAAGTAAAATATCTACAAAATATTTATTTTGAAAAACATAAAATAAGTAGGCTAGCACAGCACAACACGGCACAACACAATTATTTTTCTTGCACAACACAGCACAACACGCCATTTAGCACGACACGACACAACACAACACATCTGAATCTATAACACAGCACCTAGCACGCTAAGCACGTGACTTCGTGGGCTGGGCTGTGCCGGGCCGACACGTTTTACACCTCTACGTGCGGCAACCGTTTTTTTTCTTTTTCTTTTTGAATGTTCACAAGTACAGACACAATTACTTCAAGCTCAACTTTTTTTCCCCCGGGCGTGTGGAAATCCTGACACACATTGAAATTTTCATGTTGGTTAATCTAATCGTGTTATGTAATACTGTGAACGTGTGGAGGGG
>JAJJMB010014260.1:4255601-4295686 GCA_023531105.1 Papaver atlanticum | reverse complement strand
TGTCCTTTAACCGAACACTTGTATTAGAACAACACATGCTGAGTTCGTCTGGTTCGCAAAAAAAATAATTGCTAACCGAACCCTTATCTGAAAATCAATATGTTGAGTTCGGTTGGTTCGCAAAAAAAAAATTTCTAACCGAACTCTACTATGCAAACACATATGTTGAGTTCTGCTTATTTGAGAATTCTTTCCCCTAACCGATCTTCACTCTGATATTGAGTTCGGTTTAGTCGAAAATTAATGTTGGAAACCGAACATTACTCGGTATACTCTAGAATAAAAGTTCGGTTACCTGTCCCGGAACCTGTTAGCCGAACTCATCAAAACCTCCATTAAAAGCTAGTTCGGCTACATGCGTCTTAGGAAAAAGTAGCCGAAACTACACTTCCTAATAAGTTCGGCTACCTGTTCTTCAGATCTTGAAGCCGAACTTGTTTGACTTAACCCAATCCAAGCTATAAAATTTCTTATTTTTAGAAAATTTTGGCCAATTCAAGCCAAAAAAAACTAAATTTGAAGTATGCTTGGATTGTTTGAAGGTTCAGATTCAAAAATTAATAAAAATAATTGAGTTTTTCCAACTCCTATAATCTCCTTCTTCTTCCCTTTCAATAACTTAATTTTAAGAAAAATAATACTGATTTTATCTTACACTAATCACTAATTAACCGAATTTAATTACACCAACTATTATTATCACTAACTAATCATTACACAAAATTAATCAGGAGGGTAATTTTGGTATTAATATAAATATTTAGATAAGGGGTGACCTAGATTTACTTCTAATATCTTACCCAAAATAAAACAATGGCCCCCCCAAAAAAAGGCTGGTCCCCAAAAAACCGTTCCATATTTATATCTTCTATCTTTTGGGGGTGGCTGGAAGCCTGGAGCTAGGGGAAGCCAAGTCCTAGTTCCACCCATGGTCCCGACTATAAAATTAGATTTTTGTTATAGGGAAAGCTGATTTGTTTGGGGAAAATCTAAAATCGTTTGACCATGGTATATTTTGTTTGACTTTGAGTCATTAAAGGGAAGAGTAAAAAATTGTCTTTCCCCTTAACAAAACGCTGAGTTTACCGTTCTATCCTCAACTTAACCTAACCGTTTTTCTTTGATCGTCTTAACCTAATACTATATTTAAGTTATGGTACAACCACGATTAACCCTAAATCATTTTGTGATTAAATCATATCGAGCTTTCGTCCCGAATCTTTTCACAAAAATAACATGAACAATGAAGATGCCGATGGGTGTGATTATACTTAAATTATAGAAGAAGAAAATCTATCTTTATTGTCAAACACAAACCATACAAGCGAAAATGGTATTACTTTTTCTGGTGTTGAAACTTTTCACGATAAAAATCAATCTCTAGAACAAGAACAACAAAAAAATCTACAAGAAGATCAAGAACATGAACAGGAATATGAGAGGAGAATTGCAATCTATCGGGCAATGACAAGAATAACAAATGGGGAAAAGTGAATCAGTATGCACTACATAAATGTTTTCACATTTACTTCAGTTTTTTTCTTAATAAATAAATTTTAGATTTACTTCAGAATAATGTCAGACAATCTTTTTCACACAGTAACATTCTGCAAACCAGGTTTCATAACATGCATGCATTGTGTTTTTATATATTGAGCATCTCTGAAAGATATGTACATCTCCATATATTAATCAAACAAAAAAATTATGAATTCAAAGTCCCATCTGTATGTTACTGGGTTTGTGGACTATGTGGAAGTGTGGTGTGTAGTAAATTTGAAAAGCAACAGCCAACTGAAAAATGTTCCCTTTCACTGTTTTTTTTTGTTTGTGCAGTGGGGTGGCATAAATGCTTGTCGCGTATAGCAAGAATGTATTATGCCATAGAATCTTTATTTTTGTTTTCTTTTTCTTTCTTTTTATAAGCAAAACAAGAAATAGAACTACAGAGCAGTGGTGATTCCTCTCCTGAAGTCGCCATAAAGGGCAGGGAGGAACCAGATTGGTGGTACTGCCCAAACCATATGGGTTGCATTAGTTTTACCCCAACGAGCCAATTTATGGGCAGTCCCATTACAGGTGCGGTTAGCAAATCTAAAGGATATTAATCGGAAATTGAGAATTAGGGATTTTATATCCTAATACAGATAATGAGTTCTCAAATCTCCTAGAAAATTCTTCCTGTTAATCTTCTCAATCACTTCTGTAGCATCAGCTTCAATAATGATCTGATCAATCTTTATTCCTTTTGCAGCGATCAACGCATCTCTGATTCCCCACACTTCAGCTAAGTTTGAGTTCCCTAAGTTTGTACAAATTTTTTGTTTCAGTTGTGGAGCGAGGTTTCAGTGTACCAGGCCCACTCTAAACAAGCAGAGATTTAGAAGATGTTAAATTTCGTTTCAGTATACCTAAGGCTCTAACTTCTAACTATATGTGTCATTAGATTTGTGGACTCTTCCTCAGATTTGCTGTATAAATTGAAGATTACTTACATCAAGGGCTTCTAAATTTCCTTTAAGTTAAACAAAGAGGAAGAAATTAGACCAATCCCTTAAGTAGAAGCGATTCAAGTGAACTATCTTCTTCTCCTCCTGTTGAAGGAGCATTTCGGTCAGGTTCTGAAATTTGATCAAATGAATGTTAAGTTATCGAATCAATTTCAAAATGAAATCCATTTTTTTTCTAGACATATTACTAGGTAACAATGGTGAAGATTTCGATGAGAGCCTGATACGACTACAATGGTCGGAGGATAATTTTGCCATATAAATAATTTATAGAAATTAAATTTCATTAAATACCTCCTGATAGGAGCTTAAAATACATCATTTGAATATCAATTTCATATACTTTTCTTTACTATTTTCTCTTGTATTTTCGGGTATTATGCTTGTTTTATATTTTGTACGTAACTCGGAGTCATGCAATGCGAAAGAAGGCAAATAAGAGCTTATTTCATTGCTCGGAGACATCTGGCGTTGGCGGAGTTGAAGCATTGAAGGACCGTGGCTTCATAGTCTCAAAAACAGTAAAGTAGTGAAGCACCAGACAATCAGTACTCTGGGAAACCATGTGCTATTAAAAACCAATTGCTAAAGACAGTCAGTCGTTCGTTAGGGGGCACCCAGTCCACAATTGTTTAACAGTACCACCATCTCTGCTCAAGTGCTCAGGTCCATATAGAGAAGTCTAGGTCGAGAAATTCCCTTCAACTCACAGCCACAGTTTCTTCGTCACACCATTCCCATTTTCTCTCTCGTGGCTGCTCCAAGACCTGTCGCCGGTGCCATAGCTCGTGTGAGTACTTACCAAGGGCTAAAGTTTTAGAAGTTGAGACAAAGACAGAAATTGATTGGAACTATTCAAGGTTTGGACAGAGTTTACTCATGGAGAAAACAGGGAGGAAGCTAACGATAGTGATGGAGCATACTACAGGGTGATTGGGGGTCTGTAAAAGCTAAGGAACAACTAGAATTTGAGAAGATTTGGGTGAAGTTTTCAACCGAGGAATACAGGGAAGAAACTGAAACTATTGCCATTCAAAGTATCAATGAACCGAAGGAGTTAGATGTGATGGTAGATCCCATGTATGCATCGGAAAGTGTTGGAAATAATATGCGGTTTCGGTTTCTCGGAAATCATGTTCATGCACAAACAAAATACTAACAAAGAAAAAGTTAGAAAGACTTATCGGATTGGTTGATCGAGGCGAGGTACTACTCTTTCCTTAAAGACAATTCATCCCCGCATATGGTGCTCACGGTTCTACGGATGTCGACTTTCAAGATACAACAATCACGCCTTATAGTAAGTAGCACTACAATACTATTAGTCCAGCGAATGTTGACAATTACTGTGCTCTTAAATGACTCTGACCCTTGACATAAAAGACTTGTGTTCCTTCTTCTTAAAAAAACTTAAAAACCCATGCAAAACTAAAACAAGAGATGGGTATTTATAGAATCAATAGTGACTCTACAAGGTGTCTTTTCACCAATAGGTGACTCCCCTTGGCCAATGGTGACTCTCCATAATACCTATTCATGACTAGATGTCTTATGGTGAAAAGGTATAACCCAGACACATCTCTTGGAGTTTCAAATTCAAAATCAATTTTAACTCACACAAATATTTACCCAAAATTCCAACAATCCCCCACATGAGTGAAAATACTGACTCAACAAAATTTACAAACTTCTAAGAGCACAAGCAGAAAATATAATGCATCGGTAAATGGTAGCTTGTGGCTTTGAACCAAACCTAGTGAAAATTTACCGGATTTACTAGCCAATCAGTGGACGCGATGTCGTTGAACTGTCAGCCGTTGATGTAAATCGATACAATAAATCTCACACATTATATCTCCTTATAATCGTCAAATTCTCGGTTGTGTTCATTTCGGCCCTGAATGTTCTTGGATTTCTATGAGTGCTCTAGATTAACCTAGCCTTATAGTTATCATAGAAGCGGCCCCACTTCTCACTCATATAGGTGATTTCCTATTTGAAAGTATCCTGCCATACTTTTCTTAGTTAGACTAAGCTATAGGAATCATTAAGAGAAAATCTCAACCTCTAACCTGACAGGCAACACTGTTTCATCATAGAAATGGGAAGAGAGTAAACTCTCGCAGTGTTTCCGTTGAGTATAAATTTACAACTTGGTTGTCCCTTTTGAACCTAGATAACCATGGGATCTCCAATCGCTAGGTTGGGTTTCCGCTGTAAATACTACTCTATTTGTAGGCAATAATCCCATTTCCCTCGATTATGCAATTATAAGCTCTCTAGAATTCGTATCTTTTACCGGCTTGATTCAATTCTCATACACTATTTCTATAAGATGTGCGCACATTTGAGAGCACTTGCAATATGGTATTGCGTTGACCTTGTATTTAAAGGAACGTACCATAACACTTTTTAAACACCCCCACATTTCGATGAATTTATCATTATAACACTCTTGTTATATGACAACTACCCCCACAATTTTGTGGTGCACTGGTTTTAGAAATTCATCGCTGCTTTACTATATAACGGTCTTGTTATATAACACTGCTTTGTGTTTTACTTAGCAATAGGGTGCCAAACTGAAATTCATTTCTCATACTACACTAATTTATGAGAAATCTTGATTCCAGTAACTTATTCTGATCAACTGATCATCAAGAGAACTTGCGTATGGAATCCCTAGCACCTCTCATAAAAATTATTCACGATCTCTAATTGTCATGAAGTATCACCAGCACTGATTTGCCACGGCAGTCATACATGCTGGCTACTGTAGTGACCATGCAAATCCTTGCGCTATCGTTTTATTGGGTCGATAAGTTATCTTGATTATTCCATGAACCACTTATTAGTTCAAGCAATCAAGAAACTTAAACCTAATTCCCTACACTTGAAGGAATTTCTGATGACATTACTAGGGCATCTACTCCAGTCCCCCACATTCCATTGTTGTACACAAACATGAAATCATTTGCAAAACCAATATGCATTACGTTGATAAAGGGAATACGGAATGGTACCAACTACCTACAAATTTAGGTTAACCAGGCTATTAGCATTTGAGAGGTAGTCTGGTATCCCATTCGTACTTCTGACGCCACTCATCGTTGATAAGTGTTTTCAGATCCATCGGTAGATCATTCCTTAACTTAAGCAGTTAGTTGCTTAGATCCACCAAACACAGATATAGCCAAAATTACTGATTGTACTCTTAACCAGTTAACTACGATCCATGGACAATAATTCCAATCCCTTCTCCCCCACATTTCATGATCATCAAAATGTCATGAAACCACTGTCAATCTTCGACAGGGAACTAGAGATGTCTATGTTTCCTTTGGTGGTTCTACCGATACCAATCGGTACTGTTGTGGGTAAGCAGGTCTGGATTAAGATCATATGTATCTCATTTTCCTTTTCTCTGTTCTCTTGATCCATCCGATTTCAAAAGAGATTCAAGGACCTATCTTCCCAAGACGTTTCCTTTCTTGACCAAAGGATGACGCAAACGAGACCATGAATCATCACAGAACCAGATGATTTAATGTCATATTAGAACCGTTCAGGATACTTCTTCCACTACCAATCGTTTGCATCCTTTCCGGCCAAAACAAACAATAAGGAACTCCATTCACAATGATTACCTCTAGCCTGCAATCGTTTAGGAGAGGCTGAACAAATAAATAATTATGTTCCTGTTTCCGTTCCGTGTAAGGGCATCTCAGAATCACGAACTTTCAAAATCACAATCAATTTTAATTTGATTGGTTTGAAAATTAATGGTGGTGTGTTGAAATCTTTCTTAACCAAAGAAGTCTAATAGTGAGATGTCAGAAGATAAGAAATGATCTCACCACTACAGGCAGAGAAACACCATCCATATACTGATTCAAACAGTTATCATTGCAACTGAAGACGTTGGATCTCGTCCTTTGAAATGAAATATGAACAGCTGTGTCTGTTCAAAACGTAAGATTTCAAAGGTCATGTTCGTGTAACTGATTAATCCTAAACGGTTACTAAAGATCAAAGCAGCAATATTTCTATTAATTACGGCACTAACATCAAAATGATATATTCACTCTATAAACAGAAATGATACACACTCATCTATCATTCTATTTTCCTTAATTCACCCAATCAAGAAAACCTAAACAAAATGATCTTATTAGCATCTACTGTGAGTCTGCATGCACCAAATATATATAGTTAATTAATAAGATCCTATACTCATGTAAAGCACAACCAGAATATGGGTGTGTCATGCATCAACAGTAACATGCTATTATGCAGCGAACATGATGAGAATGCTAGTCTCACTACACCAAAAAGGAAGCATATATTGTATCCAAAGAAACCGAAAGTACACAGAAATTGGATTGTGTTTAAGATTGTTGGAAATAATATGCGGTTTCTTGGAAATCATGTTCATGCACAAACAAAATACTAACAAAGAAAAAGTTAGAAAGACTTATCGGATTGGTTGATCGAGGCGAGGTACTCCTCTTTTCTTAAAGACAATTCATCCCCGTATATGGTGCTCACGGTTCTACGGATGTCGCCTTTCAAGATACAACGATCATGCCTTATAGTAAGTAGCACTACAATACTATTAGGCCAGCGAATGTTGACAATTACTGTGCTCTTAAATGACTCTGACTCTTGATATAAAAGACTTGTGTTCCTTCTTCTCAAAAAACTTAAAAACCCATGCAAAACTAAAACAAGAGATGGGTATTTATAGAATCAACAGTGACTCTACAAGGTGTCTTTTCACCAATAGGTGACTCCCCATGGCCAATGGTGACTCTCCATAACACCTATTCGTGACTAGATGTCTTATGGTGAAAAGGTATAACCCAGACACATCTCTTGGAGTTTCAAATTCAAAATCAATTTTCACTCACAAATATTTTACCCAAAATTCCAACAGAAAGATGGGTCTGGTGCTTCCCAAGGCTGGGAGGCATATCCGAAGCCGAGAACACAAGAAACAGGGAAGTAAAGTGGTCCGCTTTGGTGTTGTATTTCAGCTCAAAGCAAAGATGAAGATTGAAGTGCAGTTCTAAGATTAATGTATTTGAGTTTTGAATGAATGTGGGTTGTATTTGAATGCAAATTTGCAGGGAAGGAGATATGGAAAATCTTAGAAACCAAGAGAAGAGCTTCTCTCCAGTGTCAAAATCATGTGCACAAGATGTCTGTCAGAATGTCTGAACCACGGCCAAGCTGAGTTTCACCAGGCTAGCCATGGGTTTGAATTTGAGGGTCGTATACTAAAGATTATGAGAGGACTTTGAAGCCAGCAGGGAATCGAAGTGCAGCTGCCATCCATGGGTTCTACTGGCTCGTGAGTTTGGTTGACAGAGACCCAAGACTAAGACGGAACAGGTAGTACTATCTGTAAGAGGAGTTTGTGGTGGTTCAGCTTCTTCTGTGGCCATAAAATCATGGGTTAATGGGCAGAGAACCAAGTATCAGGACAAGGATTTGTGAGTCTCCGCAATGGGTTTAGAAGTTACAATCACGGTCTGTGGTGCTTACTTGTGGACCATGTGGGTTGTTTACAAAAGGGTCAAGGGAGAATTTCGAAGGCAAGAAGGAAATAAGTCAGTGGTTCAAGTAGCCGCAGTTCTGGACAAGTTTCTTGGGCTAAAATTCAGCTAAAAGCAAGTCTGTTGCTGCCGTTGATACAGTATTATGAACGGATAAAAAAATAGAAGTTTTAAGAGTTTAAGATGGTTTAGAATGTTGATTTTGCGTGGGGCTCAAGTTTACAGGATCGGAAGAAGAAATTTAGAGCTATAAAAAGGAAGAGAAGAAAGCTATCCGGATATATCATCCCATATATCCCCTTCACGCCTGTTTGCATTACCAACAGAGAGGAGCAGACAGAGAGGAGCTCTGCTCCTCTCCAACCATCACCACCACTTTCATCCGCTTCACCTGCATCTCCACCAGTATACTACTACCTTTACATTCATCATCTGCATATCACCACCATCCCTTCCACCTGCATACAGCCATCTCCATACATCCAGACCACCTGCATATTCATCCCTGTTTCCATCTACTTGCATAAACACCAACAGCTGCAATTCCCGTCCATACCATCACGACCAATCGCAAGGGAATATCACCACCAACACTATTCAGTACACCAGCTCACATCACCAGCACCTTGCGAACATCATGAGCAGCTTGAGGAGTTTCTGCACCATTCCGTTACCACCAGGCCTCATATCAATTGCGAGACAAGGCTCAGAATCCTCACGCGCAAAGCAGCAGCAAGGCCTCACTTCATACCAGCACCATAAGTCTATTGGTTTGCTGAGTTGGTTTGAACTTTCAGTTATTTATTCGCTTGATATCCTTAATTCTTTATATTGCTATGAACTCCGTAATGTGTAGCTAAATACTTGTTTGGTTAGGGTTATTTTGAAGCTATGTGACTTGTCTTTGATATTTTATCCAAGTTTGATTTTTCTTTTGAATATCGTTTTATTGCTTGTCTTTTACCGTGCTTATGACCAGGGATTGTTTTCAAGTTGTTTGAGTGGCCAATTGGATATCTTGTTTGCAAAACTAATGCTAGAAGTTATCCAATTGGCCACTCAAAACTAATTAATGCAAAACTAATTACTTATGATAACTGGTTTTAGCATTAGTTTTGCAAACAAGTTATCCAATTGGCCACTCAAACAACTTTTTGGAGTCTTAATCCGTAATTGTTAAGATGATATAATCATAAGTAGCTAAGCATCAACGTTGCAATGGGATTTTGTGGATTTTGGTGTGTATTTGAAAACCATAAATTAACATGTCGAACTTGCGTGCATGTGGTTAGGATCAATCCGACTCATAGAACATACCAGTTAGTTAAGTTACACTAGAGAGCTTATTCAAAGTGGCTTGATTGACTAGACACGAGTAGAGAACTTATTTTACGAAGTGACTTTGGGGTTTAATGGACTTGTTGAACTTATAACTTGTCTAGGATTGTTAGTAAACGTATTTTGAAGAAGATTCATGTTCACTAGTGGAGAAAGACCCCCTAATCATTCTCATTCATATTTGTTTTATAGTTTTTGCATTATTCATATTTCAGAAATTAAATCGACAACTTTAGCTCAACTCTCCCTTAGGAACGAACCTGCTTATCATTGTGCTATTCATTAGTGTAAGAAAAGTAAGGAATATATTTTTTGTGAGTTTGACACCTCATCACCTCCCCTTATAAATAGCTCTAATACATTAGCTTTCCCCTTAAATTTATTTCCCCCTAAACAAATCAGCTTTCCCTATAACAAAAATCTAAAATTAAGCATGTGAACTGAGAAGTCAAGCCTTGATTCCACCCGTGGTTCCAGAAATATTGGCATAATTAAAAACTAAGTGTGTGAATTGAGCTGGTCCGAGCATTCTTAATCTGTTTCTTCTTTTAACTCTTTAAAAATTATGATAAAAAATAAATAAGAAAATTAGTATTGTAAGGATTCATACATCTAACAAGGATTTGTGGAAACCTACTTTTCCTTTCTCTGTTTCAGTTTTAATACGATCCGTTTCTTTCTCTTTTTCATCTTTTTTTAAATGTCTTGATTTGAATCCTGTTTAATGGAAGATTAATCTTCTTTTGCATATTTTTTTGAGTTCAAGAATGGTTTTACCAGTAGTGGTAATTCAATTTTTTCCTAAATTTGTCAGGCAAGTAGTGCTTTGTTAGTAAGTAATGGTAACCATCTCCTAAGATGGTTCATTTCAGCAAGTGGAAGTCTCTTGTTACACAAGTTAAACATCAACCTATCCATCATTTTCATCAAATACCACCATCTCAAACATCACGTCATCCAATTACATCATCAACTCTATCACCATTACCAATTCAAAAACCCATTTTGTCTCGTAAAACAGTCGATGGAGATTGCCGTTATGTTAGGATACTTTCTCAAAACAATTTTCTTCCTTATTTGACAATTTCAATGGTATTTACTAAGCCTACCAATTTTATTTCTGTCAAAGATTTTCCCCTTGATTATATGAGTCAGTTATCAATAACAACATATTTCTCGTATCCTCTACCTATAAAATATCCTGACAAATATTCATACCCTAAACCCATTCTTTTCCTTGTAAAGACAATATGCAGAACTCTATCTCTCAAACTAGCTAGGTTTAGCAAAAACTATGGCTTCTAGTTCTCAAAACCAAGTAACATCAGTTACTCAGAAATAACAATCTACCTCTATATGTATGCAGAAAGCACCTCTTCAAAGAAGAACTGTAGGTTCCTCTAAGATTATCAATGAAGCAGCAGACTAGTGGTCTTATAGTATTCTGGGAAAAATCATGCCAAAAGATAAGATGGAGATCAAGAAAGTAGGGGCCGGTATCAAGACATTATGGGGAGGATATAAAAACAAAGAAGCTAATTTGATGGGCCATAACATTTTTGTGGTTAAATTTAATAGTGAAGCTGAACAAAAAGATGCAATCAAAAGAGGTCCATGGATAATCAATGATGATGTTTTCTGTATCAAAAAATATAACAATGAGTTGAAGCCGGACGAACATCTCTTTTTGGTACAAGAATTTAAAGTCACTTCAAAAAGTTTAAACCGGAACATATTAACATAGCAGTTGTCGATGAAGCTATTGAGTTTATATAAAATCTCTATAAAACCTAAAAATTGTCGTCCAAGATATGAAAATTCTATTACAACAAGGGTTGAAGTAGATTTGCGACAACCATTAATTAGAGGTGGTTGGTGGAATACTATTAGAGGTAGTCAGGTTTTGATTACATATCATTGGGATCTTCAACCTCATAACATTTGTCTTAAATGTTTTATTATTGATCATTTTGAAGAAAACTTTGCTTATTATGCTCATTAACTTTTCTTAGATTGTTTAACTAGTGATGGTATGCCAAATATAAACTAGAACATCATGAAGAACAGTGAAGCTAATGGTGATGAGAAAGACAATATGTTTGTGATGGAAGAGGAAACTATTAATGATGAAGAATCGAGACAAAATAAGAGAATGGGAAACACTGTTCTCAATAATGAACCTTCAAATAACCCCCATAACATTCATGTCCTCCCCCTCCCACAATGGTGTAAGACAAGACTCAACTGCCATGTTGAACAATTTTAGTACAATACAGCTGGACAACCAAGATTCACGGACCAGCACTCATGGACTTCAAGGAAATACTACAAGTCAGGTAACTAATTATTTCGTTATTTTCTTTCTGTCTTTTACAAACATGAAGATTTTATCTTGAAATTGTCAAGGTTTTTGTTCTAAAGTTACTACAGATCACTTGCATCACCTTATTAATCTGCATAATTCTGATATTGTGTTTTTTTCAGAAACCAAAATTAATGATAATAGAATTTTAAAGTTTCCAAAAAATTATACGTATCCTAATAGTTTCTATGTACCCGCTGTTGGTTTAGCTGGCGGGATTCTCCTCTTATGGAAAGATGGTTTTCAACTTGACATAGTTCACTCTAGTCCAAACATGATTCATGTTATTATTCTCAATGACCCATCTAAGGGAGAATGGTTCTTGTCTTAGTAAAGATGAACAAGATGACCAGTGGGATTATATTAATGATCTTAGTAAAAGTGTTAAAATTCCTTAGGTAGTAATAAGAGATTTAAGCATTACTTTTAGCTAGGATGATAAGTTCAATCATGCTTCTACATCTAGTTTTAGCTCTAACTCCATTAGTCAAAAATTAAGAGACTTTGATCTCACTGATTTAGGCTTTAATGACAATCCTTTCACTTGGACTAGTAATATCATGGCACTGATAGAATCAAAACTAGACTTGATAGTGTCCTTGTCAATAATGATTGGTTCTTAGCTTACCCTGATTCTAATCTTACTCATCTTTCCTATAATGAATCTGATCATGCACCTATCCTTCTCCAATTATTATGTATTAATGTTTCTATTAAAGGAAAAACTTGAAAGTTTTTTGAAAGTTGGCTGCAAAACTCCAAATTTGTCTCTGAAATAGAAGCTTCTTGGTGTACTAATGTTTCTGGTTTTGCAGCATACGTTTTCGTTAAAAAATTGTACAACACTAGGAAACATCTTTCTATTTAGAACAAAAATACTTTTGGTCATATACAGAAAACCATTTGTAGCCTTAAAGAGGAACTCATTCCTCTCTAAAGAAATGACGTGGGTAGCAACAATACAAACAAATTTATTCAGCTGGAAGTTGAAATTCAAAGGTGGGATTCTATTTAATCTTCTTTCTAGAGAAGATAAGGGAAGGAAAGATACTATAATGAGATGGATAAGGACACTAAATATCTTTACACAAGGGCCGCCAATAGAAGGAAAACAAGAAATTAATGGTTCATCTTGTAAATCTTTCCACTCTATAGAGGAATATGATAGGGTGACCCATTATTTCCATTTCTTTTTGTTAGCAATGGGAACTTTTTCAAGGAAATTTGAATATTTTGAACAAGCCAAACTACTCACTGGAGAGAAAATTGCTAAGAGAGCTCCGAAAATTAACCATCTGTTATTTGTTTGTGATTGCCTTCTTTTTTGTATGGCTAATCCGACTCAAACAAGATACCTCCTTCATATTATTGCAGAATTTAGCAAGTGTTCTGGTCAAGTTATAAACTTCTTTAAGTCTTCAGTGTACTTCAATAAAAATATTGGTCCCTTTGCGTGTCAAGATATCTCTGGAATTCTTCAAGTCCCAATCATGGATTTTAAGGAGAAATACCTTGGACTTCCTTTTTTTCATAGGAAAGAACAAGAAAGTGCCTTTCTCGGTCTTGGTTGATAATATGGAGACAAGGTTATCAAAATAGAATTCTTCTAATCTCTCTAAAGCAACTAGAACTGTTATGGTCAAACATGTTTGTTAGAGCATTTCTCGGTCGAACTCACAAGTGTTGATATCTCAAGCTTGTAGTCAACTTTAGTTGTCAAAACTATATCTTGATTTCTAGTCTACAATTAGTTAAGTCTCGGTCTAGGATAGTGTAGTTGAGAAACGAATCAGTCATCATTTGCGTTCTTCCGTTTGAAGGCGAAGATCAACCGAAGATTTTGGAGAACTTCATCAACAAAAGGTAAGTGAGACTGAACCACCTATTTCTCAAGTTATATTCACTTTTATATCCTTGAGACGTTTATCGCATAACTAATTACACTAGCTTGCATAGACAAGAATTTCGAGTCGAGAACTAATTATTTAGTTTACAAATTTCTCGAAATATAATGACTAAGCTTAATGAACATTTGTTCATACTTGATCAACTTCGGTGGAGAACAATTTATTGTTCGGAACCAAATCTTGATTCAAGTTTATCATTAAAAAATAGCCTGGAACAGTGATATGTGTCATTGATGTTATTCGTGAATGTTTCGAATTAATTTAGAGAAATATAGAACTACTATATTCGGAATACAAGACAGTGTTATCAGTCATACAAATTGAGAAAACTGTTATATTTCTGAAGCCGTAACATGTACTCGTACATGTAGTGGAGTAGCTATATATCGACTTTCAGATTTGTGTGATACGCATATTTGTATGCACATCATGGGAAAACCTGTTTGTTTCGTGATCCAGATATGTATGCATATTTATATGCAAACCATTTTGGAACTGTGGTAAGGGAACCTGGTTAAAGTACTCAAACTGGTATGCGAACCAATACAGTTCTATGTTCCAGAACCAGTAACTGAAAAGGTTCTATGAACTCCGGAACCGGCAAAGGTCTTAGGTTTGCAAACCGGTACGTGAACTGAAAAAGTTATGTCAACTCCGGAACTTAGAGTTGCACCTAAGTTTGCAAACCGGTATGTGAATTGAAAAAGTTCTGTCAACTCTGGAACCCGGTTTTGCTTATAAGTTTGCAAACCGGTCCGCGTACCTTGACTCAGCCGATTCACGAACTACTTAAGTATTTGTACTTTGTGCATTTACCAACTATGTCGATTATGATTCAATTGCGATTAAATTATTTCTCTGAGATAATTTGTATTTGATCAATTCTTTATAATACACTAGACCCATTCAATCACATGATTGTGACTCAAGAACAATGTCTTTGTGTTCATAAAAATAAGTGTTAAGCTTTTAAGTTCAAACCAACTAGTTTCGGCTAACCATGTTGGATATAGTCTTTGTACACGGTTAGGTTATGATTTACCTAACCAGAGTGTATATCTTGTTTATGTGAATATGATTCAAAGTTTTCATCTAACGGTGAATTTTATTTGCTTGGTTCCAAAGCTATGTTAGCTTAAACCTAAAGCAACCTATGCTTTGAATGTCTAAGGGGAACTCTTGGAAACTGGGATCTTTGAATCCTGACACTAATTTTTGGTGGGTCCTAGTTGTATCTAGAGTCATCCTCTCCAGAAACCCTTTTAGGGTTTAACGACTATCAAAGACTTCATTGGGATTCGTGAAGCAAGGTCCAGTTATCTTTTATCTTGATAACTTGAGTATCCTGATCTTGTTCGATTGTTTATTTATCACTTGAACAAGATAGTTAAAAATAAAAAAGTTCTCTTCGTCTCAAACTTTGTGATTCCGCAAGTTTCATACTTGTGAGGTGAATAATAATCTAGGATGCACTTCGGGTTGCATAAGTCCGGATTTTGAGGATAGCCAGACTTTTGTCTAGTTTCTATCGATTTCCACCACCTTGATCTTACGTTTGATCTGATCATCCGTTTCGATCGTAAATAAGGAAATCAATTATATGCTTAATCTGTGGGAGGTAGATTTGGTTTAAAGTCTTCAATTGAGTTGAAGCAACTCTTAGTTGGTGTGACGTCATTTAAGGGAATCAATTACGTAAAGTCCTGCTGGGATTCAAGGGGCGTAAGGAGCACAACTATACCTTAATCGGTGGGATACCTTTTAGGGATCAACTACATTCCAGACCGAAGTTAATTGGTGGTAGGATAGTGTTTGTAGCGGTTTAATACAGTTTAGTGTTCAATCTGGACTAGGTCCCGGGGATTTTCTGCATTTGCGGTTTCCTCGTTAACAAAATTTCTGGTGTCTGTGTTATTTCTTTTTCCGCATTATATTGTTTATCTTTATAATTGAAATATCACAGGTTGTGCGTTTGATCAATCAAAGTAGATAGGTCCGACCTTGTTTGTTGGATAAGACTCGATTGGTCCTTGGATATTGGTCTTTGGTACCGTCCAAGAACTCTCTTTGTAATTTGGTTCACGGATTCAATTTTGTAAACATTCTAATCACAAGAGAGATAGAGATATAACTCTAGACACTTTCCTTGATAGAGTTTTTACTTCCGGAGCTGTGTTGTGTTTGTCCATACAGATTGCCTATGAAAAAGTTTGTGGTGTATTTGGTACTCCCAACGTTTTTAATTTGTATCAGAGCATGCAAACACGTCAAGACCTAACAAGTATGTGTTTGAAGCAGTCTAATTCTATGGACATAGACGAAATCTCTATAAACATATCACCAGTTCAGAATCACTCAGACATGATTCAAGAGTTTGGCTCACATAAGAAAACTGACACATCTTTTACATCATCTAAAACTTTGAATAACTGGGAAACATGCCTAAAAGAACAGTTGAATGAACTTTCTGACGGATGTGATTCATATGTTGATGAAGATGTTGATGAGGAAGTCTCACAATATATTAAGTTGTTTGACCATCTCTTGAAAGGAAAAAGATAAACATCTTGTCTGATTCTGTTTCTAACTCCTCTCTGTCAAGAAAACAGGAAATTGAGAAAGATCTTTAAAGGTTATGATTGTGATTATCAATAATACAATCCTTTCTTAAAGATCGCGAAGAAGAAGTACGTTCAAGGAACTATGAATGTGAAAGACTTCGTAATAATCTCATTGTGTTGGAAGAAAAACTTGCAAGGAATGATGCAATGTTTAACCTTCAACGGATTTGTTCTAAAAACAGAGAAAGTGTTTTTCTCACTCGAGAAAGACAGCTTGAGGCTAATTTAACTGCTGCTAATGATAATATCAAGTTGTTAAAAGAAAACTTGAAAAAGTTCAATGCTAGTTCAAACAAATCATCCTCTATGCTCGGAGCAAGAAAAATTCGTCGTAACACACGAGGACTGGGCTATAAGAGAATAGATGCTCCAAGTATTAGCAAAGAGATAAAATTTGTCAAAACTAGTACATCCTTTCAACCAAAGGTTTCCACTAAATGTGAAATACCTAAGACAACAGTTGAAGTTCGAAAGAGTAAATATAAAACTCGAAGAACAACACACAAGGATCCAGATAATAACACTTTTTCTAAGTGTTATTATTGCGGTAAAAATGGTCACCTGCAAAAGGAATGCCGTTTTCACATAAGGGATGAAAAACTTCATGATGTACTTATTTGGGAATCACAAGAAGTGATCAAACCAAAATCATATGCTAAGACTAGTACTCTTAACATTACAGGTTGTCAACGTCCAACCTTTAGGCAAGGGAATCAGTGCTGTGATAAACCGAGTTTTGCCTATAAATGTTCTACAAAGCCTTTTCACAATTGTAATGATTTCCAAAAGGCTAATCTTGTAGAGACAAAGACAAGGTCCGATGTTCCCAGTTGGATAAAGTCTAACTAGAACTGTCATTCAAATACTTCTCCGAGTATTTATGACACAGTTAATGGGAATAAAAGGACACTGAAAGGATCTGTCTCAGAAACTCATAATAATACTTTTTTGAACCTTCACTCTAAGGTTGAACATAAAAAAATTGAGCTCAGAAAACAGATTAGCAAAATCAAAAATTTCAGAAAGGATAAGAGAAGGCGGAATACAGGTAAGAATTCTACATCCTCTTCTCTTATAGATGAAACTGTTTATTTACTATGAACAGATGAAAATCATGGATGTTTACCAAAGAATCGTGTTGTTTATAATAGGCATTTGATGGATGCCTACCATAACATAATTTTATTATGTTAAATCATGCCCCTTCCTTTTGTCATGGAAAGGGAGGAGCACAATACGTTCAAGAATTATTCTTCTTGACACATGATATTTTGGTATTATGCACCATTTACTCTGTTTTGAATTTTTTCTTTTATCTTTGATTTTGTTATCTCAACTATCTCTTGTGCTCTAGATTTTTATCTATTGAGATAAGATCAATGTTGAGTATAATTATCTGTTTAAAAAAGTCCGAACACAATTCTTGTGCCCATGGACCCATGAGCGTTAGGTTCCGAAACCGGGCCGGATCTTGAATCAAAGCCTCTTCAAGAAGATTCTAAAACGAATTTCTCTTCCCTTAGGTTTAAATATGTATAAGGTTCGTCGCCTTGTATTATATTTAACGGTACTAGAATAACTCACGAACATTCACGAACCATGGATGCTTATAATGTTTCAAACATTATAAAGGAAGATAACAAGAAGAAGGAGAATGATAATTCCTCAGGTATTGTTGAATTATATAATAATCCTGTCAGTATAGCATGTTACTTTGCTCAAGAACACACAAGGTTAAGACCGGTTCAGATATCTCGGGATGGAAACATTTTGTGTGACATCAAAGTAGTGTTCGAACAATTGTCTGCTGCCAAAAGGGATCTCGAACTTCTCAATTCGGAACTGGGAAAAGCCTTCGAAGACCTCGTCTCTCTTAAGACGCAAACTACATACTACAAATGATTTTTTTTTGTTTTTGTTTATCTAGTAAACTTCTTTTGAGGAATTTATTCTTGAGAAGGATAACTAGGGTTTGGTATAACAAAGATTGTGATTACACATAGCTATTTCCAACGTTTTTCATCTTGCATGTTTTTATATTTATTTTTTTAAATTCTAGAGTTGTTGGAAGATGAACTTGCAGTATGTAATCATTACTGGTTTAATTATTGCAAAATTCTTATGAAAAATTTGTGCTTTTACGTTCTCGTGAATAGAACTAATATTTCATATATGCTCAGAAGTTAAATCTATTTTTTTTATAAACGGAAAATATAACAAACTCTTTGAGATTATTCTCGCAGTATTGATCTTCACTTTCGTGTTTTGCTGCTCGACACACTCCGTAAGATTCTCTTATGTTGAGTAAAATTGAGTAAAATTGTCTATTTGATCGTAACTGGCCTTGAGATTAATTTATGTCGATACTATGGATACAAATCCTTGTGATTTGTTAATGTCCGCCTAAATCCTTCTTTTTTCACAAAAGCAAGGTCACTCGTGTTGTTCTCTTGGGAATGACATTTAATGGGGGAGAGTTCTTAAATGACCTTATGCTTAATTTCTATATCTTTGTGGGGAGTGTGGTTATGGAATTTTAAAGGGGATGCTTGTATCTTTTTAATCTCCTAGGATGAGTGCTAAGTATTTATTACTATGTGAAATTATCTAAACAAGCTAATATGTAGAGTTACATTTTAAATATGTTATTATGTAGTATCTCTATCTTCCTTAAACCTGGGATATCTTTTGGTTGTATTCATTATGATCCCGCTATTTTTGTATCTTTGTTAATTTTATTGACAAAAAGGGGGAGAATGATTTAGTAGTTTCATACTACATACACATGGTTTACGGATCATTATGTAAGGGAGAGAGAATCATTTAGCAATGGGTCTTACCTATTATACAAAATATGTAAGTATTAATTAAGGGGGAAAACATATCACCATAGTATTGCTTCAGAGTTGAGATACAATTGAACTTTGGAGAAAAGATAATAACACTATGTTTCTCTGTATAACGACGAATGTTGTTATAGCTACGGATCTTCAACAACAACGATGCAGAGTTGAACACGTTCAGAATCATTGTGACTTGAAATATCGAAGAGTTCAAGGAGAGTTGAAGAAACCAAGGAAATCAAGGCATGATGGATCGAGGAGTTTTTCAAAGCTTTATTTTTGTTATCCATATGTATTAATAATTTTGTCACTAAAATTTACAAGGGGAGAGATTTATAGAGCATTGCTCGGTCGAACTCACAAGTGTTGCTATCTCAAGCTTGTTGTCAAATTTAGTTGTCAAAGATATATCTTGATTTCTAGTCTACAATTAGTTAAGTCTCGGTCTAGGATGGTGTAGTTGAGAAACGAACCAGTCATCATTTGCGTTCTACCGTTTGAAGGCGAAGATCAACTGAAGCTTTTGGAGAACTTCATAAACAAAAGGTAAGTGAAGACTGAACCACCTATTTCTCAAGTTATATTCAGTTTTATATCCTTGAGACGTTTGTCGCATAACTAATTACACTAGCTTGCATAGACAAGAATTTTGAGTCGAGAACTAATTATTTAGTTTACGAATTTCTCAAAATATAATGACTAAGCTTAATGAACATTTGTTCATACTTGATCAACTTCGGTGGAGAACAATTTATTGTTCGGAACAAATCTTTATTCAAGTTTATCATTAAAAAATAGCCTGGAACAGTGATATGTGTCATTGATGTTATTCAGCAATGTTTCGAATTGATTTAGAGAAATATAGAACTACTATATTCGAAATACAAGACAGTGTTATCAATCTTAGAAACTGAGAAAATTGCTATGTGTCTGAAGCCGTAACATGTACTCGTACACGTAGCGGAGTAGCTATACATCGACTTTCCGATTTGTGTAATATGCATATTCGTATACACATCATGGGAAAATCTATTTGTTTCGTGATACAGATAGGTATACATATTCATATGCAAACCATTTTCGAACTATGGTAAGGGAACCAGATTAAAGTACTCAAACTGGTATGCGAACCAATACAGTTCTATGTTCTAGAACCAGTTTAGTACCCAAACCGGTACGCAAACTGAAAAGGTTCTGTGAACTCCGGAATCGGTTGTTGATGGGGGAAAACGATTTGCTGGTTTTTTGGGAAAGTGAAGAGACGACCGTGCAGACGGGACTCCTCGACCGGGCAAACTGCTTAACCACAATCAGATGCACTGCACGGGAGTGCTTTGAGTTCGATAGATCAATCTGTAGGACTCCGGCCTAAACAAAGACAATGGACGTTCCAGAGTCAATTCGGTCACAATGAGGGAAGATGGTCAATCTGTAGGACGGAAGCTGAGAAGTGTGTGAGCTCAATGATAAAGGATTGTGAGTGTGTTGTAAGTTCTGCAAATGAATCACTAGGTTCGAATAAGTTCTGGTTGATTGATTGAATTCTTGAGAGTGATTGCTCAGGTGAGAATTCTTCTGTAGACGATGATTTTTGGTCGTTCAATCGTGGATTCAGAAACTTATTTATATTGCCAGAATAGTAGACACATTGATCTCCAGTAAGTGTGACAGTTGCTCAAGTGAAAGAGTGGGAAAGTGGAAATCGTGGTTAAACCAATTCCAGGTCGTGCGGAGACTTGGCTGATTGTCCATCCACTACTTTGCTAACTCCTTCAACTGCTTGTACGACTTACTAACATTTCTCATCGTGGATGAACACACGTGCCGTAGGCTGCCAGACCAAAACCCTAATTAATATCCCCCCATGGGACATGATTGATGTCTCATGATTGTGGAGTCTGCAAGGCAGATGTGTATTTAATTAGTCGGTTTTTGACTTGATTAGACGATGAGTCTAAATATTGTTGAGTCGAGCATGATTGACGAATGCTATATGATTCATGGATTAAACATGTCTGCTGGGACAGATGTATAATTCTCAAATGAATTTTGATAGCTGAATTAACATAATAAATATTGATAATTTGAGCAAATATTGCTCAAGTGAGCAATATTCGATTAATGAATTATTAAACATTATAATATTACTGGTCGTCTGAGCAAATATTGCTCATTTGATGGATTACTGAATATTGATAGTTGAATCAATATTGATAGTCTGAGCAAATATTGTTCGTCTGAGCAAATATTGCTCATTTGAACAATTATTGGTAGCATGACCAAATAAAGTATTAATTTAAAATATTGGCAGCTGATGTAATTTTAAAGTGGTAAGTAGAGTTCGTTCAACTCGGACTTGTGAAGACTCGATTCTAGACTTATATTCCGATTAAAATAGCAAATAAACAAAGATGATATCAATATTACGAGAGACTAGGACTTAGGATTCCACCAAACTTCACAATCAATTGGTTCATACGATGATTCATAACAATACTAGATCTTTTATAGACTTTATTCCTTTGCCAAAAGTAGATTTTATAAAGCATTAGATGTAAATCATAAGCATAGTGCATCAAAAGTTCTTAGACTAAGCATACACTATCAAACAAAATCACAAATAATCAACGAAAATCATAAATCGATTGAAAAGCAATGAAAAAAGTCATACGAATCAATTATAATTACCATCAATTGTGAAACATGGCTTCCTCCATCATCTCAGTGTTGGGGTATAGCTCCTCATGGTAAAAACATGCTCAAAAGATTGATTCATGGCTCAAAAAGTGTGTTTATTGAAGAGAAATAATAATACAACGAATCTGCAACGCTTTTCTGGCGTTACAGAAATCACCGTTACAATGAAGTGCTGTTAATAAACGATAAATCGGTTCTGCTGTTGAAGAATGACACTCGTGTGCGACTGTTCCGTGTGGGTCATTGTTCTTCGTGTTCTTCAGCAGCAGCGGCAGAACCCGGTTTCCTGCACCTTTGATTTCTCGGCTCTGTCGTGTTCTAAACTTTCCCTAACTTTCGACACACCTTCTATATGACCCAACCAATCTATTTATATCAAAAAGAGCGATTAAATCTCTCCAAAATCTTCCAAAATCTCTTCCTTTCTCTTCACACCAAAGTTGCGGCAATTTCTTGTTTTAGAATTTATACGTGTTTCTGAGCTTTCCTTTTGATTCTAAACTCTTCCTTAGGTAGATACCAATCTTTGGGAAGGTTTATAGCACTTTAATCTCTCTAAAATTTCCTAAAACAGGTCACACACGTGACTTTCCATATTTTGCTGTTGAGATAAAAATCCGTCGATTGAGCCCAGTTTAATTGATTTCAACACCCATATTAGATTCCTAGACCCATAAGGAGTCTATCCTATGAAAATCAGAGGTTTAGTCGACCTCAAACTCCTCCAAATCACTACCACCAAAACTGTCAGAAACATGTTTTCTGTTTTGGTTTTGGTTTCCCGCCAAAAACAGAATTTGAACGTGAATGGGAAAGGTTACCCCTTATCCAGTGGTCTCCCCTTATCCGTTGCTGGAGTTCGCATAACACTCGTCCCTTGGGTTGCATTTATCAACTTTTCGATCCAATTTCACCGCAAAAGCTTATTTCTCCAAAAACACCTACAAAGAGATAAAATACCAAAATAAGTACAAAAATGGGTACTAACAATATACACAATAGAGATGAAAATAGACACATAAATGCGTCTATCAGCAGCTGGGACGAATATTATATAATTAATCCATATGTTGATTGCTGGATCAACATAAAATTATTAGTGCTTGAACTTGCTCAGAATTATGATTTGCAGAGCGACCAGTTAAAAACCCTAATTTTGATCGATTACTGATCGATCAATGATTTACTGAAAATCAATCTCCGAGTGAGAGAGGGACCGGCTACATGGGATGGTGGCCGACCATGTAGCGCCCAAATGCTCGAATGAGCAAACACCATAGTCCTTTGCAGACCAGTTGGTGGAAAGATGATAAAATGCTAGTTTAATCATTTACTAAAATAGTGCTCGTCTGAGCATAAGGAAATAAAACCTAATTATGGAGAGATGAGGGACCGACCAAAGGGTATAAAACCGGCCCTTGGTGGTCGTGGTACCAACTGGTGGTCGATTGAACAAGTTCCATGTTGGTTGGAAAGAGTTTGAAACCAATATGAACTATAGAAGATTAATTAGGTCAAGCTAAGTTCGATCTAACGGTTGAAAGATATTAGCTTGAATCTAATCAGGTTTTCAACTAACGGTGAATATTGAATGCTTTGTTACCAAGATAACTTAGATTGCAAATCCTGATTTGGAGACTATATAAAGGAGAACTCTAGCAACTGGGAAAGTTAATCCCCACACCTCTTGTGTGATACTAGTTGTATAAGCTAGAGTCGATTCTCCTTTAACCTTAGGTTTCTACCGAGACCCTGTAGGTTAACGACTTGAAGACTTCATTGGGATTGTGAATCCAGACCCAACTATTTTCTCTGTAGTTGCGTGATCTGATCTTGCTATTTCTATCGTATTTGAGTACAATCGTTAGATTGGCTTGAGATTAATTTCTCCGATAAGCAAGATAGAAAAGTAGTCACAAACATCTTCGTCTCATCGTTTGTGATTCCACAATATCTTGTTTTGCCAGTCGATTAAGAGTATTGTGAGGTGATTGATAATTCAAGGCTATTCTTCGGGAATATAAGTCCGGGTTATCGAATGGTTCCTGTTCACCTTGATTTATCAAAAACCGGAACAAAACTTGTAGGTATTTCTGTGGGAGACAGATTTATCTATTACTGTAGACTTTTCTGTGTGATACAGATTTGTTCATTAAAGTCTTCGACTTTGGGTTGTAGTAACTCTTAGTTGTGGGTGAGATCATCTAAGGGAATCAAGTGTGTAGTATCATGCTGGGATCAGAGACGCAAAGAGCGCAACTGTACCTTGGATCAGTGTGAGATTGATTGGGGTTCAACTACAGTCCGGAATGAAGTTAGTTTGTAGTAGGCTAGTGTCTGTAGCTGCTTAATACAGTGTGTGTTCAATCTGGACTAGGTCCCGGGGGTTTTCTGCATTTGCGGTTTCCTCGTTAACAAAACTTTTGGTATCTGTGTTATTTATTTTCTGCATTAAATTTTGTAATATAATAGAAATATCACCGGTTGTGCGTTTGTATCGATCAATTGGTAAGTCCAACCTTTGGTTGTTGATTAAAATTGATTGATCCTTGAACATTGGTCTTTGGTACCGTTCAAGTTTATTTCTCTTGTATTCAATCAGACTCGCAGATTTCTATTTGCTTGAGTTGGGATTGAATCGACAAATTCAGATATAACTCTTTGATATACTTTTTTATTAATATTGAGTCTGACTGTCTAGTTGATTCTCTTAAAAGTATATTGGAGTTAGTCCATACAGATTTCTAAGCGAAATATTGGGTGAGGTTGTTAGACCCCCGCTTTTTCAATTGGTATCAGAGCAGGCAAACATATTTAAGACCTTACAAGTCTGTGTATGTAGCGATCTGACTCTATGGACAGTAGTGCTATCTCAATAAACGTACCGCCAGATCCAGGGATTTCAGAATTCTCTTCCATGACTGATTTAATAAAATCTGTCGAAGAAATTCTATCTAAACCTTCATCAGGTTTAAAATCCCTTGAAGTCTTTTCAGGGCTTGAAAAGAAGCTTGAGAGCTTATCTCTTGATGTTGAGTTATACCTCCAGAAAGAGCAAGAATCTCTTGATAAGCTAAACCAAGTTATGATTAATAATATTCATGTTGAAGTCGACATTGATTTACTAATCAGTGAGAGCAAGGATCCTCCTCTGCGTAATTCAATTAGTTATAACAAACTAAATGAAGTACAAGAGGAGTTTAAATCTCAGTCATCTGAGTATATCACCTCAAAGCATGAATCAATTCATTGCTCAATTCCCGATGCTTCCTATAAAGATAGTAGTATTGTCTTCTTTTATGAAGAAGCTAGGACGTCTCTTTTTATCAAAAGAGTTTCCCTTCGCAGTACTAAAAACTATATGTAAAAACTGTTTTTTATAAGTTTGAAATCGTGAAATCATAAACACAAATCCGTTTGGGTTCTCTTGAAGTTCTTTGATAGACTTATAAAAACAGTTCTGTGGGTTTCACTCAATACTGGAAGTTGTAAGAGCTGTTGGAAAGAAACTCTTTCTTGGTGCCATGGTGAGCAAGAAATTTTTCAACTCAACACAACTTGATTGTGTTGAAAGTGCATCCTCACCAAGAAATGCCCTGTTATGTATACGGTGAGGGAAGCACAAGAATTGGAGCACATATATTATGTTGGGTATGATTTTGAATGTTTGGTAACGTTGTAGAATTCGATTGGATTCTCCTAAAAAAAAGGTATGTCTCTAAACTTGAGAAAGTTTTATGATGATCTATGTACCTTGTGTATCATTCATGTCTACCTAACTTGATTTGTGTTTAAGGTTCTTAAATGTTCCGGTTTGAAAATAGTTTTTCGGGATGTTTTGGGCTTCTTGGTACACTTCAGGTATGCATTCCTGTTTGCATACCAGTTTACAAATGAATTTTTGTAATAAAATCCAGGGAAATTCGTTTGCATACCAGTTTGCATACTGAAAATCCGTTTGCATACCCGTATGCATACTTGCCCGTAGACATCGATATTCGGTAAACTTGTTTTGGCCGTAACTTCTTCGTCCGAACTCGGAATGACCTCATTCTTTTTGCATTCTCTTCCTATTTGAATTATCTTCAAAATGGAGATGAGAATTCTTGTATTTGGATGAGTTAAGATTGGTCCTTGTCCCGTATCTTGTTTTTGAGTGTTTTTCTCTGTTTCGTCGCACTTGTTCCACTTCTCTTGGACTTGGGCACTTGGATTCTTGGAGTAATTCTCTTCTAAGCTCATTTGTAGATTTTACAAGAATGATGTTGGTAAATCACAAAGAAGGAAGTTCAAGAATGTGCAGTAGTACGCATTGCTATGAGATTCTTGAATGTTCACAATTCTCTTATGTGAACTATGATGCATGGTCTTTAATGACTTTGTATGCTCTTCTTCGTTAAGAAATTCTTTTTATACGCCTTTGGTAGATATTTTTGGTGTAAATCCGGGCGAAAAAGATTGATTCTACCCTCTAAGGACAAATCATCTTATATGTGCATTACGAGTTTGTCTTGATTTCTAGGAATCTTCTTATGAGAATTTCTTCTTGTGTTTTAAGAAGGATAACTAGGGTTTGGAATAGCCTTCATTGTGAGTACACATAGCTATTTCCAACGATTTTCATCTTGCAATGTTTTTAGATTTATTTGTTTAAATTCTTAAGTTGATTTGGAAGATGATTTTGCAGTATTATCTTTATGGTTTTATATATTTCAACTTGTTATGGGATATGTGTGTTTGCATCCGTGAACTATGATTGTCCCATACGTGGTCAAAAGTTAAGTCTTTCATAGTTCGATATGCAAGTATTGATAAAAGATTGAATGAACTTTTGACAAACAAAAGATAAGCCTATTATGTCATTATGCAAATATTGATGGAAGATAGGATGAGCTTTTGTTTACAAAGATTAAGTGTATTATATGTCATTGTGCAAATGGTGATAAAGAATAAAATGAATCTTTGTTTATTCCGCAGTATTGATCTTCCCTGATCCATATTCTTATGTTAAATACTGTGCGGTTCCGTAAGTTCTCTTATGTGAGCATTTCCGATTAAATTAATCATGGGTTCTCTTGTGGTTAATTTAATTGAGTATTTTGGATACAAATTCATATTTTTATGAGATTTGTTAATGTCCAAAGAAATCCTTCTTTTCTTGTGAAAGTAAGGTCGCTCTGGTTGTTCTTTCGGGAATGACATTTTATGGGGGAGAGTTCTTAATTGAACTTGTGCTTAATTGCCAAATCTTTGTGGGGAGTGTGGCTGTGGAATATTATAGGGGTTATCTTGTATCTTTATAAACTCCTTGATTAATGCATTTAGTTTCGGCTATATGATTGCATCTAAGAAGTTGATATGTGTTTTATTTTGGTCATGAAATGTCTCTATGGAAATTTCATTAGGATCCCACTAGTTTTCGTACCTTTGCCAATTTTATTGACAAAAAGGGGGAGAATTAATGTGTAGTTCACACTACAAATACATATGGTTTTCGGATCATTATGTAAGGGGGAGTGGTTTCCATGTGAGATGGAGTATTGACTAAGGGGGAGTGATACATATCACCATAGTATTGTTGTTGAACTTGTGATACAATTGAACTTTGATGTTGTGTAATAATACTATGACATTGTGCAACAATGATTGAGAGCTTTTGTTTTCTCATTGTTATGGTTACGGATTTTCAACAACGATGATGTTGAACATACAACCTTTGGAATCATTGGAGTACTTGGAAGTGACGAAGATTTCGAGTAATGTTGAAGAACCAAGGAGATCATGCATGTGGAAGAGAAGCTGCAAAGTTTATTTTTTGTATTCCATATGTATTGATAGTTTTGTCACTAAAATTGACAAAGGGGGAGATTGTTAGAGCACTCTTCGGTCGAACTCGCAAGCGTTTCTATCTCAAGCTTGTTATCAAGTTTAGTTGCCAAAACTATAAGTCTTGATTTCTAGTCTACTTATAGCTAAGTGTCGGACTAGGATAGAAAGTGTAGTTGAGCTCTAGACTCCACGACATTCATCATACAAAGACGAAGAACTACTCAAGGAACTGGTGGAACTTCATCTACTAAAAGTATGTGGAGACTTGAACTTATCTATCACTTAAAAAGTCTATCTACTCTATCTCCTATCTTGAGACAAAAGTCGTATTGCTATATAGGCTTCAATTATACACATTTGCTATTTCAAGCCGAGTTTATCTCGCTTATATTTTTATCGAAATATGTGTTGGTAAGCTTTCTCTTTGGCCAAGTTCATCTTTACAAGTGACGAAAGTCATGTTGGTTATTTCAATATCTTTAAATTTTCTTTGATGAAAAATAGTGTGTGAGTATCCTCTATTTAACATCCTCTAAGAATGTTTCCATGATTGAAATGAGAGTTTAGAACATGTAACCATCCTTGGATATAAGCATATAATGTGTTCGCGCATTAGTGTATAAGTCCAAAACAAAGAACCAAATGTATGCATACTTGTGTGTGTAATAAATGATTGATGGAGACTGGGTAAGTATGCGTACCCTACGCATACTGGCGGAAGTTCACGTCAGTGAATTTCTGCTGAGTTTGGAAATAAAAACCAACTCAATCCGGTTACCTAAGTATGCGTACCCGTACACATACTGGCGGAAAGTTCACGTCCGTGAATTTCTGCTGAGTTTGGAAACCAAAACAAACTCAAATCCGGTTACTTAAGTACGCATACCCGTACGCATACTTAAGTGTGTTACTTTCTAAAATTGGTTTATTCGTGAACTTAACTATATAAACTAAGGAATGCATATTTGCAAATCGTGGCTATGAAGTTCATGAATCGATTCGAGTGAATCAAAACCGATTTTGCTTCGATTGTGTCTTGTATACTTCTATGAGATCTAAGCAATTGAACAACTCTCTAACTAGTTCTTTTGAGTCATTTGAACTAGTTATGGTGAAGATGAATATGGTTGATATGAAAGTGCTCATATGGATAAACATTGGTTAATTATTGTTGAACCGACTAGGTGTACACGTTTAGGTATGGTTACCCAAACCTAAATGAAGGTGCATTTCATTTGCGTATAACAAGCTAAGTTCGATCTAACGGTTAAAATATATTAGCTTGAATCTAATCAGGTTTTCATCTAATGGTGAATATTGAATGCTTTGTTACTAAGGTAACTTAGATTGCAAACCCTGATTTGGAGACTATATAAATGAGAACTCTAGCAACTGGGAAAGTTAATCCCCACACCTCCTGTGTGATACTAGTTGTATAAGCTAGATTCGATTCTCCTTTAACCTTAGGTTTCTACCGAGACCCTGTAGGTTAACGACTTGAAGACTTCATTGGGATTGTGAAGCCAGACCCAACTATTTTCTCTGTAGTTGCATGATCTGATCTTGTTGTTTCTATCGTATTTAAGTACAATCGTAAGATTGGCTTGAGATTAATTTCTCCGATAGGAAAGATAGAAAAGTAGTCACAAGCATCTTCGTCTCATCGTTTGTGATTCCACAATATCTTTTTTTGCTAGTCGATTAAGAGTATTGTGAAGTGATTGATAATTCTAGGTTTTTCTTCGGGAATATAAGTCTGGGTTATCGATTGGTTCCTGTTCACCTTGATTTATCAAAAGACGGAACAAAACTTGTAGGTATTTCTATGGGAGACAGATTTATCTATTACTGTAGACTTTTCTATGTGATATAGATTTGTTTATTAAAGTCTTCGACTTTGGGTCATAGTAACTCTTAGTTGTGGGTGAGATTAGCTAAGGGAATAGTGCGTAGTATCCTGCTGGGATCAGAGACATAAGGAGCGCAACTGTACCTTGGATCAGTGTGAGATTGATTGGGGTTCAACTACAGTCCATACCGATGTTAGTTTGTAGTAGGCTAGTGTCTGTAGCGGCTTAATACAGTGTGTGTTCAATCTGGACTAGGTCCCGTGTTTTTTCTGCATTTGTGGTTTCCTCGTTAACAAAACTTTTGGTGTCTGTGTTATTTCTTTTTCGCATTATATTTTGTTATATATTAGAAATATCACAGGTTGTGTGTTTGTATCGATCAATTGGTAAATCCAACCTTTGGTTGTTGATTGAAATTGATTGATTCTTGAACATTGGTCTTTTGTACCGTTCAAGTTTATTTCTCTTGTATTCAATCAGACTCGCAGATTTCTATTTGCTTGAGTTGGGATTGAATCGACAAATTGAGATATAACTCTTTGATATACTTTTTATTAGGATTGAGTCTGACTGTCTAGTTGATTCTCTTAAAAGTATATTGGAGTTAGTCCATACAGATTGTTAAGCGAAATATTGGGTGAGGTTGTTAGACCCCGCTTTTTCTCAGTGCATATTATCCATACAAGCTTGGTATCTTGATGATGGTACCATTATTGGTGACACTGCAGAAGTGGCAAAGGCACTTACCTTCATCCAGACAGAAGGACCTGTACTAGGGCTTATATTGAATATTAAGAAAAAGGAAATTTTCTGTCCCTTTTGTGATGGACGAAGGGGAAGTGATTGGATGTTTCTTGCTTAAATCTCAAGACCAAAAAGTTTTGGGTGGTGTAGTCAGCCTGGATGATGGGTTTGTGAAGGAACTTACCATTAGGAGAGAAGGAAAGGCAGTGGATTTAATGCAGGTTTAATCCAAGTTGCGTGATCCTCAAAGTGAACTGTTACTCCTACGTGCATGTATGGGTATCTCCAAGTTGCTTTTTGGGCTTCGTATTTGCCATCCGGATTACATTGTGGAAGCTGCTGATATTTTTCATAGAGGCCTGAGAGAGGTGACAGAGGGCATTGTGCTTTGTGGTCCATTCTTTGGAGATCTACAGTGGAGGCTATCCACATTACCTATTAGATATGGAGGCCTGGGCTTATACACTGCTAAGGAAGCATCACAATATGCCTTCCTTGCATCGCGTGTGCAATCTTGGGGATTACAGTATCACATAGTGAGGGGTAGTGGAGTAAAAGGCATGGATGAAAACTTTAATAAGGCCTTGAGGACATTACAAGTAACTCTTCCTGATTTTAACTTTCGTAGCTTTACCAATAAAGACACCGCCCCCCTTACAGGACAAAGTACCCTGGCAAATGCTCTTTTCGTTAAAGTGGTTAAGGACATGGATAGAGTTTACAGGTTATCGGATAGGCATAAAGCGGTTTTTGGTTGCTTGCAAGTAACACATGCCCAGGATTTTCTCCTCGTTATTCCTATTGAGGGCCTTGGACAGAAGATGACTCCCTTAGAGTACCGGTCCATTCCTAAATACAAGTTAATGATTTCTCTATACCCTTCAGATTCACGATGTCCTGCTTGTATCACAGGATTTTTGGACTCATATGGGGAACATGCAGTTCATTGTAAGGTAGATCCTGGGTTCAAATATAGACATGACCATATGAGAGATACTTTATACGATGTACTATGGAGAGCTTGTATCTCAGCAAAAAAAAGAAGCGGCTTTCAATTTTTTGACAGACCCACTTGAGGGGAGATCAACACTCAGACCAGCAGATGTTCTTATTTTTGGATGGGCTAATGGAAAACACACATGTGTTGACCTTACTAGGGTCTCTCCATTAGTAGGTATTGGGCATGGCGTTTTTACAGTGGGACAAGCAGCTCTTAAGGCTGCCTAAGGTAAGATATCGAAGCATGAGAAAGCATGTGTTGACAATGGACATGCTTTTATCCCCTTTCCTTTTAATACTTTTGGTTATTTGGCTCCAGAAGCGGTTGGACTTCTCAAGAGAGTTCAGAAAGTCATGCAAAGTAATGTCATGACCCTCGGTTCGAGAGAGTTTATTTTTAAGAGGATAGGGTTTGCAATTCAAAAAGCGCTTGCGGCGCAGCTTGTTGCTCGCTTGCCTGCTATGTAATTACTTAAATTCAAATAAAGCAATTAAAAGAATTCGTTAAAAAAAAAATATTCACGGTAAAATTTTTTGTGTAAAACAAATTTTTTATTTTCAGTAATTGTTAAAAGCAAACAATTATTTTTGATAAAATAATACTTTCATAAATTTTATGATTTAATAGTGTATGCACACACAATAGAAAATCAGTGAATGCTCACACGGTGGAGGTTATGTAAATTGCTCACACGGTGAAAACTATGTGACTGGCTCACATAGTGAATTATGTGAATTGCTCACAATTTTATGAAAAAATCAAGTTATGATTTTGAATAATGAATTTTTTGCTCGTCTTTGCAGGTTTGAAGGAACGAGCAAGTTTTCGAAGTTTTTGTGTTATAGTCACTACTGCTAGTGAAATTGTAAACATGTAAGAGTTGGAGAGTTACCATTTAAACGCATATTAGCCGACCTGTTTTGACTCCGCACTTTTGGCAACAGTTAATGGCGGCTCCCGGTGGTGACCATGTCTCTGAATCTTCTGGGAAATGCTCTAGAAATATCAAACCAAAGATGAAGAATTTGGCAGATGTTCATGAAGAGGTAGATCAACCTTTTAGAAATGCTAAAAATATGATACACGGTATGTCTCTTGTTCGTCTGAGAGCCATTCGTGAGGGGATTAATGACTTCTTGACTTATGTGGACGCGGAAGAGAAGCAAAGACAGGATGAGTTATCCCAGAAAATAAAAACCGAAGATGAAAAACTTGCAGCTTATCAGCGGAAAAGACAACAACTTCAACAAGCGAGACTAGCGGCTGAAAGTGAGGTTCTACCTCGTCCTGATGGCGTAGCTTCTGATTCAGATGCTGAGAAAGTTGAATCTATTTGGAAACCTCTTGAGCGTAAAATCAAACCATATGCACCCGGTATGAGAGATGGGCGGTTGGCCAAGGATGACCTCCGAGCCGAATGCGAAGAAGATGAATATTTAGACGCAATGTATGATGATCCTGAAGACCAATCGGAAGAAGTTCCCAGTAAGGATTCTGACGATGATTCTGAGGAAGAGCTTGAAGAAGATTCCACGGATGATGATCGTGAATACGATGATAGATCCGATGAATCTGATGATTAGTCTCGTCTGCAATCTTCCTGAGTAGTTAATCAGTTTATTTATCATTGAAGTAGATGTTATTTTGATCGTCTGAGCAACTTGACGGCGTAGATAGTGCATCAGGAATTATTTTAAAATGACAATCTTTTATTATATCTTCTGCTTGATTTTCTTATGCCTTAAATATAGTGAGGTGGACCAATGTCCGTGCATGCAAAAGTTGATCATGATTCTCTGCAGTGTGATTGCACAAGCGATCCAGGAAAACATGTGATATGCACGGATGATCAATTCCAAGTCAAGGTACTGATTGTTTACCATATCTGGTCATGGTTATGAACTGTCAGTCCCAAGTATCATCACTTTTCTTCTGCTTCACTGACATAATCTCATTTGAGATTTAGAGCTTCAGTAGAAATCGCAACTGATTTGACCATTTTTAGAGGATAAGTATCCACCGTGTCTTGTGTATTGACCTTCAAGACTTAGGGTTTTCCATTTACACAAATACATCTTCTTCTATTATTGAGTTTAATCGCACAGAAGAAATTTCGATCGTAATCATACATCATAACAGCATGTCTGACAGCAGTTCATCTTCTCAAAGTTTACCTCCGTCGAAACGAGGAAGTGAAACTCCTAATCTGGTATGAAATACTCTTTCTCTTTATTTTCATTGTGTGCTCAATAGCTGATTATGAATATTTGTTGCAGATGAATCATGATGACCGACTTTCCTATGCTCCTTATAACTTAAGACCTAAACGGACTGTCAAAGTGCCTGCTCGTTTCAAATTCGCTTATACGGACGCCGGAACATCTATAAGTTTGTTTCCAATCATAGATTTATTTGAGCGATTCTCCAAACCTTTATTGAACCTAGATGCCGTTGCAGGTTGATGTTGACGTTGTTGGCGTTGAGAAGAGAAAAGGTAGGAAGTCTGTGATTGCGGTTGATGATGATGATCGTACTGGCAATGATTCGACCTCTGTAGATGCTGATCTCGGAGCTCTTGTTGGTGAGTACCCAACAGCTGGACTCCCATTTGACGTTCCCATAGAAAATTCCTGCTCGGACAATCAACTCATTGGTGGCTTCATCGTGCCCAAGTGTTATGCATCTCTTTATACAAGGATCTGGAGAAAATACGGGCATATTGCTACTACTGAAGTGTGGAGGAACTTTCTGCCAACTCTTCTGACTACTGTTGCTGGACTGTTGCCGATCATTGATGAGAGGAACATGGAGAATTTACCTGATGTCAAAAACAAAGAGATTCATCGATGGGACGACATGATCTCGAACTGTGAGATTCAATGTAGGTTGGATCCGTCGTCGGCTTGAGGTCATCAAGATTGATAGAGTAGTTGTTACTGCTAATATGATTTCTGCTTCAACTGCTATCATGAAAGAGGAGAAAGCGCTCGCACTGGAGTCGGTAAGGGTTGAGAAGGATATCCAGGACGTGAAAGTGAAACTGAAAACTTTCAGAAGAGACTTGAAATGGCTTTCAGTAAAAATTATTTGTTGTTGGATGGTTTGCTCTGAGTGGGCATTTGAGATTGTTTCTTGTGTAGGTTCAAGACTTGTTTTTGAATAAAGTAGGATGATCGATTGATGAAGGAACTTTTTCTGTTAGATTAATGAAATCTATTTTGAATTTTGAACGAATGAGCATATTGCATACTCTTTGAAGGAATAGAAATTACATTTTGAAATTAAAGTAATTGTTTATTGATTATTCAAGCATAATATGCTTTGAGCCACTTTCCGTTGATTATGTTTCCTTCCACTCCTCCATTAACAGACAGGATTTTGTAATATCCACTAGATACTGCATTGATGATTGCGTACGGCCCTTCCCATTTTGGAGAGAACTTGGGAGCAGACATGTCTTATTGAATATGCTTTGCTGTTCTTAGAACCAAATCTCCTACTTGGAATGTTCGAGGTCTTACCATTTTGTTGTATGCCTTGGAAATCCTTTGTTTGTAAGCTTCCACATATTTTTATACCTTGGCCCTCCTTGACTTGAGCATGTCCAATTCAGCAATCCTTGAATTAGACACTTCGGCTTCATCCCATTGCACTTCACTGGCTGTTGCAATCCTTGCTGAAGGTATCTTGATCTCGGCTGGGAGAATGGCATCAGCACCATAGACGAGGGAGTATGGTGAGGTCCCGATTGAGCTTCTAGGTGCGGTTCGATAAGCCCATAAAGTCATAGGAAGTTGTTCATGCCACGTTCGAGGATTTTCATGAACCGTTCGACTGAGAATCCAGATCAAAGTCTTGTTGGTACTTTCTGCTTGTCCGTTTCCTTGGGGATAGTACGGTGTATAGAAAATTTGTTTGATACCATATTCCTCGAGCAATTCTTCCACATGTCTGTTGGCAAAAGGAGTTCCATTATCTGTGATGATATGTTTAGGAACGCCGAATCTACATGAAAAAGCGGGGGTACAACAACCACACCCAATATTTTTCTTAGCAATCTGTATAGACAACTCCAATATAATTCCAAGAGAATCAACTAGACAGTCATACTCAATCAATGGAAATATATCCAAGAGTTATATCTCAATTTCTCAATTCAATCCGCAATCAAATAAATAGAAATTTTTGAGCCCGATTGAATATAAGAAATAACTTGTACGGCATCAAAAACCAATATCCAAGTGTCAATCAATTTAATCAACAACCAAAGGTTGGATTCACAATTGATTGAACTTACGCACAACCTGTGAAATTTCAATTATATAAACAAATATTGCGGAAAAGAAATAACACAGACACCAGAAGTTTTGTTAACGAGGAAACCGTAAATGCAAAAAAACCTCTGGACCTAGTCCAGATTTGAACACCACACTGTATTAAGCCGCTACAGACACTAGCCTACTCCAAGTTAACTTCGGACTGGAATGTAGTTGAGACCTAACCAATCTCACACTGATCAAAATACAGTTCCGCTCCTTACGTCCCTTAATCCCATCAGGACTCTATGCACTTGATTCCCTTAGCTGATCTCACCCACAACTAAGAGTTGCTATGACCCAAAGTCGAAGACTTGATAAACCAATCTGTCTCACACAGAAAAGTCTATTGAATAGATAAATCTTTCTCCCACAAATAAACCTATGAGTTTTGTTCTGTCTTTTGATAAATCAAGGTGAACAGGAACCAATTGATATACCAGACTTATATTCCCGAAGAACAGCCTAGAAATATCAGTCACCTCACAATAATCTTAATCGTATGGTAGCGAAAAAAGATATTGTGGAATCACAAACGATGAGACGAAGATGTTTTTGACTACTTTTTATCTTGCCTATCGGAGATTAAATCTCGAGCAAATCTTAGAGAAGATAGTACTCAATCACGATAGAAAATAGCAAGATCAGAACACGCAACTACAGAGAAAATAGTTGGGTGTGGCTTAACAATCCCAATGAAGTCTTCAAGTCGTTAACCTACAGGGTTTCGCTAAAAACCTAAGGTTAAAGGAGAATTGACTCTAGTCGCAACTAGTATCACACAGGAGGTGTGGGGATTAGGTTCCAGTTGCTAGAGTTCTCCTTTATATAGTCTTCAAATCAGGGTTTGCAATCTAATTTACCTTGGTAACAAAGTATTCAATATTCACCGTTAGATGAAAACCTGATTAGACTCAAGCTAATATCTTTCAACCGTTAGATCAAACTTAGCTTGTCACACACAAATGAAAAGTGACTTCATTTAGATATGAGTAACCGTACCTAAACGTGTGCTCCTTTGTTGGATCAACAATAGTGAACCGACGTTAGCCATATAAACACTTTCATATCATCCTTATTCATCTTAACCATAACTAGTTCAAATGACTCAAATGAAACTAGTTCTAGATTTTTTCAATTGTTTATATTCCCATAGAAGTATACAAGACACAATTGAAGCAAAATTGATTTTGATTCACTCAAATCAAGTCATGAACATTATATCCACGGTTTGTAAAAGATTGCATTCCTTATTATATAAATGTATTAGTTCATGAACAAACCGATTTTAGAACATTATCCACTCAGGTATGCAAACGGGTACGCATACCTAAATGGTCGGACTAAGTTTGGGTTTCCCAGTACACGAACTGGTACGCATACCTTCCAAACTCAGCAAAAATTACCGGACCTGAACCTCACGCCAGTACGCGTACCGGTATGCGTACAAGGTTCCCGGATTTTCACCAAACCAAGCAGTACGCATATGGGTATGCACCATGGTTCCCGGACTTGGATTACATATATGCAAGTACGCATACTATGCTTAAATCCAATTATTCTAAACTCTTATTTCAATCATTGAAACATTCTCGAAAGACGACAATAGATGTCTCACACACACTATTAGCTTCAAAGCAATTTTCAAGTGATCGAATGATCAATACGAAACATTCCGAGTCTACATCAAATGACTGTCTTACACAAATCATGTAAGATGTTACCAGGCGATTTTCACATAATCATCTTTTAACTTTCGTCAAGAATATAAGATGAACTTGGTTAAAGCGAAAGCTTACCAACACATATTTCGAGAAATATGTAAGTGAGTTAAACTCAACTCGAAATATCAAATGTGTATAATTTAAGTCTATATAGCTATACGATTTTTGTCTCAAATAGGAGATCGAGTAGATAAACTTTTGAGTGATAGATGAGTTCAAGTCTCCACATACCTTTTGTTGATGAAGTTCCACAAGCTCTCCTTGGTAGTTCTTCGTCTTCATTCGATGAACGCCGTGAAGTATAATGCTCAACTACACTTTTTATCCTAATCCGAGACTTAGCTATAAGTAGACTAGAAATCAAGACTTATAGTTTTTGCAACTAAACTTGACAACAAGCTTGAGATAGCAACGCTTGCGAGTTCGACCGAGCAGTGTTCTAACACTACATAAGATGTATTCCTTGATGAAGGCTGCAATCGTGACTCTAGTGGTGCTTCGAAAAGGGATAGCTTCAACCCATTTGGTGAAATACTCAGTTGCTGTGATGATGTATTCATACTGCTTCGAAGACGCTGGAGTGATTTTTCCAATGATATCCAGTCCCCAACTGTAGAAAAGCCATGGACTGCTCACAAAATGTAATGGGAGACAAGGAGTGTGAATGAGGTTACCATGGATCTGGTACTAATAACATTTCGTAGGCAGCCGTATCATCTTCCATGGTCAGCCAATAATATTTTTCATGTATCTGGAGAAATAATTTCCTCTTTTCTTGATGTTCTCCTTCGTGCATTTCTTTCAGGATTGTTTGGATTTCATGTTCGGCCAAACACCTTAGCAGGTTCCCACCAAAAAAAATTGCGATATAAAATTCCTTCCAGATAGACAAACCGTTTGGCCCTCTGGACGAGTTTGATCGCTTCTTTCTTCTCTGACGACAAATCATTGTCGCGAAGGTATTTGATGTAAGGTTCCCTCCAGTCCCCGGTGTGGTGGATTGTTAGAGCTTCTAAATGGTGAGGTGGTGTCTGAAAATTGGGACAAGATCCTTGCAACATTCTCAACTGAGCCTCCATAGAGGGACAATAGTACCCGAGCCTCTGTAGCCTTCTGTAAACTGTAACCACCAAAGTTTGTTCGCATATTTCCTCATGTTTGCGCTTGAGTTGCTCGTTCACTTCGAGGCACCGTGACAGAGATCTATCAGGATTGCGATAATATAATGCCCCGTGTAGCAGAAAAAAGTTCTTCAATTCCTGGAGGCTAATTTTCCCTTCTGTAAGAGAACTGCTTAGCTCATGAATGATGGGTGCCCGCTAGTCACTTGCTTGGGTATCTTCAAATTGAGTAATCCAGGTGGATGATACGGAACTTCTTTGTACATTTATAGACTTCTCCGCTCCTTCAAATTGTAGTTTGGAAGCAAGAGTCGCCAAACAGTCAGCATGCCTATTGTTGGTACGACCAGTATGGATGATTGTTGCATCATCAAAATGGGCTAATATTCGTTGTGCTTCAGCTCTGAATGGATCAAGTGTTACTTCTTTGAGAGAGTATACACCACTCATCTGATTGACCAATAACTTTGAGTCTCCTCTTATCTCCAGGTGCATTGCTCCTGCTTACTTGGCCAAGGACAATCCTAACAAGAAAGCTTTGTATTCTGTTGAATTGTTGGTGCAGTCAAAATCCAGCTTGAACGAGTGTGAGAAGACTTCACCGGACGGGGATACCAACACCATGCCCGCTCCACCAGTATCATTGCTTGAAGTGGTGGATCCATCAAAGTATAGTAACCATGTTTCTTCTTTAATGACTGAAATTTATGGAAACTCACCCGGTACATCTTCATGTAGCATTGTGATGTCTTCCCCTGGAAAGGCAGTGAGTAAGTTTGCAACTGCTTGGATCTTGATTTTTTTGGGTGAGACACACGCTATGTCAAACTATGACATCTGAAGTAACCATTTTGCAGGTCTCTCTATCAAGGTTGGCTTTGATAGTAAGAATTTTACAGGATCGGCTTTAGCAACGAGTATAACTCTGTTGGACACTAAATAATGTCTGAACTTCTGGATCGCATGAACCAATACTAGGCACGCTCTTTTATCTTTAGGGTACCGGAGTTCAGCATCTCTCATCGTATGGCCAAAGTAGTAGATCGGACGTTGGACGCCTTCTTCGTCTTCTTGAGCAAGGAGAGCCTCAACAGCAACATCACTTGAAGCTGTGTATAGTATCAACAGTCATCCTTGCACCGGAGATTTCATGACTGTGGGTGATAATAGTATCTGCTGGATCTTTTGAAAAACATCTTGTTGGACAGTCGTCCATACAAAATTTGCTCCATTCTTCAGTAGAGGAGTGAACGAAGCAATAAGTTGAGCCAATCCTGAAATGAAACGTCGGATGTAATTTACTTTTCCCATAAAGATCTGAATCTCTTTCACAGTACGTGGAGGAGGCATGGTGGTAATAGCTTTGGTCTTGTATGGATCGACCTTGATTCCTTCTGCTGTGACTTGGAACCCCAAAAATTTCCCAGAAGAAACACCTAACGCACATTTCATGGGATTCATCTTCAATTTATATTCTCTGCATCTTTAGAAAACTTGTCTCAAGACATCTAGTTGGGATGATCGAGTTTTTGATTTGACGACCACATCATCGACATAGTCTTCTACTTGTTTATGCATCATGTCATGAAAAATAGCAGTCATTGCTCGTTGATAGGTGATGTAATTTTAAATAGTGGTAAGAATGGGTTCGTTCAGATTTGTGAA